>CM026392.1:28558288-28672570 GCA_014843695.1 Archivesica marissinica | reverse complement strand
AAGAAACTAAATTACCAGACAGTCGCAAAGTAGAGGAATTTATTCTTCAAAATGTCGACCAAGTGTTTAACCAGCGCAGCACCGGGAGTCGAGGATTTTGTAAACCCGGGCAGGTTGACAAGTGCCGAGGTCTTAACCTACGGGATTGCAATCGCCCCTAACATATGCAGCCGAGGGACTACGTTCCTCTAAAACGTAGAAACAAACCAGGGATTTCACTCAGTTGATCAGACTCGGAGGTGTTGACGCACTTCATGGAACTGGATTGGCGAACCAGGGAGGAAACTCCGGAGCCGGAAGTCATCACAATAGATGAGCAGTCCGATGGAGTCGTCAACACTACGGGGGAAGACACTATGGCAGTAGTGATCGACCTTACTACCAAAGGGGTAGAACCATCTGTGAAGGAACTGATTCTTCCAACACTTGTGTTTACACGCAACGGGTTCACTTTTGTTAATGGTTATCCCACCCGAAGGGATGAAGTTCCTTACGGAACGGATTGCCAGGATGAAGATAAAGAACCAACACAAGAGAACCCGCCCAATGTAGATATTGTAATGGAGACAATACAAGACAAAATGTCCATGGGAAACTTTATTATAAAGTACCCTTTCAAGCCGCACCACTGTCAGGGCGTCAAGTGAGGGATTGGTCCAAAAAAGTAGGAAAATAGGAATTCCGACGGTGAAAAAATAGGAATAAAATAGGAAAATATTGTCTAAAATAGGAATAAAATAGGAATAAAATGTTATTTTAAGATGTCTTTCCATCACATTTTATGGCCATCCTGACCATTTAATAGTTATTATTGATAATTTCTGTTGTACTGCTGATGAAAGACTATAACTTTTAATTCTTATTTCAAGTAATATTAATTGCTTCAAGATTCAAAAACACGATTTCGACACATTACTTGTACTCTAATAATTAAAGTGATGTACATATCGATGGTCTAGTCTCAAAAGGTTGTAAGTGCTATGCTTTAGCATAGCAGTTACAACCTTTTGAGACTAGACCATCAATATATGTTGGCCTCCATACCATCCCCTTCAGCCAACCCAATCCACCATTGTCTTCATTAATATGTTTAGATTTTTTTTTTTTTATTAATGAACATGCTGGATGTGGTGTTGTATTAACACATAAACAGTCAGCTATATAATATATGCATCAATATGCAGCAATTAAAAACACAAATTGAACATTGTGTTAGCTGTTACACAACTGACAAAGCTGGTTAGCTGCAAAGCCATAAAATGCTAGGAATATTTGCATGTATAGCCACATAAAATGGGACCGCATATCACATTAGGGAGATTGTGATTCCAAATTTGTAACGGGAACGCGTATGTGTAGCTAAGAAATTGTGTCCCTTTTGAACGTCACATCAGTTTTAAAAGGGAAACAAATATGTATCAATTTAATAACTACAGTACACGTATGCATTTTCCGTTACAAGTTTGAAATCGCAACCTCCATATTGATTGCTTATTGGTGTTTCAGGCACAGAACTTGCAACTTAAATGTAATAGAGTCTTGTCGGGAATGCACCTATATTTGCCAATTCAGCACTGAATATGTGTATTGCTTTGCTTTGATTTACAACACCAATAGCAATGTATGGGTCATATTTTAATCACCTCTAACAATATTAAACTAAGCCATTTAGCATGCAATTCTATTCTAGGAATCAGAAGCAGTAGTGACCGATCTCCACAAAGGACTTAGATTATATGGAAAGCTAGTGTGTGATAAAAAGCGTAGCATTAAAGCTGTTTATAAACCAAGCACCTAGCAAGGACATAATAATCATCAGTGATGAATTTGTTGGAACATTTATTTATATTACCCGGTACTAAAATTTGTTAAATACACCATATTTTCTGATAAATAGCCACATCAAATGGTCAAGACATCCAAATAATCTGCCTGTTATGAGAATGAGAAATAGGATAGGATACTGTACACTATTCTATTTCTGATGTCACATGTGGCAAGGTACAATTTAAATGTCGAAATATTCATCCTGATGTAAGAAGGCACACCACCACATCCAGCCTCAATAAATGTTGAACTAATTTAATCTTGTAGCAATTTCACATTACGTACCAGTATTAACAGCATTTAAAATATTAAAGTTAGTATGCATGTATTTGCTATGAAGATATAATCATATGATGATGGTGATATGGGATTTTACGTCCGTTCAATAGCCAAGGGCATATACAGTCAGGATTTGGTGCAATGTGTAGATCTCTGCCCAGTATACCAAATGAGTCCTCAACACACCAGAATCACTTAACCATCCCTAAAATAGGACTACTGTAGATATTGTTACAACTCTTAAAAGATGCATATCGAGTCAAGCCTCACATACAAGAGTTGAGCTGACATGATTTGTTGTTATTCAAGAAATGTCCTGCTGATATAACCATTTTGAACGTCATGAACTGAAAAGAACGTCACTCCCATCATGTTTGTACAATTTGAAGGTGTCCTTTTTACTGTTATTTGGCTTTCTTCTTTGGTACACCACTCTCATCAGAATCTGCAGCCTTCTTTTTAGTAGTTTTGGAAGGAATAGCCTTCTCTAACAGTTTCATTTTATTGTTATCCAACAACTTCTGTTTCTCTTTTATTGTCTCTAAGGTTTTCATTGCGTTTTCACGTTTGGATTTGGCAACGTCAATCATAGTTGAGGCAACTTTGACACTTTGCTGATTCATAATAGGTTCACTGATGGCATTATGTAATTTCTGTGTAGCATCGCTTAACAGTTCATCTGCTTCCTTTAGAGCAGAGGTAGCTTTCTTCTCTTTTGCAATCAAGTCTTCTTCTTGCTTTACCAGAGCTTGTTTTTTCTCCACCATCTGTTCTTTCTCTTTCCTCAGCCTCTCTTCAACGTCTGACTTTTGCCTTGCTTGTTCGCGTTTTCTTGCTTGCTCCTTCTTCTCATCTTCTAACATGGCTTTATAAGCTACATGTGCACTTTTAACATACATTTTCATCTCCTTGGTGACAGGGATTTTCTCAGGTTGGTTGTTAACCGGATCGTAGAAGTGAACAGCATCTTTAACAGCACGCAGACCACATATAGTGTTATCACCCAGAGTAGACCTTTCATTTGTGACTAACCTGGCATTGATGGAAAGACTTCGTTCAGATTCTGCATTCATTTGAGCCAACACAAGTCCAGATTTGATAATGCATGGTAGTACAGAGTAACGGTCGGTGTTGCTAACTGATTTCAACATGAAGATCTCATTCCAGTAATGGTCAATTCTTTGCTCTTTGTTTATTGTGGCAATGTCATCATCGTTTTGCAATGCTTTCCACTCATCAAGAACACAAGACACGTCAACATCTGGCTGAAATCTTCGCGCAATGCTCTGAATGGCAGATTGTGTGCTCTTACGCTCCAACTTGTTGGGGTTTAGGCATCCGAGATCTTGCAGAAGGTGGTTTTGAAGAGGTAGCTTGTGCTGCAGATGACCAATTGCTGCACAGAAGAAGGAACGAACACCAAGCATGACAGATCTTTGCTTTTCTTTGTTTAGTCTCTGTAACACATCTCTACTATGGTCACCCATCACTATGTCTTCATCCGCCAGTCGCAGCTGAATGTCTTCACATGGAAGTTTTGACAGTTCAGTGCCATATTTCCCTTTCATTGCATCTGATTTCACAAACCTACGCATCAACTTGGTAAGGGTTTGGCACATCAAATCATACACTAAATGAACTGTTGGTGTACTTCTCTGGAAGAGAGTTAGGAAATCTTCAAATATGGGAATGATGTTGTTCAGAAATTCCAGGTTGAATTTTGTGGCATCCTTCTCCCCAGTTGCCAGTAGAGCTGCTACACGTCGGTAGTTGACACTCTTAGGAGTTGTTCGTGGATCTTTGCCCAGATATTTTACAAACTGCAACAGAGCATCCCACTGCTCCAGGATTCTGCTAATGGCTGGACCGAGACTCAGCCACCGGACTTCAGTGTGTTGCTGAAATTGATGTGTCGCAATATCCAGTTCAAACTGAAGCTTCTCATAATCTTCTCGCCTTGCCGCGGAATGTTTGAATAGAGCATGCACATCCCTGCACAGTTGATCAATATCAGCTGAGAGTTTCTCCAATCCTTTCCCGAATGCATTGTGAACAGTATGCAAGATACAACTGCCTAGATCGACAAATCCAGGAAAGTCGGGACATTCTTCTTTGATGGACTTTTGTAATGCACTGAAGATAGTCGTGTTGACATTTGGCCCATCTCGTACCAGTGTGGAGAGCTTGTCAATCGGCATGTTGTCGTCCAATAGCTGTGCCATCATCTTTGAAGCTACAGTTTTGCCTTCAGCATGACCAAACATCAATGAGGTGTAGTAGGCCACCCATACTTCATTGTGTGTTGGCGACCAATATCTGACAGTTAAGTCCATCTGTTTCTTTACTTGGGTTGTTGTAGTTTCATCAAAGTGAATGCTAAATGGAAGCTGTGACGATTTGATATCGGCACACAGTACACCTTTGAAGTAGGGCTTGAGTCCGTTTGAAATCATGTAAGATGCACTTGTTCTACTCAGTGAAAATTCTTTTGCAATTTTGCTATCAGGAAACATTGCTCTGAACGTATCTCCAATGTGATCAACTGACCGGAGACTATAGTTTGACAAGGATACCTTCGCTAACCAGTAAATTTGTGCTGTGAGAAAGGCATCATTGTAGTTGATGCTTGTTAAAGTTTTGTCACTAGATGTGCTACTACTGGAGTTGTTCTCATTTGACGTACTTGCAACAGTTACAAATAGTTTAGTTTGTGAATTATCACGCATTAACTTGCTTGTGCTTTTCCTTTTTAGCATGCTGCAGCAGTTGAGATTTGCCAGCATTGTCACTTTTAATATCGTTGTTACATAGGCGGCAATATCCATGGAATACATCTTTTCCTTCTCTGCACCATTCACTTAGTCTCTGTCCATTTGAGTCAATGGTCAACAGCCATGACGGATTAAAGTGAGTCTTGCCACTAGGCATGTTTCTTGTTCAAAATATATTCGATGTTAGTTAAAGTTTGTCTTCCAGTAATACTATAATGTTAGTTGCCCTCCACCACTGAATCTATAAGTAGATTAAAAGTGTGCATGCATGGACAATATTCAGAAAGTTTAAATTACATCTCAATTCCAAATCAGAGTGTGTTTTTTCATTTAAACTAGAATGGCCACTGCCAACATGTCACGCCCACCTAGGTATTAGCCGGACAATTGGACATGCAGGTGGATCGGTCTCATGGCGAATAATATAAGGGCGGCAAACATGCATATACTTTTTTATGTCAATTGGTGAAGTTATCCAGGTTGCAGATATATAATATGCCTAACAACTTTAATGTATGCACACACGCATGGACAAACTGATGCCAAAGTGTCAACTCTGATGACAACATTGTTCTCTGATTTGGAGAAGAAATGTAACTAAAAACTATATACCCTCGTCATACTTTTTATGACGTGGGTATAAAAAGCAGCTCTGGAGGCAAGGAACGCTAATGCCTTTCAATCTTCTGTACACAGGTCCGCAAAATAGTTATAATACTAGTAGTACCTTCCCGTTTACAAAGTGCATGTACAAAATACTAATGTACAATTAATGGACTAATGCAAATTTATGCACAATTTAAAAGACAACATGCTGGAAAATGGCATAAAAGATTGCCATAGCTATCCAACAAATGCAAATTTTAAAAGGCATAATAATTGAATTTGAAAGACGACCTGCATGAAAATGGCACAGAAGATTGCCATAGCCATCTACATGTAACACAGTTGCATACCAGTGTATATGCAATAGCAGTTTCATAGTTACGTTACAATCTACACTATTTATCTATATTGTCAACTTCACTGTCATGTGCATAGTTAAATTGGGCAAAAATGTGCACAGCTTTTCAAAATGGCCAGAAAATAGGATAAAATAGGAATTGCTCAAAAAATAGGAAAAAATAGGAAAAATAGGAATACTTGACGCCCTGCACTGTGTAGCGTGCATGGAGGCGTTTACGTCGGCCAACTCGCTGGTAGATCACGTGGAGTCGTTACACGAGGACGACGGCATTTTGTTCGCATGTCACCTATGCAATAAGCAATTTGCTAAGCTACAAGGGATGTCCATACATTATGGACAGTGTAGGAAGAAGAAAGTGACTGAACAGGTCAGTCCATTTGATGGCTTAAACCGTGAGGATCAGGCGACTGAGAATCCGGAACCCGAGGTACAGGTACAGACCGAGGGAAGCAATGAGAGGCAAACCCTTGAGTGCAAAGTTTGTCAGGAGCAATTTACGTCAAAGAGTGGGCTAGGCCAGCATATTCGCCACAGGCACCCAAATGAAGCCAATCAGAATAGAATCGAGGCTATTCAGGCGGATATACTGAGGAAAAGGATGGGTAGGGCAACAGCGAAAGCTGTATCCGCTTCTGCACCTAAAGGGAGGACTAAAGCATTAGAGGCGACTCCTCATAATAGAAAACCTGATGAGCGGCAGTGACTACTCGGCCATTCATCCCGAATCCATCCAGATCCAGCCTAAACTGTGGTTCAGGAGACATTCTTATTCTAAGGAACTCGATGCCAACTCGCCGGGACACATACATCACTGTTGCAATTCATCAACCTCTGACACCAAGACTATTAAGCAGATTGGTACCAAAAGGATGGCCTTGAAAAAGGAACAAACTAAGGAACTATCTGAAGGAGGCACAGCTGAACCTCCAGCGCCAGAACAGGAAATAGAGTCCCAACCTAGTAGGCCCACCACAATGAAAAAAGATTTCCTGGCGGCGGTAGATGCCGAAGGAGGGGGCAGGCTGGTTGGAGACAGCGCAGTAATATTAGTCAAAACTGTGGAGCAAGGTTGGCCAGAAGAGGCGATGAATAATCTCCACGCTGAAATTGTGCAAAGATGTGGGAAGGAACCGAGCAAGACAGGAAGCAAAACTACCACTTCTAGCAGAAAGAAGGGTAGGGCTAGAGGGAACAAGGCTAAAGAAAAAGCAAAAGCTTATGGCGATGTCCAAAAACAATATGCCACGGACCGCAAAAGCTTGGCCAAGAAAATCCTCGATGAGAAGGAGGGAGACGCCAAATGCGACCTTGCGCCAGAACTTGTGGAGGAAACTTACAAGGGAAGGTTCGGGGGGGTATCGCAAGACGTTGATTTGTCTGAATACCCAAAACCGGAAAGCCGGGTGGAAAATGAATTGTTGCTTGCCCCCTTTTCCTCGAAGGAAATTAGGACAGTCTTGGCGAAAGCTAAGAAGGACACTGCAGCAGGGCCGGACAATGTGGACCTAGCGAAGCTCTACGGTCAGGATAGACAGGGCAGGATGCTTAGAAACCTGTTCAATGCCTGGCTATGGGCGGGAAGGGTCCCAGAATCCGTCACGGAGAATAAATCTATTCTGCTACCGAAAGGTACGGAAGGTTTAGCTGACATCAACAACTGGAGACCGTTGACGATTGCATCAGTGCTACTAAGGTTGTACACCAACGCCTTGGCGGTACGCACTCTGAAGCTGGTCCAGTTGAACCCAAGGCAAAGAGGTTTTATCTCTGCGCCAGGGTGCGGGGAGAACGTCTATATCCTCGATAAAATGATAAGGCATGCCAAGACCGCACGGAACCCTATCTGTGTAACTTTTCTAGACTTAGCCAAAGCCTTCGACACGGTGTCGCATAAGCACTTAGTTGCTGGGCTAAAGAGATTTGGAATTAGTGATCACTTTGTGGGGGTCGTGATAGATTTGTACTCTGATGTCTCAACCTCGTCCACTACGGCGGGGGGGACGACTGGATCTATCCAAATGACACGAGGAGTTAAACAGGGAGACCCTCTGTCACCATTGCTTTTTAATATCGCAATGGACCCACTTCTGGCTGAAATCACAGCCGCTAAGAACGGGTATAGATTCGGGCCCAAGTCAGATGATTTCATAGAATCCCTGGCGTATGCGGATGACAATGCGTTGTTGACTGGTAATGAAGCGGACATGAACGACAACCTTACGAGGGTGTCTACATTCTGTGACAGAACTAAATGTCAAAAAGTCAGCAGCTTTTTGTATAAAGCCTGGGGCAAAACATAGCTACGTAGTCGTTTGCAAAAGTTCTCCGTGTAGGCGGAGAACCGGTACCTCTCATCGAAGCAGATGGATTCATGAAGTACCTAGGAAGCAAGACGAGTCCATGGGTGGTAAAGCTGCGGCCGAATCTAGTGAAGTTGCTGAGTACTTGGTTGAAACGACTGGACAAGGCTCCTCTCAAGCCACGTCAGAAGCTAACCATGCTGAAGACATACGTCCTCCCGCGTATAACCTATCCATTACAACAACACAGATTTGGCCAAGGTTACTTAACTTCCTTGGATATCAATGTGAGGTCACATGTCCGCAAGTGGTTTAAGCTACCACAGTGTACAAACAATGTAAGCTTGCACAAGGCCAATGACAAAGGCGGCCTAGGCGTACCAGAACTCTCGAAGATGATCCCCGCCCAATGGATCAACTCAATGCACAAGATGGAGTTTTCCTCTGACTTTAAGATCAGAAGGATTGCACACTTGATGGGTGCAAAAGAAGAGTGCCAAAAATACGCAGACATATTAGGATGCAAAATGCCTATAAAACCCAAAGAGAGAGTGCAGAGGCGAAGACTTCTGAAAAAAGATGAACAGAAGATGACTTCGCAGGCAAAAGGGTTCGGCTCCTTCAATAATGCGTGTACGAATACCTGGTTAGGCAGGCAAGGCGAACATATGTACTCGGAGAGTGACATAATCACAGCGATCCAACTGAGAACGGATACCTATCCCAATAGGACGACTCTTGCTAGAGCCCGGCCTGGAATGGACGCGAGTTGCAGATGGTGCGGCCAGGGGCCTGAAACCATCGGACATATTAGTGGAAGATGTCCGAAGGTCAAAATCTATCGCATCAAACGACACAATGTCATTGTCCAAACCTTGTCCGAAAAATGCAAGCAGGCTGGCTGGGTGGTTACGAAAGAGCCCAAAGTGCAGGTTAACGGACAAATCTGGAAGCCGGACCTCGTGCTGGTCAAGAACAAGACCGCGATGGTGCTAGACCCAACAGTAGTCTACGAGAATATGGACTCTCTGGCGAAAGCCAATAGAGAAAAGGTGAATAAATATACTTTACTGAAACGCTGGGTCAGTGACACGTATAAAGTACCTTTAGACAGTGTCAAGGTGGCAGGCTTTGCAATTGGTTGTAGAGGAGGCTGGACGCCCCAAAACGACCGAACGCTAACCGAATTGGGAATCCAAGACAAAGGGTTTGGTGCCCATCTATGCCGACTTGCCCTTATGGGCACAGTGAATCTTGTACGTCTATTCATGGACTCGTAGGAACCCGGATTTGACTTAGGTACAGGAGTGGGTAAAACCCTCTATGTGCCGCAATGGGCGGTATCAACCCGACCAAGACAGGAGCAGTGGGGACCGTTAGTTCCTGCGTGCTAGAGACAAAACCCACGTGGGGATAATCACGAAATGGAGTGATGTCCAATCTTTCTGCCAAAAAGCAATATGAATATAATTCATTCAAAAAGCAATGAATATAATTCATTCAAAAAGCAATGAATATAATTCATTCAAACCAATGAATATAATTCATTCAAAAAGCAATATATGAATTATTCAAACCAATGATTCAAAAAGCAATATGAATATAATTCGTTCAAAAAGCTATATGAATATAATTCGTTCAAACCAATATGAATATAATTCATTCAAAAAGCAATGAATATAATTCGTTCAAACCAATGATTCAAAAGGCAATATGAATAAATATACCTGGTATACCTCTACGTGGTGAGAGAGACAATTATTTGATAACGGCTAGCTGTTCTGCGATCTTTGATCACCTATAGACTTGTGTGGAGAAATAGGAGAATAAGCGGTTACAAAGAAACTAAATTACCAGACAGTCGCAAAGTAGAGGAATTTATTCTTCAAAATGTCGACCAAGCGTTTAACCAGCGCAGCACCGGGAGTCGAGGATTTTGGAACCCGTGGCAGGATGACAAGTCCGAGGTCTGAACCTAAGGGATTGCATCGCCCTAAAAATATGCAGCTGAGGACTACATCCTCTAAACGTAGAAAACAAACCAGGGAGGTCACTCAGCTTGAGTCAGACTCGGAGGTGTTGACGCACTTCATGGAACTGGATTGGCGAACCAGGGAGGAAACTCCGGAGCCGGAAGTCATCACAATAGATGAGCAGTCCGATGGAGTCGTCAACACTACGGGGGAAGACACTATGGCAGTAGTGATCGACCTTACTACCAAAGGGGTAGAACCATCTGTGAAGGAACTGATTCTTCCAACACTTGTGTTTACACGCAACGGGTTCACTTTTGTTAATGGTTATCCCACCCGAAGGGATGAAGTTCCTTACGGAACGGATTGCCAGGATGAAGATAAAGAACCAACACAAGAGAACCCGCCCAATGTAGATATTGTAATGGAGACAATACAAGACAAAATGTCCATGGGAAACTTTATTATAAAGTACCCTTTCAAGCCGCACCACTGGTAGCGTGCATGGAGGCGTTTACGTCGGCCAACTCGCTGGTAGATCACGTGGAGTCGTTACACGAGGACGACGGCATTTTGTTCGCATGTCACCTATGCAATAAGCAATTTGCTAAGCTACAAGGGATGTCCATACATTATGGCCAGTGTAGGAAGAAGAAAGTGACTGAACAGGTCAGTCCATTTGATGGCTTAAACCGTGAGGATCAGGCGACTGAGAATCCGGAACCCGAGGTACAGGTACAGACCGAGGGAAGCAATGAGAGGCAAACCCTTGAGTGCAAAGTTTGTCAGGAGCAATTTACGTCAAAGAGTGGGCTAGGCCAGCATATTCGCCACAGGCACCCAAATGAAGCCAATCAGAATAGAATCGAGGCTATTCAGGCGGATATACTGAGGAAAAGGATGGGTAGGGCAACAGCGAAAGCTGTATCCGCTTCTGCACCTAAAGGGAGGACTAAAAGCAGGAGAGCAATCTCCTCGCTAATAGAAGAACCTGATGGCGGCAGTGAACATACTCGGCCAATTCCATCCCGAATCTCATCCAGCACTAAACTGTGGTCAGAGGAGGAAATTCTTATGCTAAGGGAACTCGATGCCAAACATGCCGGGACCAAATACATCAATGTTGCAATTCATAAAACTCTGACAACCAAGACTATTAAGCAGATTGGTACCAAAAGGATGGCCTTGAAAAAGGAACAAACTAAGGAACTATCTGAAGGAGGCACAGCTGAACCTCCAGCGCCAGAACAGGAAATAGAGTCCCAACCTAGTAGGCCCACCACAATGAAAAAAGATTACCTGGCGGCGGTAGATGCCGAAGGAGGGGGCAGGCTGGTTGGAGACAGCGCAGTAATATTAGTCAAAACTGTGGAGCAAGGTTGGCCAGAATGAATGAATGGTGTTTTACGGCGCATCGACATCTACGGTCATGTAGCGCGCATTAAAGTTATGTTTATTGTCGAGTGTATGAAATAAAATTCTATATAAGTATATGCATTACGTAAAAATTAATACTAAGAAGTTAAATGAATGAATGAATGAATGGTGTTTTACGGCACATCGACATCTAAGGTCATGTAGCGCGCATTAAAGTTATGTTTATTGCACTCAAATTGTCAAAATAAAAATTAATATAATCTCCGAATAGCACGTCGTATCGGCCGTTGTGGGTATTCTATCGGCTTCCAGTATAAACAGTGCTTCTCTAATCACGCGAATTTTCATTGGTTGAAATCGACAGGCTTTACCACCAACACCGATAAGTCGCGCTCGTCTCATAATTACGCTTAGCAGACGACGGAAGCTGCGGCGAAATGGCTGCGCCTAGTCCTGGAAAGAAACCGAAGTTGCAGTCATCTTTAACTGATTTTTTCCGCACTAAAACACGTAAATATCGTTGACATTTTAATAATGTGTGCAAGTTTAGCTGTCTATATATTTAGGACACCTTTGTGTACACTTGTTTTTTGAATACATGTATTCTATTTTATACTTGTACTTGTAGACACGTTCTGGTTTCATTTTCGGCTACGTAAATTCCCTGGTTTCCGTGAATTATTATGGTGATGATACAATTCGGCAAATGTGCAACGGTTTGCTGTTGATGAGGGCCAAGCTATTGAAGAATGGGGCGACTACAAACACTATTTATCAGACCATATGAGACATCTGAAACTTCGATGTTGTTCACCAGCTTTGCTCCAACAAAACTCACCACCAACTTTATCCCAGCATGTCAAAATTGGCCCATATTTGTTGTGCGGTGCCACCACATACTGCAGATTGTGAGAGACTTTTATCTCAAGTAAAGTTCATCAAAACATCTCTCAGAAACAGGATGAAAGATCGCACACTGGATGCAATTGTCATAGGGTGAACTACTTTCAGTATTCTTATATATATTTCATGTTTGATTGTGTATTAACTTGATAAGAGATATATCACGTGCAACTATCTTGCTTGTGACTAGCATTACTTTCCTAAAAGAAATCAACATAGTGTTGTAGTTTACATCTGCACATAATTTATGTTGTTATAGTCGAGTAGTGTTTAGCAGAACCTTAAGTTAGTAGAAAGTATGACTTACATCCCTTAGATCATCTAGTTTAATTCTAGTTAATTGTGTCCCTTGATTAATACACTTCTGCACGTGATCACTAACCAATGACACTGTTACTGATATCCGCCATCTTGTGGAAGATGTAAACAGAAGCCATAGGTTTATGTGCTACAACTAATTAGCCATCCTTGTGGATATATATTTAAATACCTACAGGTAAACATGTATTCTTAAATCATAAATGTATACTCTTTGAAGTGTATTGAATTATTTGCACAATATCGCCCTTGATCAAATGTGATTGTTAAATCGTTATGTATTGACTCAATGACTGGTAAGAATGTGTACGTATGTTTTACAGGATCGTATCTGTCGTTTGCAAATACAAAGTTGAACGTGAAACCCCGGTCTTGTTGTTCAACCCGGTACGGCGACACAATACTAAGGATTGTTCTAGAAGGACCCACTGTTGAGGAATTTCCATTCACTGAGGCTGTAAAGATGTGGGCACGAGAAAAAAATCGTAGACCGACGACGACATAAAATAGGATACTGAATTAGACTTAGTGTACATGTTATAGTGTATTACCATGATTATGACAATTTAACTGTTATGATTAGACACCCTTTGTTTTGTGACACACATACCAGTTACAGCAGGGTCACAAAAGGAATGATTTGATTGTCTCAATATACAGGTATAAAGTTATAAATAGTACAACAATTAGGTATAGATAATAATGGCTTATTTTATACTCAGAATACAGGAAATGGCATTTCTGGACACCTATATTTCCAAAAAATCCGGGTTTATGACCCCCGGACCCCCTAGCACAGCTTCGCGCCTGCGGCGCTCGCCCATTTTACCCACCACTCGGGTTATCCTGGTTAGAACCCTGAAAGGGTGAGATATTTTTTAATTGGACAGCTGGTAATTGTTCAATTTTAGGTTGGGTATGGAGTGGCTTGTTGTCAGGGGGTACGGAAAAAATGGCACCAGAAAAAATGTCTCATGTATGTGGGAGGACTTAATCTGCAGTGTGCCTTTGGATGTTTGTTGTTTTTAGCACTAATAAATTAGTAATAGATCAATTGCACCGAACTAGTATCATTTAACCAAATTACAGATTTACTGACATTGATGTCAATTTTATTGTTTTATTGTTTTCATTGGTTGGGTAACATGTATTTGTTTTTAAAAAAAAGTATTTCAATGTGTAGTGGGGGGTAAATTTCCAGGGTGGGAGTATTTTTTCCTAGGAAATCTTCCCCCCAGGGGGGGGGTATATATCCTAGGGGGGAAGATTTCCTGTGTGTGACACCGGTTCTTATTCAGGTTATTGTCGGCTGGGAATTGTTGTCTGCCACCGTTGTCGGCTGGCTTGTGTTCATTGCGGAAGTTCCGCAGGAAAAAATAAACAAGAAAATTTGCCGATGCTTTCACATTAAAATACGATTTAAATGCCATGGGAACATGAAGTAAATGCACTCGCTTGTATTTTACTTGTCCACGGACAAGTTAAATTCGAAAATCTACTTGCCCGGCGTAACAAATGACCCGGTCAGGCAACTCAGGCTATTGATTTCGCCACCCCTGAAGACAAACACCTACATATTCATTGCATGCAAACTGTATTTAAAATTTGTCAAACCAGTCAAAGTGTAACTGGGGAAACAAACAAGATACTTATCAATTACATAAAAAAATGGCTATTTTTGAGGTGTTCAACTGATCAAAAAATTAACTTTCTAATGACCGACTTCAAAATAGTTCATGTTTATATTTACAGCATAGTTTACACTATATGCAATTTTTTTTTACATGTTTTCCACTTTTTTAATTAATATTTATAGGCATTACATGTGTTTTCACTGAAGAGTAAACTTTTACAACAGCAGGGTGTGAAACAGTTTGTTTATCCAGGAAGTTGTTGACTTGGGGTTTATTGTACGCATGTGCGAATGACCCAAACTCATTTACATACGAAATACATCGATCGGATTCACGGATATAACCAATCGTTACTTGGGCACGGCAAAAAAGTCGCGGAAATAAATTAAGATCAACCTTTGAATAATTATGTCGTCATCGCTCTATAAGCCAATGGGGGTGAGTATATCGGTCGTGGTTTTATCAGCTGTGCACATGGTGGATATTTACATTATTTTTGGCGGCTATATTCAATTCAAAATGTGGCGTTAAGCCAAAAAGGATTTGGGCGATGATAAATAGCAAGATGGGAAAGCTTAAATGAAAAGCAAAATCGATACAGAACCTTCGAAGCCAGCTGGAAGTCGGGACCTTCCAAGCCAGCTGGAAGTCGGGACCTTCCAAGCCAGCTGGAAGTCGGGAAGGCCATGGCTGGTATACCAAATCAAATGTCAACTCTGCATCGACAACTTTGGCTTGGAAAAGACCACGCAAGGTACACGCACATAGATCGATACAGAACCTTCGAAGCCAGCTGGAAGTCGGGAAGGCCATGGCTGGTATACCAAATCAAATGTCAACTCTGCATCGACAACTTTGGCTTGGAAAAGACCACGCAAGGTACACGCACATAGATCGATACAGAACCTTCCAAGCCAGCTGGAAGTCGGGAAGGCCATGGCTGGTATACCAAATCAAATGTCAACTCTGCATCGACAACTTTGGCTTGGAAAAGACCACGCAAGGTACACGCACATAGATCGATACAGAACCTTCGAAGCCAGCTGGAAGTCGGGAAGGCCATGGCTGGTATACCAAATCAAATGTCAACTCTGCATCGACAACTTTGGCTTGGAAAAGACCACGCAAGGTACACGCACATAGATCGATACAGAACCTTCCAAGCCAGCTGGAAGTCGGGAAGGCCATGGCTGGTATACCAAATCAAATGTCAACTCTGCATCGACAACTTTGGCTTGGAAAAGACCACGCAAGGTACACGCACATAGTATTTTGTCAACAAATTTTGCCCCTCATACACAATTAATTAAATACCACAATCGCCGACAGACAGAGTACAACTTTACAACAGACCATCTTGGCATTCAAGGCTAACAAGACGCAAGATTAAATGTCGCCTATAAGATGACACAACCCTACTTTGGTCCTGAAATCTGTGGGTTTTGACATTCATACATGTACAAGACGGTTTGATAAGATAAGATGGACATCATACATGTAGTTCGGTTTAGTGTATGATACCCAGGGTCCATTCTAGGTCAGAATTGTTGGGAGAAGTGAGAAAGCGCCCGATCGTGTCCTTAAACGGTGTTATTTAACATTAAAATGCAGTGTGACCATTAAATACAACATTTGAATACGAGTGCTTTATGGGCCAGGCCAGTAAATGTTATATGAAAATAGTAAAAAAAGTAATTAAACTTGCGTAAGAGAGATATAGATGGAAAACATAATAAAATGCATTGAAAATGATTAAAAACTGTTTTTAAACTGTCACAATTGTTTTATTTGTGAAATTCCATTTGAATAAGGAAATTAGACAATTGATTTCCAAGATGCCCCATATTCTCCAATACATCTGGTCAACACAAATTATCCGTGTGTCACGGTGCTTTCTTTTCTAAAATGTAATTTACTAAATTATGGATACCATTTACAGGGATCATTCTAGAGGGCGATATAGTCTCCCTAGGGACCCTGAATTCGCCCCCTGGGGCCCCCACTTCTCCCTATAAAAACAACAACAAAAACGATCTCTGGGGCCCCCACTTCTCCCTATAAAAAATTACAATTTTCAAACAAAATTAACAATGTATATGCGTTATAGACGAGTATATATGGTAAATTAGAAGACCGCCATAATGGACAGTAAAATATTGAAGACGTGGCTTCAATGAGAGACATCGGTCAGTTACTGCCCCTGAATACTCCCTAAAAGTAGATAGGTCTTATTAGAGTGGTGGAACCTATGCTCGGCGTATTTTTTCCATTTACATCCGTATTTAAAATATTTAAATAGTTTTAACCTATTTTCACTGATAGAGGTGAAGCATGGTTCAATAGCATTCCGTTGTGCGTACATGTAGCCTAATGCAACTGTCACCTGACTGGTTCAGTAGCAGAATATAAACAGACAACTTGTTGGGAAATTTTTTCCAACGAAATGATGCGGTTTATAAGCATTTCAGGTGGCTATTCGGATTGGGAAAAATGTACAAATAACCAGAAAAAAGTTTCTTATGAGTTGTAATATTGTTAGTTATTGATGTTACTAAGTCATAATAATATATTCAATATATACCCGTGCATAAATAAAAAAACTCATGTACGCCATGCATAGGTGCCCTGAAGTATCTAGTTCCCCATGGAAACAGGTGCCGTTGCGATAGCTGTGTTGGGGCGCATGGTCCCGTAATAAAGCTAAAATGTTCAACAACAATTTTTTGAAAGTTGTGTTCATGACTTAAGAAAATAATAGTATACGACAAGTGCATTTAACTTTTTATACTGCTAATTATATGTGGGATTTACGCCGAGCATAGGTTCCACAACTCTGTGTTTTCCTCTGATTTTATCGTTGTTTCCTTTGCACAACATGCTAGCAATTTTATTCCACTATCGCTTTATATGATTATTAAATTACTACATCTCGACAGATCTCCTACAGTATATGCAATGGGTACTTATTTGTAAAACAATGCTATCAGTTAATTAACACGTTATTGATAAAATCACAATTATCATACAGCAACATCTGCAACAAAGGATTCTAACTGAAAGGACCTATTTACATTTTTGGAATAAATCAGATTTTATCTGCCAAGGGAGGTAATAGTAAATTAGAGATGTCTCTCATTACATGCTAATTGATTGCTATTTACTATGGTGCTTGAACATATTCATGGGGACAGATCACAGACCTGATTAATCATACATTCATATCTAAGTAATATTCCAATTCAAACCTTATCCAAGCCGTGCAGGGTACCATCTCTCCGATGACACAGCAGGGTACCATCTCTCCAATGACACAGCAGGGTACCATGTTCCATATAATGTCCACTTTTTATCAAAAACAACAATCTCTCTGTTGACAAAGCTCTGAATACTTGTAACAATTACCGTGGTTACTGTTTCTTTTCCAACACCGACATGGGCCATAGTTCCTCCTGTAGTGTACGTGTGTGGAGCCGCAGCCATCATTACACAACATTATTCCAACGCATCTCTGCAGCCACTAACATCATTACCGTCCAAATTGCTACTGGATAATATTCTATAGTATAGCACCGAATGTTCACACATCATCACTGGACATTATTCCATACAACTAAAGCACTGAATAACCAGATCAGTACTGGACATTATTCCATACAACTCAAGCACTGAATAACCAAATCAGTACTGGACATTATTCCATACAACTCAAGCACTGAATAACCAAATCAGTACTGGACATTATTCCATACAACTCAAGCACTGAATAACCAAATCAACACAACCAACAACCAGCACTGAATAACCAGATAAGTACTGGACATTATTCCATACAACTCAAGCACTGAATAACCAAATCAGTACTGGACATTATTCCATACAAATCAAGCACTGAATAACCAAATCAGTACTGGACATTTTTCCATACAACTCAAGCACTGAATAACCAAATCAGTACTGGACATTATTCCATACAACTCAAGCACTGAATAACCAGATCGGTACTGGACATTATTCCATACAACTCAAGCACTGAATAACCAAATCAGTACTGGACATTATTCCATACAACTCAAGCACTGAATAACCAGATCGGTACTGGACATTATTCCATACAACTCAAGCACTGAATAACCAGATCGGTACTGGACATTATTCCATACAACTCAAGCACTGAATAACCAGATCGGTACTGGACATTATTCCATACAACTCAAGCACTGAATAACCAGATCGGTACTGGACATTATTCCATACAACTCAAGCACTGAATAACCAGATCGGTACTGGACATTATTCCATACAACTCAAGCACTGAATAACCAGATCGGTACTGGACATTATTCCATACAACTGGTACACCGAATGTTCAAATCCTTATTGAACATTATTTCAACGCATTTCTCACACCGTTCATATCTTCCTATACCACGCTGGTACTGCGTTACCCATTTATTTCCGGATAAGATTCCAAGAAATCACTTGCACGAATTACATCATTGCTGGACATTAATCTACACCACTCTGGCACCGTGTGTTCCAATACTAGCCAGACATCATTTCAATCCAACATATATTGTCCTATCATTATTGATGGGTTTTCTGGGGGGGGGGTTTGACGTTGCATGGCATCTTAGGTCATAGGGCGACTTTCCAGCTATTGTTGGTAGAGGAAGACCCCGGGTGCCACTCGAAGCAGTATGCCGGGCTTGGGTGGACACACAAGTATATTTATGTAGAACAACTGTGAAATTCAAACCAGCAAGCAGTTGACCCACTGTTAGTCCATTCCAAAATGAATGCTTATCCAGTGTGTTGGATGTGATGCCGTTCACAGCTTGTCTTCGTTTACCAGTTCCCTTTCTTTACATCACTGTCTTCTCAGATTTGAAGATTCGGACTCGGCTCTGAAAATGTAACAAATGTTCTTTGTACAGTGATACAACTAGTGTGTGTTTTACGTTTATTTATCGTCACTACTGGTTGCCCATATGAGCGACGCATCCTGAAGAGATCAGTCATTTTAGATTTTTGTAGGATAGTGCAATGATACACAGACCAGGGATCATTCTAGAGAGCGATGTGGGCGAAATTGTCGCCCTACGGACCCTGACTTCGTCCTCTGGGGGCCCCACTTCTCCCTTAAAAATTGTTTACGAAAACAAATTTTTGTCTAGTAAGATACACTGGCCCATTATAAAGCACTCTTATTCAAATATTGTATTTAATCGTTGTACTGTGCATTTTAACCCTATTTTGCAGAAGTACAACTTCTCCCAAAAATTTGACTCGAGTAACGAACACACACTAAATGTCCTGAATATTTATTCATTGTTAATTGGCCAAGCAATGGTGCTTTTTTTTTTAATTAATTGGAATTTGTCTAATTAATAGACTTTCAACTTTTATTTAAAGTATTACTTGTGAACTACCTTTTAGGATTAACAGTTTACCACTTTAAACAACTTCACGGCGGTAAAGTTGGTAAACTGACCAGTGTCGGCGGTTGTGTAGCAGGCCACAGTATAAACATAAAGACACTGCATAAACGGTCATTATCGCGCGTGTTAAGTAAACATCGCTAATTGCTACTACCGGAACCGTTGCTCAAAGTATTGATGTACCGAGATGAATCGGATCGCTGCACAGGGCAAGTAATTATTTCAAGGCGGAGTTTCACGGCGAAAACGGACAAGGGTGGCTGGCATTAAAACAGGACAGGTTCAGAAAAGGACAGGTCGGTTTCAGAACGGGCAGGGCGCGGCTCGCCCTGCCATTCCGCTCTAGAAAAAACCCTACCTTTGGTGGCTGTGCGAGTCTCTGTGATATTTCACCGATTCTTTCTTTCCTGTCACAAACTGAAAAAGGACAAAAAGAAAACAATGCATTTTAAAACTGGCTGCTATATACTACAATTGCTAATTCAGGGTTCATTCTAGGTCAGAATTTTAGGGAGAAGTGAGAAAGCGCGTGATCACTTCCTTAAATGGTGTTCTTCTGCAAAATGGGGTTAAAATGCACAGTACAACCATTGAATACAACATTTGAACAGAAGGTGTGCTTTATAATGGGCCAGTGTAGTGTATCTTACTAGACACAATTTTGTTTGAAAATCGTAAAAACCAAAAAAAACAACTTTTTTTTAGGGCGAAGTGGGGGACCCCAGAGGGCAAAGTCAGGGTCCCTAGGGCTACAATTTCGCCACATTGCCCTCTAGAATGATCCCTGTTTGACGCATTGATATACCAAGAGATGCATTGAGAATCATTGAATGCGTTTTATGTGACGCAGCAAGACAGCGGATTATTTATACATGTATGGATCGTATGTATCTTTCTGTATGGATAAAATGCACTTGATCACAGTAGCGTATAGCACTTGATCACAGAGCACAGCACTTGATCACAGTAGCGTATAGCACTTGATCACAGTAGTGTATAGCACTTGATCACAGTAGCATATAGCACTTGATCACAGTAGTGTATAGCACTTGATCACAAGAGTATAGCACTTGATCACAGTAGCGTATAGCACTTGATCAGAGTAGCGTATAGCACTTGATCTCAGTAGCGTATAGCACTTGATCACAGAGCACAGCACTTGTTCACAGAGTATAGCACTTGATCACAGTAGCGTATAGCACTTGATTACAGTAGCATATAGCACTTGATCACAGCACTTGTTCACAGAGTATAGCACTTGATCACATTAGTGTATAGCACTTGATCACAGTAGCGTATAGCACTTGATCACAGAGCACAGCACTTGACCACAGCACTTGTTCACAGAGTATAGCACTTGATCACAGTAGCGTATAGCACTTGATCACAGTAGTGTATAGCACTTGATCACAGTAGCGTATAGCACTTGATCACAGTAGTGTATAGCACTTTATCACATTAGCGTATAGCACTTTATCACATTAGCGTATAGCACTTTATCACATTAGCGTATAGCACTTGATCACATTAGCGTATAGCACTTGATCACATTAGCGTATAGCACTTGATCACAGTAGCGTATAGCACTTGATCACAATAGCTATAGCACTTGATCACAGAGCACAGCACTTGATCACAGCACTTGTCAGAGTATAGCACTTGATCACAGTAGCGTATAGCACTTGATCACAGTAGTGTATAGCACTTGATCACAAGAGTATAGCACTTGATCACAGTAGCGTATAGCACTTGATCAGAGTAGCGTATAGCACTTGATCTCAGTAGCGTATAGCACTTGATCACAGAGCACAGCACTTGTTCACAGAGTATAGCACTTGATCACAGTAGCGTATAGCACTTGATTACAGTAGCATATAGCACTTGATCACAGCACTTGTTCACAGAGTATAGCACTTGATCACATTAGTGTATAGCACTTGATCACAGTAGCGTATAGCACTTGATCACAGAGCACAGCACTTGACCACAGCACTTGTTCACAGAGTATAGCACTTGATCACAGTAGCGTATAGCACTTGATCACAGTAGTGTATAGCACTTGATCACAGTAGCGTATAGCACTTGATCACAGTAGTGTATAGCACTTTATCACATTAGCGTATAGCACTTTATCACATTAGCGTATAGCACTTTATCACATTAGCGTATAGCACTTGATCACATTAGCGTATAGCACTTGATCACATTAGCGTATAGCACTTGATCACAGTAGCGTATAGCACTTGATCACAATAGCATATAGCACTTGATCACAGAGCACAGCACTTGATCACAGCACTTGTTCAGAGTATAGCACTTGATCACAGTAGCGTATAGCACTTGATCACAGTAGCGTATAGCACTTGATCACATTAGCGTATAGCACTTGATCACAGTAGCATATAGCACTTGATCAGAGCACAGCACTTGTTCACAGTAGCGTATAGCACTTGATCACAGTAGCATATAGCACTTGACCACAGCGTATAGCACTTGATCACAAGAGTATAGCACTTGACCACAGAGTATAGCACTTGATCACAGAGTTAGTGTTTCCCCTAAGCAGGAATAGGAGGGCGGCCCGCCCTGCTCCTTTTTGGGGCCGCCCTTGTGTCCAATATTCCGAAAATGCCCGTCCTTGTGTGCCTAAATTCTCAATAAAACTTGATTATAAGTATTGCAATATTGCCTGAAATCCCTCAACAAACACCAGTCCTGTGTTCGACTGATGCTATAATCTGGAATACACAGGTTTACAATCAATATGCTGTGAAATGTCCATCTATGCACTGTGTAGCTAGCCTAGAGCAACATTGACTTTGCTCAAGATATTGAACACATGTTTTAACTGACTATGTCATATCTTTCCCGCCAATGCAATGTGGCATGCAATGGGTCCTAGCAAGAATGTACGTTACTTGTCGCAGTATTCATATTGATTTAATAGAAATTCAAAACATAAATCAAGAGACTATTAAATGTGTCGTCTGCTGGTTATGTATATTGAAGAGGCAATAAATTTGACAAGTAATCATGATACATGCCAATCAGTCAATTTTCGCACATTTATGTCACAATTTCCGTTTGAGTCATTGTTGTAAAAACAAATGTAGGGGATTATCGGCGCGCAATGTCCAGTTACTAGTTCTTTATAGTGAAGTCACAGACATATTGTCCCCTGTGTGCAAATCTCATAATTGGCGCTAATTGATTCAAATAGTCCACAATTTGTTCTTATAGTCTCACGTTTTTAGTTTTATTGGGTCACAGCATATGGATTGTTCCATTGCACCCGTCGGAAATTCCGCCAACGGATGTCGTTTTGATTTAAATGAATGTAAATGCATTATTGTTGTAATTTTCTGGCTTACATTTTTGTTTAGATAATTGATAATCTCGGATATCACACCATTGTCACGCCTTATAATATATTTTGAATCTAAATACCCAATAGGTTACAAAATTGATTCGTCCTCAAAATGTTTCATACTCGTATTAACATAAAAAAGACAATGTCAATTCTGCCCTTTTGAGTACAGGCAACATAAAAAATTGGCCTTTTTGTACCATAAAAAAGACAATGTCAATTCTGCCCTTTTGAGTACAGGCAACATAAAAAATTGGCCTTTTTGTACCTGCGCCCTGCCCTTTTTCAGTCTGGGGAACACTACACCGAGTATAGCACTTGATCAGAGAATATTCTGGGTTACTGTTTGGGTATCATCATCAGGCATTCTGGTTATTGCTTGGGTATTATAAGGTATTTGGGGTTACTGTTTGGGCATCATCAGGTATTTGGGGTTACTGTTTGGGTATCATCAGGTATTTGGGGTTACTGTTTGGGTATCATCAGGTATTTGGGGTTACTGTTTGGGTATCATCAGGTATTTGGGGTTACTGTTTGGGTATCATCAGGTATTTGGGGTTACTGTTTGGGTATCATCAGGTATTTGGGGTTACTGTTTGGGCATCATCAGATATTTGGGGCACTGTTTGGGTATCATCAGGTATTTTGGGTTACTGTTTGGGTATTATCAGGTATTCTGGGTTACTGTTTGGGTATCATCAGGTATTTGGGGTAACTGTTTGGGTATCATCAGGTATTTGGGGTTACTGTTTGGGTATCATCAGGTATTTGGGGTTACTGTTTGGGCATCATCAGGTATTTGGGGTTATTGTTTGGGTATCATCAGGTATTTTGGGTTACTGTTTGGGTATTATCAGGTATTCTGGGTTACTGTTTGGGTATCATCAGGTATTTGGGGGTAACTGTTTGGGTATCATCAGGTATTTGGGGTTACTGTGTGGGTATCATCAGGTATTTGGGGTTACTGTTTGGGCATCATCAGGTATTTGGGGTTACTGTTTGGGTATCATCAGGTATTTTGGGTTACTGTTTGGGTATTATCAGGTATTCTGGGTTACTGTTTGGGTAATATCAGGTATTTGGGGGTAACTGTTTGGGTATCATCAGGTATTTGGGGTTACTGTTTGGGTATCATCAGGTATTCTGGGTTACTGTTTGGGTATCATCAGGTATTCTGGATAACTGTTTGGGTATTATCAGGTATTCTGGGTTACTGTTTGGGTATTATCAGGTATTTGGGGTTACTGTTTGGGTAGTATACCAATGGACTACATCAGTTTGATGTTTATATAATGCATATGGGTTCATTCTAGGTCAGAATTTTTGGGAGAAGTGAGAAAGCGCACGATCTCTTCCGTAAGTGGTGTTCTTTAATATACTTCTGCAAAATAGGGTTAAAATGCACAGTACAACCATTAAATACAATATTTGAATAAGGAGTGCTTTATAATGGGCCAGTGTATCTTACTAGACACAATTTTGTTTGAAAATCGTAAAAACCCAAAAATATATTATTTTTTTAGGGAGAAGTGGGGCCCCCAGAGGGCAAAGTCAGGGTCCCTAGTGAAATACATCAAATACATTCTTCATTCGCAAACAGCAGATTAAAGACATGTTTTGTCTTACTCTATAATAGGTCTGGTTGACTAGATAATATTTATAAATTATAACTCATTTAATTTCTGAAAAACAGATGAATTACTGCTGTAATTGTTCAATCAACAGTGCTGCTGATTACACAACCCAATTATTGGATTAACCCTTTCAACCCCAAGTAACTGACATGGACTGGTGCATGCTATTTTTAGACCAATAAATTAATAAGAAAATTACATTTGGACCAGTTCATTTATCAAAATGGGTAATTTTATCTAAAAATAGTAATAATTATTACTGGCAAAAATGTGCAGATCCTGATGAGACGGCTCGTTACGAGCCGGCTCATCTGGATCTACACTTTTCATAAGCCTATTTAGAGGCCTGTGGGGTTGAAAGGGTTAAAGCAACTACGATTACTTTATCTATTATAACACCAAAGTGAAACTGCCAAATGCTATTACGTGTTTGTTGATGTTTCCTAAGCGATTCTGGTGAATATTTCTTCATTTTATATATTATTTAAGTTATAAAAATATGGGGCGAGTACGAGTTGACTTGTCCTAATGGTTTCTCGTCAACTCGTACACATGCTTTTGGTCAACTCGTATTCATGTTGGGTCCAAAATATGGAATGGGTACGAGTTGACTTGCCATGGGTACAGTTGACCAAAAAATGAGTACGAGTTGACCAAAATGGGTATGAGTCGACTTGGCTACGAGTTGACCAGGAAGCTAGTATCCCCAACGACCCTAATATCGGTGAATACTAATAAGCAGTGATATCAGAATTAATCCAAATGAACCGCACATGTTCATTTTGTGCTTACTATTGACAATTTCCGTAGGATTTCTGCAACTGTCCATAGCAAAAACTAGCTGAAATGTCATTGTTACGGGTAAATTTACCGTAATTTATTCAAAACTTGTTTTTTCCTCTTACACTCGTAAGTTTTTGTTCATGTTGTCAATATTTAGGTGAATTTCAATGATTTTGTTATCTATCGGCTACATTTGTAAGGTGCCCGCTACTCATGTGACGTCACATGATTGCCTTATACAGTGTTCTCCGGAAGCCCCGGCGGCCGGCGATTTCGCCGACTACACGCTGACTGAGCGCCGGTTACTTTCCTGTATAATAAATATATTATTTCGAAACAAAACAGCGAATATTTAGGACGAAATCGTCAAATAAATCGATCCGGAAGTGATTCTGTGGGCGCATCCATTTTATCGGATGTTTTTGTTACAATGCGCATAAGAGACGCGCATCTAGTACAAATGCAAATGATCAGCGCTATCTACCAATCAAATCGCTGGAAAAATCTGGATTTTCCGTGAGTTTCTAAATTTAGACTCTTTTTTTTTTGAAAATGAAGGCAAAAAAGAAAAGAAAACTTTCCAATAATCAAAGAGTTATGTCAGATTTTTGTCACACGGGTAATGATCAGTGATGGTACAGGTAGTAGGGCAGTGCACATTTACCATGTGTGTATGGGTCTGTGTGTTTATTAGAGTTGTGGAACCTATGCTCGGCGTATATCCACATATAATAATGACCAGTATAAAATGTTAATTGCACTTGCCGTGTATATTATTATTTTCTTAAGTCGTGAAAACAACTTTCAAAACACTCTTGTTGAATTTTTTAGCTTCATCACGTGACCTTGCTGCTCAATATCGCTATCGCAACGGTGTTGGTCGGCACCGGTTTATATGCCTGAATACTTCAGGGCACCTATGGCTATGCACTGTGTACTTGTTGTTTTTTTTATTTATCCACCATAACTTATTGAATATCTTATTTTGATATAGTACATCATTGAGTAAAAACATTTATTGGTCTTAATCAGAAATGGTATAGAAACTATTTTTCGTGTTAGGTGTAGATTTTTTAAATTCGGATAGCTACCCGAATTGCTCATACACCGTAACAGTTTCGGTGGAAACATTAATGTCAGAGACTGCCTTTAGAAGAAGATAGTGTCGAGTGTGTTGCATACATAACTGGTATATAGTTGTACAAGTGGAAAGAACGGGTCAACAATAGTAAAACAAAGTACATGTACATGCTTGAAACTCCATGACACCAAGATCTAACATTTGTTATATAGTCTCAATCTGTGTTTAACAATTTATTTTTTTCTGTGAAAATAAAATGTGTAAAAATGATCAAAAAATTGGTGTAAATATTGCCTTAAAAATGCACCAGGTTGCACGAAATGAGACCAATTTTGGAAAAATGGGACGCCGGCTCGGTAGCGAGTGAATGCCGGTTACTTATAAATTAAAACCGGCTACTTCATATTCTACGGAGAGCACTGCTTATATGGCATTTATTGCTATCGGTAGGAACTTGTGAGGTGAAATTTACATTGTCACCGGTTATTGGTATCACTGTGCAAATAAAAGATGGAGGCATGTGCTGCTGCTTTCACTTTGTTTTTGATTTAATTACGATTTATTTCTTACTAACTAATATTGCATACAATAAAATAAATATGATTATGCTTAATTGAGAGTGAACATTATTTGCACAGCCTCGTTTTGGAACAAAAATGCACTATTGCTTATGTCACCGGTTACCAGTATACTATTTGTTATGTACCCCAAACTCTAGATCTGTCGGATCGTCGGGCCGCTGTCTGCGATGGTAGATTGCCGCCCGAGTTAAGTTATCCGGTTTAGGGAGGCTGACATCGTCTGGTAAAATCATTTCTTTCATAACTCTTTCTACTATTTGGGCAGCTGGCTCAAATACTCGTCGTCGTGCGATCTCTTTAACCTGAAAGTAGTTGTTACATGTGTTAAAGGATGGATTGGTGGTATACTTGTTATATGTGGTTCTACCCGGGTGCCGGACATTGCAGTGTATATATGAAATTATTGTATATAGTAAATTATGAAAAAATCTGTAATAAAAACTAATCTTTATAGTATAGTATCTAGAATTTATATATACATACTTTCACAGCGATCTTTACTTTCGTTGATGCTGCGGGGTCTGCGGGGTGGACGTGTCCATGGAGACTTGGTGTAAACAAGTCTCCGAATTGCTTTACACTGGCATAGCACGTCAGCTTTTTGTTTCTGACGCTGCATGTCCAGTATGTACGGCCGTCTTTGGTAAGCTGAAATGAAATAAAACACAAAATAATTAATTATATTTTTTATTCTACGCATGTATATTCAGTGATTTCTGAGGTACAATCATTAATCTTCTACTTACTGTATTTAGCTATGTATAGTGCGCACATTTCTTACTGAAATCCTCATCCATTTTATCTACTGTGCATTATACACCAGTACAGACATCAGGACATTTTTTCCCGGACCAAAATTTGCGCATGTAAACAACTCTTGTTTAACCCTGATTAATACCTTTGATTTGCATGAAATAGTTCTCTGGTGGCGGTAACCCTGATTAATACCTTTGATTTGCATGAAATAGTTCTCTGGTGGCGGTAACCCTGATTAATACCTTTGATTTGCATGAAATAGTTCTCTGGTGGCGGTAAAATAGGTATTTTATGGTTAAGACCGCTTTTAAATACTTTATTTTTGGACTTTCTGACCAATTTTCCGTACGAATATGCAGATGTTATACCAAAACGAGGCTGCGCAGTGCGCGCTGGTCTATTTCTTAATCTAAGGGGTATTCTGGATTTAACCGGAAGTGTCCGAATTGAAATTTCGACTTCCGGAATAACATTCGGATACGTAAATAAACCAATTTATTGGCTCTAACTGTCAAATATAAACGTTGTTTTGACCGATATTATGCTGTAACATGCTTTTAGTATGTACAGCTAAGGTTTAATAGAGTTGGTTATTTCTCAATACCTTTACAATAGTAATAGTTCAAGACTGACAAGAGTGCTCTGCTTGTTTCTTTTAATGTTATTTCAGTTTTACTTTCGTTATTAGTTTGTTTACTTTCGTTTTATTTGCCAATGCTGCAATAGCTTTTGCAATGTTCAGTTTAGTGTGGATCTAGCCATATTTGACTCCTTTGTATTGTGGTGGTAAAATATATTTGCTTTTGAAAGCAATGTAAGCCTGGACTGGAGCAACTGGTACAGAACACCACCCCCTCCCCGGTTGATGTGGATTTACCATTTATTACATCCATTTCAATTATTTATCAGAATGGTTTTGAAAGATGTTTATAGCAATGTTTGTATAATCAATATTTAGACATGCAAGGAGGTATAAAATATTATTTGGAGGCTTTGTTTATTTAAATGTTATTTTGTATTGAGTTGCGTGTTTTATTTTCACTGTGGTTTGTTTATATTATCCCATGTTGTTTTGTTTGATTTATTTTGTTATTGTAGCAGAGGACAATCTTGAGTCTGGACATGAATGCTAACTTTCCCGCTAGATCATTATAAATTCATGGAAGTATCACATTTTGCATTTATTTTCAGATCTCAATATGGATTCTGATACTTTAACTAATGAACATGTAAAAATACATGGTGTTGATAAAACTACAACGTACATGCTAAATAAATGTCAGTCAAATGTTTCCTACAAAGCCATGCTTGGAGCTGTCACACGTGCCTACCAAAAGTACCACCATTTAAATAAAAGCAAAGGACGCACTAAGGGAAGACAGAACCTGGACCGTTTCTTCAATGACAAATTTATAATCCCGCCATGTGATGACAGTAATAACACTGTAGTAAGTTCCCGGTCAGCTCCTTTTGCACCCTCTGATGATCCATATGTGAAGGCAGAGGCATACCAGTCTGTAGCCATGAAGTTAGCTGATGATTTAAATACATCAACTCAAGAATGTGCAGCAATTGGAGAGGAACTTAATATATCTTTACATGAGAAAAACAGGTTAAATGAAAGTCTAGAACTTAAAGAATCTAAACTGGGAAATCAAAGAAAACTATTGAAGCATACGGCAAACAGAGAAGCATACTGGAGAGAAAAGCCTGAAAGTTGAATTAGGTGATGATAATGTATTTGAAAATGAAACTCATTCTTTAAATCATAGGATAAATGAACTGAAAGAACAGTTATCTGTTAGAAATAATGAAGTAAACAATATGAAAGATTTACTTGATGAACTGAATTTACAGAATATTGAACTAAAAAAGATTGACAATATGACCCTATTTGATGAAAATAAAAATTGTTACATAACCGAGTTACACTCATGTGTCTACAGCTTATTAGATTGCCATGTTTCATGTGAAAATGTCAGTAATGTAATAACGGCTGTTTTAAGATTATGTAATAAGAGTGCAAATAAATTACCATCGGCGAGTACTATAAATAATTGGTCTATAGAAAGAGCTTTGATTACAAGGCGACAAATTGCGGACAATTGCGATTCCGAAAATACAACCCTGTACACTGACGAAGCCTCAAAATATGGTTCAAAATGGGGGGCATTTGCAACGAGAGACAACTCGGGTAAGTACCTGTTATTAGGACTGAGAGACATGGCAACAAAGTCTTCTAGTGATACATTCGATACATTCAAAGACATTCTTTCTGACATTGAAACTGCAAGTGATGGTGACACTAGTGTTGCAAACAAAATATTATCTAATATTAAGAACACTATGAGCGATAGAGCTTCAACTGAGACAAAATTTAACACTATTTTGAAAGAATATAGAGACACAATACTGCCCAATGTAATACAAAATTTTAATACTATGAATGAGGAATCAAAGCAAGCCATCAGTCAGATGAATAACTTCTTTTGTGGACTCCACACATTAGTACACATGGCCGATGTTTCACAACACGCAATATATGAAGTTAAAAAGGCACATTTTGATGGTAATATACCAATTGATAACCCCGCATTTTACAGAAATGGTCAATCAGGCACTGTCCGGTTAGTTTTGACAGCGTGTAAAGCTTTTGCAAGACGAGGGGATCAGAAGAATGGCTGCCACGGAGCATTTCTAACATTCCTGAGTGATTTCCTGAAATCAAACAAACTGTTAGGGTTACCACTTCAACCACTTAAGGGGAACCGTTTTAATATTCTTTTTACAAATGCTGGACATGTGCACTTCTTAAGAAGTAAAATGCAAGACTTCTTAGAAAAAACTAGTTCATTAACTGGGCTGCTGCAAAGTGTGTTAAAAGATCTTAAAACACCTTTCTTTATTGCTGGGTGTAAGGCACTAGGTTTGATATCTAAACTGATCACAACTCCTTTGTGGAATGTAATTGAAAATAAAAATGTGTCTATAGCCGCTATGAATCAAAAGTATCTTAGCTTGCTCTTGTTTTTAGATGACATAACTCAAAACCGGGAAGAGTTCATCACAGGTAATATGTTAGTATTTGACGATGTCCCTGTAAAGAAAGATATTGTGTACGACTCATTAATTAAACCCAGCGAGCATGATGAAAGTGTTATTATCATACTGTCAGTTATTATACCAGCCTTAGCAAAGCTTATTAAGAGGCAGTATGGCGATCACCTTCCAGGTGGACACCATGAAGTTATTAATCCCATGAATACAGCTAGTGTCAGGGTTCATTTTTGGTCCAAATTTTAGGGAGAAGTCACTTCTCACTCCAGCCAAAATAGGGAGAAGTCACCAACTCAAGAAGTGTTGATTTCCTCGCGACAACACAAATTTACAGTTATAATACTTGCCAAGTACTGGAAAGTTTTGTTGTCGTGAGGCAAGTCAATCAAGAACTGAACTATGCTATATGTTATAATTATATAAGGATATGACAAAGTAATTGACACAACACAGGAGATGGTCAATTAATTTGGCATAAAATTATTTAATGACATATATAGAGCCTAATTCAGTTGTTATATGTATCATGAAACCCAGGGGCGAGTAAAAAAACAGTTTTTTACTCTACATTCTATATGAAATAGATATATATATATAGGGGATAAAACTCTTTTTTTAGAAATATGAAAGAAAATACAAGCAATGGTTGAACAATATTTTATTTAGTATAAATGATAAATACTATACTCCTGATTATTACTAAACCTCATTAAAATAAATAAAAAATATCGGTCCACAAAACATAACATGTCGGGTAATTACGGTATTCGGACAGTAGTGCATAATCAAGCGAGACCCGATTAAATACACAATAGGCACCAATTTAATCCTATAAGCGCTTACGGGAGAGTAATGTTTATCACAGGTAGTTTGATCGGACCAATGACACACAACAAAACGGAGCAATATAAACATTTGTTTACCCCACAAACTATATATTGTTTATATTGCTAAGTTTTGTGTGTGCCATTGGTCCGATCAAACTACCTGTGATAAACATTACTCTCCCCTGCAGCTAATGACCTGTGTGGCCTTCGCGTGTAATCTGATAAGAGACGCGATCATGTTTTGATAGCATGATGAAAGACACGCGTGTCTATATTTAGCACAAATGCTGTCTGTTAACACTGGGCAGTATATTGATTTTCTGTGCACAAGAAAAACGGCACTAACAATTTGCTGATCGCGAAATTAGTCTGCAGTTTTTAAATATTGCATTACAAAAAAAACAACATAAAATGTACAGTCAATTTGCATGTTTAGACAGATGGCAATTCACGTTAAATTTTAAGTAGCCGAAACGACGGACAGAGTTATTTCCCATCCTAGGTGTCATGGCGGCTCCCAGCGCGATCAAGAGAAAATGATAGATTTCTCGGCGAATTTTGATGGAAATTAACCAAATTTTGCCGAAAATCGGCAGGGCGACTTGCACTTCCCTATTTCCAAACGCCAAGGCGAAACGGAGCCAAAAGAGGCGGCATTATCGCCCACGTCGCCCCCTAAACTGGTCCCTGTAGTGTTGACAAGCACAATAAATTTCCCGAACGTGTATTTTCCTATGTGGACCATATCCTTATGTCAAAACCCAATATAAAGACTGGCTTTAGAAGCACAAATTGCATTTTCTTTAAATAAAACAAGTGAGTGGTTAGCTACCCAGGACAATAGCAGCACTATTATTGAGCAGAGTCGGGCTGAGGTAAGATCAGAGAGACATCATTTTAAAGAGAGGGAAGCAGGCATTCGGGCAGCACGTATTCAAAAACAAGAAGAGGATTTTAGACGTAAACAGGAGCAAGAAAGGCGAAGAATTCAAAAACTTGAAAAGGAAACATGTTATTTTATGGTCTTTGGCAAAGTGGAGAACAGGTAGAGGAGGAACTTTCAAAAATTAATTCGAAAAAGGAAAACGCATTAAAGGTTCAACTACGGTTTCGCAAAAACGTATTCAAGCAAACATGTGACAAACAAAATATATATTTATTCAGTAAACAAGAAAATGGTAAGCGTGTTCCACTGACAGTGGACGAATTAAAACAAAGTGTTCTATCATTAATTGAAAATGCCTATAAAACCCCGCCACCTGACGAGTCCCACATGCTAGTTGGTAAAAACATTGATCACAAATTCTTAGAAAACGATGAAGCAAGATGGTATAAAGGCAGAGTTATTTCACAGGTAAATATACATAGGCAATGGAGCATACAGTGAATCAGTATTTGTTTTCAGCTTTGCATGATACTATGTTTTAATGAAACATTTTTATTTGTCTTGATACAATGTATACACATTTATATTTCTCATATTTCAGGTGCCAGGATTTCCGCAATGGTTTAATGTGATCTATGAGCATGACGAGGCAGTTTACACAGCAAAGTTGAGTGAAGAATACCGGGCAGGAGATGTTATCATCTGTGAACAGCAATAAGCTAAGAATTTGTAACATATTATGGTGATAACTACGGATGATCATTTCTGTGTGCAGTTGGCTGGAGCTGTGGCCAATTTTTGTGACCCAGCTACCTTCCCGATGGAAGAGGAGGTTAGACAGCTGCACCGTGATGGTATATATGTCAGTATAGGGTTGCATCCCAATAAGGATTACCCCGAAGATCCTGTGCATGTTTCTAGAAGAACTGCTCCAAATCTGATAGGTCTCACATCAGCCATTATCGTATTTGTATGGGGGAAGAATTGCCACTCAAGAGATTACCCATTTATAATTCGGTTTGTAGTGCTCAGCATCTGATAGCTTTTTGCATGGCAGTTGCTAGAGTAGCGCAGAATAGAAGTTCGATCGGATAGTTATTTACATGTCAGATCAACGGAAGACACCATCTTGATCCAGCTATTCGATAGTTTCTTACATGTCGGATTACTGTGTTAATATGAATCAAAGGAAGACACCATCTTAATCCAGCTATTCGATAGTTTCTTACATGTCGGATTACTGTGTTAAAATGAATCAACGGATTGTGTTAAAATGAACAGTGTAGAGGTTCGATCCGATAGTTATTTACATGTCAGATCAACATGTCGATCCAGCTCTTCGATAGTTTCTTACATGTCGGAGTACTGAGTCAATATATAACCCAAACTGACTGGTTCCTGTTTTACTATATGCAAGACGCTTTGGATAAAGTGGGGGAGAGTGTGGTGGTAACTACGGTACGGTAGGCAAAAACATAATAATAATGGCGGCATGATTGAGGTCAAAATATATGTATATGACCCCTTGCACGTGACGTAATAGATAAGCCGTCCGCCATGTTGGAGGCATAAGATAATATCCGGGATAATCCACACGAGGAGAAGCACATATAAAGCAACAGATAAATAGTAAACATTTTCACGATAACATTTAATTTTCATTGAAATGGTCAATTATTGTCGAGTGTTGGGTTGTCACAATAGGTCAGACGGGGAGAATGATAAACAATACTACCGATTGCCCGAGGTAGTGACTCGTGAAAGAAAAGACGAAAGAAATGACAATTGAAAGAAGGCGTCTGTGGTTGGGAAATATAAATCAGGATTTTACCAGAAAAAACCTGAAAAATATTCATGTGTGCTCAGATCATTTCGTGTCCAGTAAGTATATAATGATATTTGATATACTTTCTACTTTTTTTTGTATTTTATTTCGTTATCATTATTTACTTTAATTTGTACTTTGATAACTGTACATAGCGAGTAGCCATTTACTCGTAACTGTAGACAAGTCAATTGTACACTATGTATGTTCCATTAATGTCAAACCCCTCTCGGGGACCTAGACATTTTTCCTGGGCAGGCGTAGCTGACCTAAGCGATTAACTAGTACTAAGCAATGTGTGTGAGGTGCCTTGCTCAATGACACTACATACGTGGCCTTTCCGAGTATCGAACCCCGGACCATTTTATTCCAAATCCGACGCTATACCACTGGCCCACGGACGCCACACTGTAACATGACATTTAATAATACTAATTTTAATGTGCTATATGTACGATTGCAGTTAAATTATATTAGGTTCGATTGCAGTTAAATTATATTAGGTTAACTTACAATGTTCGTATTAATCTATCTTCCTGTAATGTCAAGCCCCTCGCGGGGATGTAGACATGTACAACCGATGCATGGATAAAACACATGACTACATGGAGGCTGGCCACTTGTCATAATTTATGAAACAATTGCACTGCATCACAACCTTTATTTGTCCAAATAATAGCAGGCTCCAAGTCCAACATATGACTATGCTTTTAAATTCAGGCAGTTTGACTAAATAAATGTTTATTCTCTTTACTTCAGAGAAGAAGGCAGATCTGTACGACAGGCAGATCTGTATGACAGAGACAACCCCGACTGGGCTCCAACAGTGGACATGGGTCCAAAATGTTTCAACTGATCTGGCGCAAGACCGATTCCAGAGACGTCTGGATCGCACCAGGAAGGGCGATGCTGCTAGGACACTTCTTGATTTCTCGGAAGGTGCAGGAACATTTCCAGATGTAGAAGTCGAAACAGATCCAGGCATATCTTGTCAGACAGATATTACCTGTTCTGGGATCACAGCTATGGATAATGAAATTCTCCATTTGAAAACTCAAAATAAGGAACTGAATGACAAACTTTCTGGCGAACAACCCTATAGTATTGAGTCAATGACAGGAAATGATGAAAAAGTGAAGTACTTCACAGGATTAACATGTTTTTCTGTGCTCTTTACACTGTTTCAGTATTTGGAGCCTTATATACCTGTTAAATTATCGCTGACAAAGTTTGAGACTCTTATGTTGGTATTAGTTAAGTTACGACTGAACCTTAGCAACCAGTTCCTGTCCTACCAATTCAAAGTCTCTCCATCAAATGTGTCAAGGACATTTTCCGAAGTAGTGGATATTATGTACATGCGCATGAAACCGCTGGTTTACTGGCCAGATAGAGAAACATTAAGACTGACAATGCCCATGCAATTTAGAAAACACTTTGGAACAAAATGTGCTGTCATAATGGACTGTTTTGAAGTATTTATCGAACGACCTTCAAACTTAAAAGCACGTGCGGAAACCTGGTCTTCTTACAAGCACCATAATACTGTGAAATTTTTGCTCGGAATTACGCCACAAGGAGTAATTTCATTCATATCCAAGTCATGGGGTGGAAGAACGAGTGATAAGCACATAACAGAGAATTGTGGTTTTTTGAGTTAATATTCTTCCGGGCGACATCATTTTAGCAGACAGAGGATTCGATATTCAAGCTACAGTTGGTAGCTTGTGTGCCGAGGTGAAAATCCCTGCTTTCACGAAAGGGAAGAGTCAACTTTCGCCTCTAGATGTGGAGGCTACGAGGAAAATTGCGAATGTTAGGATTCATGTAGAGAGTCATTGGTTTAGTAAGGCAAAAATACACTATTCTCAGTGGTACCCTGCCTATCGATTTTCTATTAACAAAGAAAAAGGATGACATTCCCTTAGTGGATAAAAGTGCCCATGTTTGCTGTGGACTTGTTAATATGTGCGATTCAGTAGTAGACTTTGATTGACAGCAATTTTTATCAGCGAAAATTCATTTAATATGGACCAGGATACATTTCATACATATACGTATAAATATATATATAAGAAGCATATCCATGGTCTTACCCATGGTCTTACCGTACACTACCGTAATAATAAATTCTATGTTTTTTTGCTCTGTTTATATTTTCCATCTCTGTTACAGAGCAAAATACATAGAATTGTCAGGAGCCAGAAACTAATGATTACAATAGCTACATGTAATAAAGATTTTATAAACAATTTATTTGGTGTGGTATTATTTCAATTTATAAATTTTATTACAGAACCAACATGTTCATTCATTTCTCTACCAGAATAACAATATTAGAACAATTGAAAAGATTATAATCTTGATATAACATGCTAGCCTGGGTTCCAGTCTGTTGATTTTAACTTCTGACAATATTGATATTATCAGAAACTCAATACGGCCCAATTAATAGTCTCGGTGTTAAAATATATTTATTTGACTGACCAGGCGAAATATATCAACGCCTGTTCCCAGGCTAATAATATGATTGTCATTGATCATTCCATAAGATATATACATGTATGTACATTTATTTTTTGCTTTTCTGGAAAATAAAGACATTTTTGTGGATAACACATTTCTCATCATTTTACCAGATGTTCTATAAAATAGTACCAGTAATAAATACAACTTCACAACTGAATAGACCGCAGGATTTGTTTGTGAAACATTAACACACCGTTGCACGTTTCTTTGAAAACTGAGGCAGTTTTCTACACTCCGGACAGTACCATAATCAGCTCTTTGGTTTACTGGTCATTTTTAGGCATATAAAATGAAACCATTTAATATCACAGTTTTCATTGTCACAGAACACCATCTTCCCAGATTCAACCTGATCACAGTAGCACCAGGTTATTTCATTTGATGTATCCACGTTATTCTCACATGACTTGGTCAAGTTACATGCTGCATGTACTGTCAGAGGGGCAGTGCCAGGCAGTCTAGAGTAGAACTTTCCAACCAGTTCTGGTAATATTGCCGTTCTAAATATAATAGCTGAATTATCCACCATTTCTTCCCACAGGTCCTGCTGAAAACTGATCTCCTCAATATGCATGTCTATCTCAGTCCATACAATAAAATAACACGATTCACATTTTGTGACACCTAACTGTGTTTGAATCTGATAGAAATAGGGGTGCTTTTCATCCAGATGTAATTCTCCATCTTCACCCCGCTTCAGATAAAAGCTTCCACCTTCCTCTAAAATAATATTCCTCTTTGTGTAGGGACATTTCACTTCAATTATGCTCCGTCCACAACAATCACATGATGCCGTCTGGTGTGGCGCCTATCCACGGATGTTCTGTGCTTATGAAAAAGCCACAACTTTCAACAGAATTTTTTACAGATACATTTTCATGCCCTTCTGCAGTAAATGCTTGCACAAATTTATTAAGGGCTACTTTTTCATTTTTCATTCCCCATGTTGTTGCAACACAAGTAAATATATGTTCTTGTGGATAGCAGATTGACATAATCAAACTTTGGGAAGGATTTGAACTATCTGTGGAACAGACAGCTTTCATTTTTGATGCAGTTATTCGCCCTGCTCTAAAGTTGAACCAAAGTTTGCTGCCCGATTGCTGCCTAGTTGACATTTCAACATTCGAAGCCTCCTCTTCAGTTACTGCAACAGACATGTCGTTGCATTTGGCAATAATGTCCATGTAATTCAAAGAAATTGAACGTTTATCTCTAAGTTCAGTCAACACTTTAGCATATTTTATTGCCTCTAGCTTTGGTATGTAATTCTTGGCATACTCCGGTACAACAGAAAGGATTGCTGGTTTTCTCCCTGTTGCATGGAGTCTGGCAAACAGATTACCCATTTCACTTTCTGTAGGAACTGGTACAGGCTTTTTCTCTTTTTTTGCTGATGCAGGAGTAAGCACAGGGTTGTCACATAGTTTATCAAATGTTTTCTTCAATGACTTTGCTGAACTGAAGTTTATGTATCTGGTTTCTGAATATGTCACCTTTTTCAACGATGTTGGCAGCAGCCAGTAGGCTGGTTCCTGTGCCACAGTTCTAGAATCACGAATGTGAATAGTACCTTCAATCGTGAATAAAACTGCAGCTACATGGGAGCAAACTTCACCAACACCTGCCATGCAGTCACAATGCGAGGCCAATATTCTGCCATTTGTTTCCATTACAGCCCATGGATTTAACGATTTCTCACGTAGCCTTTGAGAGTGCAGCACCTGAAATGTTAAAAGACAGTATGGCATAATAATTACTGCTTCGTATTGTCAATGTGAATTGTAGGGGGGGTAAATATATTGGTTGCTATCTTGTAAATAAATCCATTTATATTATGAGAAACCAAAAAAAACAACACTATACACATTTGCCAGACATAAAAGGAGTGGCCTTCACCGGGAATGGCGGGATGTGAACACTGATTTCAGAGATCCGCAATGCAGAATCTTAATCCGCCTCCAGATCATTTTTCTATGGCTATATTAGTTTCATACTCCCTTGGGTGTATGTGTTTATGGCATTCTGCAAGTCGAAATTTATATACCTAGCACCAGCTTCCGAACCTGTATTCTATCTATCTATCTTCCTTTAATGTCAAACCTCTCGTACCCCCCTCGGTATAAACGTTATCATAAATTATCAAACCCACAGCTTTGGCAGGGTCGGTGGTTAACGGTGTCATGTTGTATGTATGTTCCTTTAATGTCAAAGCGGGGACTTAGAAATGTTTTCCTCAGCAAGCTTAGCTGACCTAAGCGATTAACCAGTACTAACTTACTAAGCAATGTGTGTGAGGTGCCTTGCTCAATGACACTACATAACGTGGCCTGACCGAGTATCGAACCCGGGACCGTTCGATTCCAAATCCGATACTGGACGCCACTTGTTGAGAAAGTTACAAACATACATTAAATTATACAAGTATTTTCTCACCTTGGCTTTCACAACATGTTTGTTGTTGATGATCACAGTTTTCATAGCAGAGACCCATCCACTGATAAACTGATTATATGCGTCCAAGCCTTTGTAACATTTCAAATCTTCTGTTGTGTAAGGACTGGGTGTAAACACCAGATAATTCACAATATCTGGATATGCTACCGCTGGTAACAATTTCACATCTTCTGAAAACGTTTTCAGTTCGTATGGATCACTAGAAATACCACCGATAATCTCAAGTTTACTGTCATATCTGGTCCTTTCAATAGGTTCTAAGCTTTCTCTATATAATACTTTACTTTGTTTTGATGGTTTTAACTGTTTCTCTGACATTATCTCTTTCAAACAAGCCTATTTCTTGTTAAAATACAGTGGATTTATAAATATTGTTGTTTTGCTATACCTCCAATATGGCGGACATACCGGTGATAGACCATTGCGTGCAAGGGGTCTATATAGAATTGCTATTTTTCATTGTGATCATGTTATGTCCATCCAGACAACAGATATACAAATAGATATATTTTGAAGGGCCATAACACACTTTACAAGCATTGTATTTCAGTACAAATGATATCAATGTGTTCGTATAGTCAATACCTTTCCAATGATGTATTACATGGATATATTCTAACGACTTCACTAAAAATACAACTTTGCTCCGAAATCGGGCAGACAATTTACGGGATACGGACAGAAGCCCCCCCGGACAAAAGCCCCCCCATCTTTTTTGCCACAGGAGGACAAAAGCCCCCCCGTTCAAATTCAGGGTAGGACAAAAGCCCCCCCATAGAAAACCCAAGGGAGGACAAAAGCCCCCCCATGCACATTCAGGGTAGGACAAAAGCCCCCCCATAGAAAAACCAAGGGAGGACAAAAGCCCCCCCCCAAGGCCATGTTGGGTGATGTTGAGATTAAGGGCTGTTTCTACCATCTGACGCAGAGTACGTGGAGGAAGGTTCAAGCCGAAGGATTAGCGATAGAGTACAAGGAATGCGACGACATGAAGCAGTTCGTGGGGATGATCGACGGTCTGGCGTTCCTGCCTGTGAGTGACGTTAAGGAAGGGATGGATGCACTCAAAGACCTTGTTCCAGAATCTCTCGAGCCAGTCATAGACTACTTTGACACAACGTATGCGAGTGGTGGATACAAGACGATCAGAGGAGCGAACGGCGTCATCAAAATGAGACGGACACAGCCCAGATTCCCCCCGGCAATTTGGAATGTGAACCAGACTACACTCGACGGAGGTGATAGGACCAACAACCTGTGCGAAAGCTGGAACAATAGTTTCAAATACCAGGACATAGCAACCCAAGTCTCTGGACCGTCATCACATCTCTGCAGAAGGACTAGACAGCAGTTAACACCGAACTCGAGCGTGTACGGACAGGCCTTATGATGTTGTTCATGTTTGTTTTGCCAATATAGAAGGTACATGTCACTCAATGTCTTACTTGTCAATACTTAGGAAACAATGTCAGTGATAGGGGGGCTATTGTCCTACCCTGAATGTGAATAGGGGGGCTTTTGTCCACCCTTGGGTTTTCTATGAGGGGGCTTTTGTCCTACCATGAATTTGAACGGGGGGGCTTTTGTCCTTCCTTGGTTTTTCTATGGGGGGGCTTTTGTCCAGGGGGGGGGCTTATGTCCTACAAAAATAGCTTGTGGTCGCTAGTGTAAGACTAAGAGGAAAAAACAAGTTTTGAATAAATTACAGTAAATTTACTTATAGAAATGACATTTCAGCTAGTTTTTGCGAATGCAGGAGGTTTCGTCAACTGGAGGTTTCGTCAACAAGGCAATATAGAGGGAAATTGTTGAAGAGGTTTCGATTATGTGAGAGGTTTCGTCAATTAGGCGATTAAGCAACAATAATTGCAAGCGTACAATGTAAGCCCTTTTTTCCGAGATGCACGTCACATGCCAAAGCCAAGTAAAGGTATATATTCCACTGGAATCAGCGGATCTACCGGAAGATTTCTACACTGGGACTGTCGGCCATCTATAACAAATATACATAAAAATGAAAATAACACATATCTAGTTAAATCAATTAACAATTAATGTCCACAACTAAGTCCTTGCCAATTAATAACTTACAAACATTTCACATCGTTGACGAAACCTCCAAGGTTGACGAAACCTCCGACACCCGTTTTTGCTATGGACAGTTGTAGAAATCCTACGGAAATTGTCAATAGTAAGCACAAAATGAACATGTGCGGTTCATTTGGATTTATTCCGATATTACCGCTTATTAGTATTCACCGATATTAGGGTCACTAGTGACTAATTATAAACGCGCAAGCTCTCTCTCTCCCACTGTATTAAGTCTAAATATTTTGACTAACAAGCGTAAAATTTTCTTCATTTTTAACATGAACCCAAACGGTTGAATAGCCGATACCTTGTCGCTTACCAGTTTCCTTCTTCTGTCGTCTGTATCTATTCTGTAAGATTAAACTGCAACGACGCATGGGTTGTTACTCTATAAAACATAGCGGGATTAATACGTAGAGCACAACTAAAAACCACGTGTCGCCATTTTTCTTTTCTTCCCGCGTTCACTTTTTCGCGGCTTAAATGTAAGGGGAGTAACTTGGGATTTTATCTACTCCCCGTATATTTTCCGTACCTTACCGTCTATGAAAGTGACGAAAGAAAGAATGGAAAAGTTAGCGACCCGACGTGGAACTAAAAACCACGACATCTCGAACACTAGTCGAACATCTACATTACAATACCAAAACGTAGCGTACTGAAAGTCGATACTCTAGGTCTTGATCAATTATACGTCGCAAGAAATATTACGACATAAGGTGTAACGGAAGATAAAGCATTATATGAATGAACAATGCTTAGTTGTTGTTATGAAGCCGTCTATTGTCATGGAGACGGGCGCCATGCCAATACCACAGCCATCTATATGAAGAGTGCTTGCCATGGTGTTGCCAACATATAGGCCACACCCTGGACTTCAGCAAGGAGTTTAACCATGTTCCACATCAGCGCCAACTGAGGAAAGTCGACCATCATAGAGGCAAAAGCATCACGATTCAGGTGGATACAGTCATTCATCACAGGGAGGACACAGGAAGTCCCTGTGTGGGAAGTCAATCATCGGGTACAGTACAAGTGGTGTCCCTCAGGGTTCGGTCCTTGGACTGTTGCTATTCCTCGTCTTTATAAGCGACCTGTATGAGAGTGTCACGTCGAGACGGTATCATTTACCGTCATATCATTAAGACGGCTACAGATCAACAGAGTAACTACAACGTAACCTGGATCAATCCCTTTTATGGCGCACAAAGTAATATTGTATTGATTATAATGTCTTTGTCTATTCCTTTTAAATATTATTTATTTATTGTATGTCGGTATGTTATTTGTTTGAAAAAACTCCGACAATAAATAAAGTTTGAATTAGTTTATACAAATTTATTTTAGCTCGATTGCGAAACAAGTTATTTCAACTATAAATCACGCTCGAGACCTCATTCCTGATGGAATCCATCGCCACGAGGGAGAGAGAGGCAACGTGGAATTTAAATGCCTTGCCTAAGGGCACAATCGTAACGGCTCCAGTGGGGCTCGAACTCCGGACCTTTCGCACCTGAAGCGAACGCGCATCCACTGCGCTATCACGACTTCCTTTGAAGTTTGAATTGAAATTGAATGTTTATGCTGCCTGTGAATAGAAATGGCGAATGGAATTGCATCCCAAGAAGTGCAGTGTTCTTATCTGAACAACTATCTTCATATTTTGAACATATTGTTGACAATTTGTATGTGCTTTTAGGAAAAAGCATGGTTGTCAAACTACTTTGTTGAAATTACTAGAAGATTGGAAAGTTGCCCTAGACAAAAAGACTATGTAGCGGCCATACTTATGGACCTCTCTAAGGCATTTGACTGTTTGCCTTATAATATTCTCTTGGCAAAATTATCATATTATGGCCTTTCCAAACACTCTGTAAACATGTTAGAATTTTATCTTACAAAAAGAAAACAACAAATTAAAATAGGTACAGTAGTAAGTACTTGGGATAATATTACAAAAGGGGTGCCACAAGGATCTATACTCGGTCCCCTGCTGTTTAATGTTATATCATTCAAAGAGGCAGATCATACAACTATGCCGATGACAATACTTTATCGTTTCATTCTCCAAATTTTGTAGAGGTTAAAATGTTCTCCAAACAGAAAGTCAAATTTTAATAGACTGGTTTCATTTTAACTGTATGCTAATCCTGATAAATTTCAGTCTATAGCTGTAGGTAATAAAACTGCTAGTAAGTGTCCAGTTTTTACACTAGGTAATACAAATATGTCACGTGACAAGGTAGCTAAGTTACTGGGTGTTGACATTGATTGTAAGTTAAACTTTGACCTTCATATTAGTAATTTGTGTAAAAAAGCTGCACAACAAGTGAAGATACTAAAACGCATAGGTAAAAACTTAAGCAAACTTAACAGGTTAATAATTTTTCACTCATTTGTCCTGTTAAACTTCAACTTTTGTTCACTTGTTCAGAGCCAAATACTAAGAAAATAGGGGGGAAATCAGGAACGTGCAATACAATTTATGACAAGGATTATAAAACACCAGTTGCTAAACTATTGTGTAGAGCAAATATTCCAACGTTGCATGTACGCCTGATGAGTACAACGGCACTAGAAACATTTAAAATTGTAAATAAACTACACCTGTATTATGTGATTTTGTTGTAAAGAGAGAATCAAAATATAACTTTAGATATTCAAATATTTTGAATATACCACATATAAGAACCAGCACCTACGGTAAAACACGTTCATCTATGCTGCTCCTGTGCTGTGGAATTCCCTACCTGATGACTTCAGGGCTACAACTAGCTTCAGTCATTTCAAGAACTTGATTTCCTCTTGGAATGGAAATGACTGTAAGTGTGTTGTATGCTATACCAGGTAATGGGTCCCACAGTGCATAGCTTGTTATTCATACATGTGGTTATATAGTCGGTTATAAAAGCTCATCAGAGCTTATGTTATTTGTGATATGTCTTGCCGACTCAAAATAAAATGTATCTTATCTTATCTCCGTGTGACAAAATCCAAGTCTCCCAATAATTTTAAATACATCCTGAAATGTGTAGAACTATCAGAAGACGACACAACAATACTTAGGCGTGGACGCCCAATGGAATTTAGTAAGGAAGGACCGCATCAATCGAGTTACAAAGAAGGCAAATAACATACCATGTTTCCTTCGTCATAATCTTTATACAGCATCAGAAACAACAAAGACTTGGCAATACCTACAACCCTCGGGTCAATACCTAAAACCCTCTGGTCAATAACTACAACCATCTGGTCACTGCCTACAACACTCTGGTCAATGCCTACAACCCTCTGGTCAATACCTACAACCCTCTGGTCAATGCCTACAACACTCTGGCCAATGCCTACAACACGCTGGCCAATGCCTACACTACTCTGGTCAATACCTACAACCCTCTGGCCAATGACTACAACACTCTGGTCAATGCCTACAACACTCTTGTCAATCCTACAACCCTCTGGTCAATGCCTACAACACTCTGGTCAATGCCTACCACCCTCTGGTCAATGCCTACAACACGCTGGTCAATACCTACAACACTCTGGTCAATGCCTACAACACTCTGGTCAATGCCTGCAACCCTCTGGTCAATGCCTACAACACTATTGTCAATGCCTACAACACTCTGGTCAATGCCTATAACCCTCTGGCCAATGCCTACAACACCCTGGTCAATGCCTACAACACTCTGGTCAATGCCTAAAATACTCTGGTCAATGCCTACAACACTCTTGTCAATCCTACAACCCTCTTGTCAATGCCTATAACCCCCTGGTCAATGCCTACAACACTCTGGTCAATGCCTACAACCCTCTTGTCAATGCCTACAACCCTGTTGTCAATACCTACAACCCTCTGGTCAATGCATACAACACTCTGGTCAATGCCTACAACCCTCTTGTCAATGCCTACAACCCTGTTGTCAATACCTACAACCCTCTGGTCAATGCCAACAACACTCTGGCCAATGCCTACAACACGCTGGCCAATGCCTACAATACTCTGGTCAATACCTACAACCCTCTGGCCAATGACTACAACACTCTGGTCAATGCCTACAACACTCTTGTCAATCCTACAACCCTCTGGTCAATGCCTACAACACGCTTGTCAATGCCTACAACACTCTTGTCAATGCATACAACACTCTGGTCAATGCCTACAACCCTCTTGTCAATGCCTACAACCCTGTTGTCAATACCTACAACCCTCTGGTCAATGCCTACAACACTCTTGTCAATGCCAACAACACTCTGGCCAATGCCTACATCCCTCTGGTACGACTAAATCCTAGGTACTGCAGTACAAAATAGAGCCCACATCACTCACCCGTGGTCTAAGCATGTGATTATTTCCATCTGCCAAGATACGATTCCACAAAAATCCACACCAACCCTTGTTTTGTAATAGAACGATTACGTACATATCTCAAGACATGACACCGTCAATTCCAGAGTCCCCATCCCCTGTGGTCTAAGCACGTGCTTATGTATCTATGCCAATAATTTACTTCACACAAACCCAACCCCTGTGGTTTAAGCGAACTACCATTCTAAGAAAACAAGATGTGATAAAGCATAATTCGAGAATCACGTGGTTCACCACGTGACTATGAACCACGTGACTATGTCTTTGTTCCGGTTAATGGATTCGTTTCTAAACTGCCTATCACGCAATGCAGGTAACGCTATCATAGTCAGTATCTTACATTTATAGACACCATAAAGGCTGTGCGGTGTAGTATTGTAGTATTGTTATCGCTTAATTACTGTTTGGAATGCATCCGTTTATGATTAGGGTCTAATAAAGTTTAAATATCGATCAATCGATTTAAAGCAGCATTACACGGTAATAAAGGATGTTTTGGGTAAAATAGAAATACTAATGTGTGTGTGTGTTTACAAAAATCGAAATAGTCGCTCAGAAACGATAAAATTCCAATAAATTTAAACCGTCGTATACGCGAATTTGTTTATCAACACACGAAATTTAAACACGCACAGTGCGCATGCGTGAAACAACAGAGGATGTAGAAAACAACGTATATATTTTGAACATGAAAGACTATCTATCTATCTTCCTCTAATGTCGAACCACTCGCGGAGATGTAGAAATGTGCCCAAAAACTTAGCTATCAGAGGTATGAATCAACATATCAAGTAATTTAATTAAAAAATACAACGTGGGACAAATGAGGAATGCAAATAAGTGCGGACGATGCGTTCCGGTTGTAAACAAGTGCGTGACCGATCGACTCGGAAAGTCCTACTTTCGGTTTCGAGTTTGTTTTATCGCAAAAAAACACTGTTTACCAAATGAACATAAGCATACAAAGTATAATGTTAGAATGTGTAGCAGCATTGCTACCCATACGTAAAAATTGAATTTTTCAAATATCTTTTACTTCATACGATGTAATGCTGCTTTAAATAAAGTTTATGTCGATGTCGCACGCAATACATCAAATCGATTCATGGTTAATAAGAACAGTTTGCATCTAATAAACAATGTGTTTATCCATATCAATGTTATATTAAAGCGACATTACATCGCAAAAAGCCAAACAAATGCATTGTTAACGTATACATGCACACAGGGATTCGGCACGTTTGGGGGTACTAGTATATATATTTAAGTACAGGGATTCTACTCTGTGGGATGTCAGATTTCGCATCGATCAGTAAAATGGCCATATCTGAAACAATTTTGTACAAAGCTGTCCAAATATAACGCCTATCCCGAGTCTTTATATTGTTCTTCAAATAAAACACAACTTTAAGCTGCATGCATGTATACTTTGCAAACAATTGCCACATACATTGGCCATAGCAGGTCACATTTCCATACTAGGACACGGGTTCTGTCAGCAACAAAAAAAATCTTCGACGGGAGAGCTTTAACTGTGAATAACATTATCAATAAAATGTGTTTCCACTAACGTGTAGGTTTATTCGGCAAAAATGTACGTCAAAAAGAGATTTCGTAGCATTTTCAATTTGTTTTGAAAATTTCTAAAGCGGCGCAATTCGCGTTGAAACCAGCGTTGAAACGAGCGTTCTGATTGGATTATTAGAATGTAACAAGATGTTTTTTTATATATGAAGAACAATCATAATCCAATCAGAACGCTCGTTTCAACGCGAATTGCGCCGCTTTAGAATTTTTCAAAACAAATTGAAAATGCTACGAAATCTCTTTTTGACGTACATTTTTGCCGAATAAGCATACAGGTTAGTGGAAACACATCTTATTGATAATGTTATTCACAGTTAAAACTCTCCCGTCGAAGATTTTTATTTGTTGCTGACAGAACCCGTGTCCTAGTATGGAAATGTGACCTGCTATGGCCAATGTATGTGGCAATTGTTTGCAAAGTATACATGCATGCAGCTTAAAGTTGTTTTTTATTTGAAGAACAATATAAAGACTCGGGATATGCGTTATATTTGGACAGCTTTGTACAAAATTGTTTCAGATAGGGCCATTTTACTGATCGATGCGAAATCTGACATCCCACAGAGTAGAATCCCTGTACTTAAATATATATACTAGTACCCCCAAACGTGCCGAATCCCTGTGTACATGCACTGCTACTACACATTCTTCCGAATGCATTCGAACACTAACATTGAATCAATAAACAGTGTGTTTGTTGTCTACTGACTTTCAAAAGTGAAAGTAGGATTTCATATATCGGTCATCCACGCTCCTGAATTGACATGTCTTTGTCATTGTAGTCAATACTAAACGCCTGATACTGTCGCTTAGAGATGATAAATTTAACTAAGATAGGTCTACACATAAAAATGCATAGGCACACATGTGAGATATAACCGTTACGGTAAATCTGTACAATAAATCTCGTTATTCGGGATACATAAGTTGTGTTACGCATGTATGTCCACCCTCTTTACATTATTTTATTATGTCAACAAACCGCGTATACGACGCTTGTTTATTAGTTGGAATACTCAGTTTTGAGGCAAATATTTGGAAAACAATTATACCATATACTAGGAAATTACGTTCTGTATACATTTTGGTTTTCACTGATGTAGTGTCGCTTTAAACTTATTTTATTTAGAAAATAACATACACTAATAAAGTACCGCAATAGAAAACTTTACTTAACGTCTCACCAATAGCTATGGTCGTATACATATATACAGTCAAACTAGTGTTAGTTGTCACCTCTATTAAGCAGCCAGCGTGTATTAAGCAGCCAGCTTGTATTAAGCAGCCAGCTTGTATTAAGCAGCCAGTTTCAAGATTCCAAATATGTTGTTTCAGTATACATTTGACCTCTATTATATCACATATTGTACAATAAAATACTTATAGAGGGAGGCTCATATACTGAATTATCTTGGGTGGCATGGGGTAGCAGCGGGTGGGTTTGGGGTAGCAGCGGGTGGGTTTGGGGGATGAAGTCTCAAGTTATTTTTTTTGGTTTCCATTTTTTTAAAACCAGGATTTAGTGTCGCTTTAAAGATGCATTTCGAATAGTCCCCACTCTTCAGATTCTGGTAGATTTTATATATGTAGATTAAACCAGATTGGCACGCATATGGTAACTACTCATTTTACACAGTATACGTAAAAGAACAAGATGAGACTCTGGAATGGGTCTCTGTCTGTATCATTGCACTATCCTCCAACATCTAAAATGACCAATCTCTTGAGGCGTCGCTCATATGGACAACCGGTAGCGACGATAAATAAACGTAAAATCACCTACACTCGTACTCAACACATTAACTCGATATAATGGTTGGATTGTAGCAAGTTCTGTCAGGTGAGTGTTCTCTGGGTACTTCGGTTTCTCCGGGTACTTTGATTTCCTCCCATACGAATGGCCATAATATATACATACGCTTCTATCAACAACAACGAGAGCCTAGTCTTTAGTATGGTCATTTTCGATATTACGTCAAGATATTAAAGTTGGCATATATACTTAGTACCAACATCTAGTACGCAGTGGAAAGAATTACCTTTAGCTTTACGTTCAATCCACATATCACGATAGTTTATACAAATTTATTTTAGCTCGATTGCGAAACAAGTTATTTCAACTTATATAAATCACCCTCGAGACCTCCGTCCTGATGGAATCCATCGCCACGAGGGAGAGAGAAGAGGCAATGTGGAATTTAAATGCCTTGCCTAAGGGCACAATCGTAACGGCTCCAGTGGGGCTCGAACTCCGGACCTTTCGCACCTGGAGCGAACGCCTATCCACTGCGCTATCACGACTTCCACAAATGACATGGCTGTAGCGTACTGATATCGATATCAATGTATGTTTCTGTCTATTTCTTAATGTATATTACATCCTGATAATAAATATGCTTAGTGTTTGAAATTATTTTTGGTCCAATGATATGGCAGCATTTTTCAAAGTTTGAACGAATTTATTTGAGTAAATCCGCTTTAAAACACTAAGCAGGTTAACGTTTATTAGTACGTATTTAAAAGATGACAGGCGCATTTTGTTCATGTCTGCTTTCTTGTGAATGATCAATGTCTGTGTCCCCCCTTACCCTCCAGTTTTTATTGCATTTTTCGCATTTATTCAATTTCATTTTCAGGAACTGTCAAAAGTAATCTTACGCACGTGCGTACATGCGTAAGTCTAGCTACGCGCATGGGCGCGATTTTGATGTTTCGGGGTGTCAATCAATGCCACAGGACGAAAGAGGGCGGAGACATGTAGAGAGTGAACACAAATAATTTAAAACACTAAGCAGGTTAAAGTTTATTAGTACGGCATGTGCCGTGTCTGACCAATTTAATTTGGTAAATATGTACTAATAAACTTTAACCTATACTTATACCAAGTCTGTATTATTATTAACCTACAGTAGACCCTCTATAATAAGACCACATTCGGGATCAAAACTGGTCTTATTAGCGGGAAGGTCTCATTACTTGGTTCACCGCCATACTACAAGAATGAATGGAGATATAACATTTCTATTAAGTTATATTTACCAGGAATAACTTGCGTTAAAACTGCAGATAAAATGACAATTCATATTATCACCTAAATGTGCTTGTATTCAGTACACTACAGCCATGTCATAATTTCTTATATGTCAACATGTTTAATGATACCTGGAAGGGTTCTGATTGGTCGCCGTATGGCATCGACAGCTTGCAATAAACATTCGACATATAAATGTTGTTTGTGTTCATGCTTTATTTGTTCTTGTTCGTACCTCCACACCGTGCACGTCGGGAACAAGGCACAGCTCACAGCAGGAAATTGGATCACCTGTTCCGAAGTGACCAATCCACGCAGCTGACGCATACAGACGAGGACCCGCATCGACTCTTTTTGAGTGTCTTACACTTACCTGGATCAACGACAGCTAACACTGGGACGTTGGAGACAAAACCCGTGTCCTAGTATGGAAATGTGACATGCTATGGCCAATGTCTGTGGCAATTGTTTGCAAAGTATACATGCATGCAGCTTAAAGTTGTGTTTTATTTGAAGAACAATATAAAGACTCGGGATAGGCGTTATATTTGGACAGATTTGTACAAAATTGTTTCAGATATGGCCATTTTACTGATCGATGCGAAATCTGACATCCCACAGAGTAGAATCCCTGTACTTAAATATATATACTAGTACCCCCAAACGTGCCGAATCCCTGTGGATTAAACAATATTGTGTCGATTATTTGCGTGAAGCTGTTTGATTGTCAGGGACTATTTACTACGGCGTACGGATGCAGCTTGGTGTAATGCGGCTCAAAAATATACTGGCAAACAGAAACGTATTGTTTCTTCACATGTACGGTTGTTGTTACTGATGTGTTAAAAAGGATCGAGTTTATACAAATTTATTTTAGCTCGATTGCGAAACAAGTTCTTACAACTTATATTAATCACTCTCGAGACCTCATTTGAACGAATTTATGTTAGTAAATCAGCTTTAAAACACTATGCAGGTTAACGTTTATTAGTACGTATTTAAAAGATGACAGGCGCGATTTTGATGTTTCGTGGTGTCAATCAATGCCGCGGGACGAAAGAGTGCGCAAGTAGAGAGTGAACACAAATAATTTAAAACACTAAGCAGGTTAAAGTTTATTAGTACGCATGCGCCGTCCCTGACCTGACATTAGTACGCATGCGCCGTCCCTGACCTGACATTAGTACGCATGCGCCGTCCCTGACCTGACATTAGTACGCATGCGCCGTCCCTGACCAATTAATGTTTTTAAATACGTACTAATAAACCTCAACCTATACTTAATGATTATAAATTTATTTTGAATTTCAGTGTAGTAAGACATGTGCCATGGTTTTCAGTTTTTGAAAACTGCACATTACATTATGAATATCACCCAATTATGTCTCCTCCTACTGGCACCATCCCATGATACCGAGAGCAACCCAGGCCCCATCCAAACGGACATGTATCTGGAAGGAAACTCCACAATCTTTCCGTGTGGAAACTGTCAACTGCCCGTCTCCTGGACTTGCAAGGGTGTCCAGTGTGACATGTGTACGGTCTGGTTCCATGCCGATTGCCAGAACATAAATGACTCCCTATACGACAGACTCGGAAACTCTTCAACTGGGACGGCAGTCTGGAAGTGTTCTATTTGCGAAAACATAAATATTTCAAACAGCTCTGTCCCGAGCCTGGACTCCTTCGAAACTTCAAATCCCTTCGCCAACCTTGACAGCTCAAATATGAGCAATGTATCCTTCTCCATGGCCCAAACGTCCACTCCCAAGCGCAACCCCCCTAAGTCCAAAACAGGTCAAAAGAATAACATAAAGAGGTCACTAAAAGTCCAAATCATCAACTGCAGGTCAATAGTAGACAAAAAACTCGAATTCAACAATCTTATCAGTTCATCAAAACCGGATATTGTAATAGGTACTGAGTCCTGGCTTAAACCTAAGCATTATACCAGTGAAGTGTTTGACCCAGACCTAGGTTACTCCATTTTCCGTCGCGACCGTATCAATCAGGCAGGCGGAGGTATATTTATTGCTATAAGGGACTGCTTAACAGCCCAGGAAATGCCCGACCTACAGTCTGAATGTGAGGACCTATGGGTAAAATTAGACCTTGTAGGAAATAAGTCTCTTGTGATTGGAGCTTATTACAAACCTCATGAGGTTGATATAGACAGTTTCAATCAATTCTGTAAGTCTATTGAAAAGGTTAATAAACGTTTCTCCAACATATGGGCGGCTGGGGACCTAAACCTACCAAAGATGGACTGGGACACTACCAGCCCATCCACCGACTGCAAACACCCATCTTTCTATAGGCAGGTCATTGAAACGTTTAATGATACAAACCACACCCAAATGATTAACCTCCCCACCCGTGAAAACAACATCCTGGATTTATTCCTTACAACTAACCCCACTTTAGTAAACCAGGTCAATATTCTACCTGGCATCATTGACCATAATGTAGTCGAAATAAAAGTCAACACATCCGCAAGGATATGTTATCAAAAGCCTCGCAGGATTCCACTCTATAAGAAAGCAAACTGACAGGCCATTAAACAGTCACTATGTGACTATCACCAGGTTATGATCAACGAATGTAAATATACCGCACTAAACACTGAAGAGCTATGGGAACATTTCTCTCATGCTCTAAACACCCTTACAGATAAATGGATTCCATCCAAACAGTCATCATTAAGTGATCACCTACCCTGGTCAATCAGAGTGTTAAGCGAATGATTAGAAGGCGAAATAGGGCCTTTAAAAATACTAGGAAGTCAAGTACGCCTTCAAATCGCAAGAAATTCCTGGATCTAAAACATTTAGTGCGGAAAAAGGTCAAAGAGGCTTATCATCAATACCTGGAAAACATCCTAAATCTAAACAGTGCTGATGCTTCCCATCCTTACAGACCAAACACCAAGAAACTTTATTCCATCCTTAAGCATTCCAAGCAAGATTCCAAATCAATGCCACCCCTAAGGCATGAAAACAAATTTCATCATGAAGAAGCTGCTAAAGCCACAGCACTAAACAAACAGTTTCAGTCTGTCTTCAGCTCCAAATCCCCACTAAGACTTACCTCCATTTGTAAAATGAAATTTCAGGACACAAATGGAAACCTGAATGGTCAATCCACGCCAAACATGAATGAGATCACAGTAAGCTCAAATGGCATAGAGAAACTTCTCAATAACCTGAACCCCCACAAGGCTAGTGGTCCTGACCAAATTAAGCCAATCATACTTAAAACCCTGTCTAAAGAACTCTCACCTGTCCTTGAAGTATTATTCCAAAAATCCCTCAACGAAGGATCACTGCCGGACCAGTGGAAGTCAGCAAATGTTGCTCCCATTTACAAAAAAGGGGACAAGTCAAACCCCGCCAACTATAGGCCTATCTCACTGACATGTGTTATATGCAAGGTACTAGAACATATAGTTTCCTCCTCGATAGTAAAACACTTCACTAACCACAGTATTCTGTACCATTTGCAGCATGGTTTTAGAGAAAAACGGTCATGCGTGACCCAACTAGTAATGCTAGTCAATGACTTGGTTACCTCTGTCTACAATACGCATCAGTTAGATCTCATCCTATTAGACTTCAGTAAGGCTTTCGATAAGGTCAATCACGAGAAAGTACTACTAAAAATGCATGAATATGGAGTCAGATGTCAAACATTAAGGTGGATTAAGAGTTTTCTAGATAATAGACTCCAGTCAGTTGTCCTTAATGGTATTAGTTCAGAGGCCATTCCGGTGTCCTCTGGAGTCCCACAGGGATCCGTACTTGGACCCCTGCTTTTCCTAGACTACATAAACGACCTCCCACAAAACATCAGTTCCAAAGTCCGTATCTTTGCAGATGATACTGCAGTTTATCTATCACTGACATCTGCAAATGAATCGGTCGCACTCCAAAACGATATTAAGAGATTAGAAGAGTGGGAGTTGGAGTGGGACATGGAATTTAACCCCTCTAAATGTCAAGTTATCCACGTCACCAGAAGGAAACATCATATTCCCAGCAAATATAAACTCCATGGAGTCCTACTTGACTCGGTCACCTCAGCCAAATACCTTGGCCTGGATATCTCAAATAACCTGTCGTGGGACACTCACATAAAAAGGTCAACAATGAAAGCAAACCAAACATTAGGATTTCTACGTAGAAACCTCCAGGTCAAATCTGAACCCCTTAAGTCCATGGCTTACCAGACACTAGTGAGACCCCAGCTTGAATATGGCTCCGAGATCTGGTCGCCCCATACCCAAACATTGATAGACCAAATTGAAGGTGTCCAGCGAAGAGCAGCCCGTTGGATAAAGGCTGACTTCTATCGTACCTCTAGTGTTACAGACATGCTACATTCCCTAAATATACGCAGACTAGATCAACGGCGTATTGACAATAGGTTATCCCTTATGTATAAAATTCATAATGATCTTGTTGCTATTCCCATTGAAAATTACCTAGTTCCCCTCTCGCGTCCTGCTCGCCATTGCCATTCCTTAAGCTATAGGTTAATTACAGCAACTATAGACTACTACAAGTTTTCCTTTTTTCCAAGAACAATCTACCATTGGAACCACCTCCCTCCTGACATTGTCCATCTCACTACCATAGAGCAATTCAATACGGCAGTTTGCCATATTGATCATGCCAGTCCCTAGTTGTTCTGCGCAGCTGCTTTTAAACTTTTACCACAACTTATTTTCATTACCTTCTTAAATTATACTTTTAACTACTTATACTTTTAACTTCTTTGCGGTTTTTTCGCTAGTATTGTTTATTTCTTCCTATTTTCTTCTCTAGGCCACGTGTCGGTACACGTGTATATATAACTTAATACTTTCAGTTTCTCTCTAACTCATCCACGTGACTACAAACATCCAAGTACACGTGCCAACAAGATAACACCAGATGAAGAGTTAAGACCAGATGAAGAGTTAAGACCAGATGAAGAGTTAAGACCAGATGAAGATTTAACACCAGAATAAGAGTTAACACCACACGACCACAGTGCGGAATGTCATAGTCACTACGACAACAAAGACATTTCGGAAAACAATAACAGCAACAATATCTCTTCTGCAATTAAACTCGCAGTTGATTCAGAAACAGAACAAAGGTCGAACATACACGGGCAGCATTCTGGGGAGATACGCAGATCGTTGGATAATCAACACGTAACGTTTGTGAACACAACACGTGACATATCGTCGGGTACTGAACACGTAACGTATGTGGACACAACACGTGGCATATCGTCGGGTACTGAACACGTAACGTATGTGGACACATCACGTGGCATATCGTCAGGTACTGAACACGTAACGTCTGTGGACACATCACGTTCACAATGCAGTGACTACGAACCATGCATTGCAACTGAATTACTTACAGAGGAAATGAGAACACATTTCAGCTTCCGGTCAATGACACGTGACCAGATTATAATACTTCTGGCTACCAGCTTTACATACCTTCTCACGTATCTCAACTTATCCATTCCGGCACCATTCTTTCCCAAGGAGGTAAGCGTCAGATACTGTAACCATGGTAGCGAAGTAGTACAGTCAGATACTGTAACCATGGTAGCGCAGTCAGATACTGTTACCATGGTAGCGAAGTAGTACAGTCAGATACTGTAACTATGGTAGCGCAGTAGTACAGTCAGATAATGTAGCCATGGTAGCGCAGTAGCACAGTCAGATACTGTTACCATGGTAGCGAAGTAGTACAGTCAGATACTGTAACCATATTGGCACAGAAGCACAGTCATATACTGTAACCATGGTAGCGCAGTAGTACAGTCATATAATGTAACCATGGTAGCGAAGTAGCAGTCAGATAATGTAACTATGGTAGCGCAGTAGCACATAATTCTCATGGAACAAATTGTTTTCAATGAAGCCATTTTCGTTGCTTCTTGATCTACTAAAATAAATTGTGGGTCTATTAGATTCAGTTTATCGTTTTGGAAATACATTGTATATCCTAGTGGCTGTTATAATTCGTCTGCATAGGCATCGTCAATCGCCATACTTTCGTACCCCACCTGTTTTCGATTTGTTTTTTTAATGACGTAATCGTTGTTAGTAACAGGTACTTGGATTATATGATAGACGCTAAAACTGCCAAACACGAAAATGAGCAAACATAGATCAATATTCACTGTTTATGTTCGTGGATATCTCAAATAACCTGTCGTGGGACAATCACATAAAAAGGTCAACAAAGAAAGCAAACCAAACATTAGGATTTCTACGTAGAAACCTCCAGGTCAAATCTGAACCCCTTAAGTCCATGGCTTACCAGACACTAGTGAGACCCCAGCTTGAATATGGCTCCGAGATCTGGTCGCCCCATACCCAAACATTGATATACCAAATTGAAGGTGTCCAGCGAAGAGCAGCCCGTCGGATAAAGGCTGACTTCTATCGTACCTCTAGTGTTACAGACATGCTACATTCCCTTAATCTACGCAGATTAGATCAACGGCGTATTGACAATAGGTTATCCCTTATGTATAAAATACATAATGATCTTGTTGCTATTCCCATTGAAAATTACCTAGTTCCCCTCTCGCCATTTCCATTCCTTAAGCTATAGGTTAATTACAGCAACTACAGACTACTACAAGTTTTCCTTTTTTCCAAGAACAACCTACCATTGGAACCACCTCCCTCCTGACATTGTCCACCCCCCTACCATAGAGCAATTCAATACGACAGTTTGCCATATTGACCATGCCAGTCCCTAGTTGTTCTGCGCAGCTGCTTTTAAACTTTTACCACAACTTATTTTCATTACCTTCTTAAATTATACTTTTAACTACTCATACTTTTAATTTCTTTGCGGTTTTTGACGCGCAACATGTCTACGTCCCCGTGAGGGGTTCGACATTAGCGGAAGATAGATAGATATATTAAATAATTGGTTTGCTACTATTGAAATATTATACAGAATAAATTATTCCGTTCTGAGAAAAAGTGCTCTTAATACTGGGGTTGTCTTAATATAGGTGTGGTCTTTATGAGGGTTTTTATTATAAGTTGAAAGCTTAATCAAGCTTAGACGTTTGAAAAGAACCGGATTTAAACCACCTTAACAGAACAATGGAATGTTAGTTTAAATATCAACTGTCCACTGTGTAAATCAATTGTTTTAGCTGCTAAAACGGGATGAACTATAACGGAACACGATTAAAGATCAAAACAATATTAATATTCTGTGAATAAGCTGTTTTATTTCAATATAATCGTATTTTAACAATTTGAAATAGTCTCTATTATTGTGTTACGTTAACCTATACGTGACGATTGTATCGGGTTGTTTTATTCTTAACCAATCTCTGTTTAATCTGATCCTACGTTCCAGATAATCAAGTTCTGTTATTTTGGTAATGTCACACTGGTTCCCGGACTGGTTATATAAATATATCAATGAACACGAGTTTCATTATGTATGTAAACAAATCGAATGTGATATGCTTACAGGTAGGCACGTGAAAGGAAATATAAAGTTTGAGGTAAATAGCGGTTTATTTCTACACATTTTGATGTTTTCTTTATAAAATATTTATTTTTCATCCCATCACCATGGTTCATACATTGTTGTAAAGCTCTCAATGGACATATTTTTTTGTATCATTTCACAAATTTCGTATCAATAACGAATACATAATAATTTACCTGTATATTAATATTTCAGCTGTGAAAATAGACTTTCAAAAATAGGTGCCAGTTAAGTTCTTATAATTTATAATCCATACATCATTGTCAAAATATAAATTAATATTTAAAAAGTTCCTTTCAATACCTTTAAAATCATACGAAATTTTATATTAAGAAACCAAAATTAATAAAGTTATTGCAATTAAAGAATTACTAGTAAAATCATGAAATTGCCGTTACTAAAACTTGCCAATCAAAATGGCTGCCGCGATAAGATCTTATTAGTGGTTTTGACTGCCGTGGGAATTATGTATTGCCGGGTTATTTCTGTTTCGAGAGCTCCGTGTTAGATTGACTAAATGTTATATGGGTGATACTATAATAAACAAACACTTTACTATATATTATGTTCTCGCTGTAAATAAAGTTTTTAGTTATTATTATTATTATTAATCATTCTCACCATGTAGCGAGTGTATAACAGTCATCGTGTGATTATTGCATATATTAATATTAATGTACAGTAGTTTAAACTTTATTTATTTTACAACGATTGGGAAGCAAGTTTTAACAACTTATATTAATCACTCTCGTTGGCACGGATGGCAAGGTTTAACAACTTATATTAATCACTCTCGTTGGCACGGATGGCAAGGTTTAACAACTTATATTAATCACTCTCGTTGGCACGGATGGCAAGGTTTAACAACTTATATTAATCACTCTCGTTGGTTCGGATGAAAGCGTGAATGTGGTCATTAATAGTGTAGGCGGAAACCGGAATACCCGGAGAAAACCCATCTGTCCGATCTGGCGACCACAGTACCATCTCACATACTTCCCCGTCCGAGGATCGAACCCGGTGAGAATTGGTGAGAAGCGAATGATTTTGTCTCTTCGAATCGAACTGGAACCATTATGATTGTGCCCTTAGTCAAGTATTTAAATTCCACGCTGCCTCTTCGCCCCCTCGTGGTGATGGATTATATCAGGAATGGGGTCTCGGAGAGTGATTAATATAAGTTGTAAGAACTTGTTTCACAATCGAGCTGAAAAAGATTTTATACACTAAGCTAACGCCTAACTGTTGTGGGAGGATTTAAACAAATAAATGAGTAAATTAAAACTGAAATCACCACACTAATTATAATTATTAAATTCTTTCGGGTCCGCCTCCGTGGTCGAGTGGTTACGGTCGCTGACTTGTATACCACTGTAACCTATCATCACTGATGGTCACGGGTTCGAGCCCCACCCATCTGTCCGATCTGGCGACCACAGTACCATCTCACATACTTCTTGGTCCGAGGATCGAACCCGGGTTGCATTGGTGAGAAGCGAGCGTGCACTGCACTAACCGGACAGTACACGTTACATTCGTGATTGATTTATGATCAATTGTTTTTTCTTGTGTGTGTTCAAATTATAATAGGATGCATCATTATACAAATGTATTTCCATCTCCCTCCAATGAGAGACATCTCTAACTTGCTATTACCTCCCTTGGCAGATAAAGTCTGATTTATTCCAAAATGTGAATAGGTCATTTTAGTCAGAATCCTTTGTTTTTACTGTTGTTCCCTAACCAGATGTTGCAGTATGATAAATGTGATGTTATCCAAATCGTGTTAATTAACTGATAACATTGTTTTACAAATAACTACCCATTGTATATACTGTATGATATATGTCGAGATATAGTAATTTAATAATCACAAGAAGGGCGATAGTAAAATAATTATGTTAGCATGTTGTGCAAAGAAAACAACGATAAAAACAGAGGAAAACACTTAATATGACCTATCTACTTTTAGGGAGTATTCAGGGGCGGTAACTGACCGATGTCCTCTATCAAAGTACCTGTAATATTTGTAATATCTAAGTTACATATAACAACTAAGCTATACAATGAATACACACACTATGTGTATATAAGACTATTTCTACAAACTACTTTATTCAGTGATCTCAGTTAAATTGTTGCCCTGGGCGGATGTCATACCCAGCATTCTGGGAAATCATAGACTTGCTTGTTACAGAACCAATGTAATAAACTTTATTTTTACAATCTACTTTATTCAAGCAATGCTGAGCATTTATTGATCACACCTCACGTTCTATTCAAGCAATGCTGAGCATTTATTGATCACCCCTCGCGTTCTATTCAAGCATGGCTGAACATTTATTGATCACCCCTCACGTTCTATTCAAGCATGGCTGAACAGTTATTGATCACCCCTCACGTTCTATTCAAGCAATGCTGAACATTTATTGATCGCCCCTCACGTTCTATTCAAGCAATGCTGGGCATTTATTGATCACCCCTCGCGTTCTATTCAGACAATGCTGGGCATTTATTGATCACCCCTCACGTTCTATTCAAGCAATGCTGGGCATTTATTGATCACCCCTCACGTTCTATTCAAGCAATGCTGGGCATTTATTGATCGCCCCTCACGTTCTATTCAAGCAATGCTGGGCATTAATTGATCGCCCCTCGTGTTCTATTCAAGCAATGCTGAGCATTTATTGATCACCCCTCACGTTCTATTCAAGCAATGCTGGGCATTAATTGATCGCCCCTCGTGTTCTATTCAAACAATGCTGAGCATTTATTGATCACCCCTCGCGTTTTGTAATGTCTATTACATTAAGTAAATTCAAGAAATCACAAACAGTATCTATTACAGTAGACAGTGCCAACAGACAGTATTCCAGTGCCCATTGTTCACCGTTATACTAATGGCAAATCGATGTTTAGTGAAATGCAATGCTGTCTATTATGAATGGGTGGGGTGTTAAAATGACATGCATGTATAACTTAAGTTATATTCTGAAACTTATATTCGTTGCCTGTGTGTGTGTTTTACGTTTATTTATCGTCGCTACCGGTTGCCCATATGAGCGACGCCTCCTGACGAGATTAGTTATTTTAGATTTTGGAGGATAGTGCATGATACAGACAGAGACCAATTCCAGAATCTCCTCTGGATCTTTTACGTACACGGTGTAAAGCACCGACACGAGACCTCGGTTTAACGTCCCATCTGAAAGACTGTTAATTGTATTAGGGTCAGACGGGACCGAACCTGCGATCCCTGGATTACCAGTCCAGCGTGTTAGCACTGGACTACAGATCCGTCTGTGTGGCCTGTGTGACATACACATACTCTAGGTATTTGGTGTAGATCCGCCTACGTGGTCGATTGGTTAAGGTCGCTGACCTGTATACCACTGTAAGCTATCACGACGGATGGTCACGGGTTCGAGCCCCGCTCAGATCGTGTCTCTTTATATGAAATAATGTGGCAGTTTCTACGTAGGTTGGTGCACCAAGTACTGGTTAAACCGCTGGAGCCAGCCCAGTTTTGTTACGTAAACTCCCCGTCGATCAAATGGGCAACCGGTAGCGACGTTAAATAAACTTATCCAGATATCCAAAACATGTGCGCACGGCACTATCGTGACAGATTCTAATTGTGCTCTATATTAACATTCGACATACGTATTTAAAGCCGTTTTATTACAGAAGACCGTCCGTGTATAACTATCTAGAACTATTAAAAACATCCGATAAATCAATCCTATTTAAATTAACCAATTATTTGAAAAGAGCTTTTTACCTCAGAAACTCTCTAACGACAGTTTAATGTCTTCCTTGATAAATAATTTCCATTTACATAGTTATGTTAAAGACAAAACACCATAATAATTTGTATCTAATAAAAGTGTTTCTTCTTGTTAAATGTACTTGATATTATACGATATTCTGCTTAAATATAATGTTCATCCTCTGTTACTAATACAATGAACACACTTGAATATGTAACTAACAAGTCACGTGATGTAACTACATATATTATATATTACATGTATATGATTATGTACAAGTATGATACTAAAATGTTGTTCTGTTGTTGTTGTTCATAATTACACTGAATTTATTCAGACTTGTACATAGTACATCGTCAAATGTACATACATAATTATATAACATATACATACTAATTCACGTGAATTGGTACAAAACAGTTACATATTACAACGTAATATTTAAAAGTGATGTTCTAACATTCGACGATTCTTTGATAAATTTAACTAGATTAGCTCAACTAGATTTATTGGTAGATTGCACTATGTCAATAAACTTGTACAGTGATGGCCTTTGCTAGAAATACTTTTAATGTATCTTTTCCCGAGCTCATCAAAACAAGAATATATGCATATAAACTGTTATTCATCTTCAATATCTTGAGTATTACAACATATACAGTACATTTCAATTCTATTTATAGCAAACCAACCCGTTTTGATTCTAAGCCAATGAGAAGATACTCTAATTTTAGGTACTTCAGACCTCGAACAATTATTTAGCAAATGCAAGCAATTTTCGTAACCAAAATCAGTCTTAAAATGTCGATATGCTTCAAGGACAGGACTATTATCTACAGAAACATACCATTGCTGAACAATGGAGGCATATATGTATGTACAGGTCAGCATCTGTATATACATGTCGATATATGTCTGTACAGGTCAGCAGCTGTATGTACATGTCGATATATGTCTGTACATGTCAGCATCTGTATGTACGTGTCGATATATGTCTGTACAGGTCAGCAGCTGTATGTACATGTCGATATATGTCTGTACATGTCAGCATCTGTATATACATGTCGATATATGTCTGCACAGGCCAGCATCTGTATGTACATGTAGATATATATGTCTGCACAGGCCAGCATCTGTATGTACATGTAGATATATGTCTGCACAGGCCAGCATCTGTATGTACATGTAGATATATATGTCTGCACAGGCCAGCATCTGTATATACATGTCGATATATGTCTGCACAGGCCAGTATCTGTATGTACATGTCGATATATGTCTGCACAGGCCAGTATCTGTATGTACATGTCGATATATGTCTGCACAGGCCAGTATCTGTATGTACATGTAGATATATGTCTGCACAGGTCAGCATCTGTATGTACATGTCGATATGTCTACACAGGCCAGCATCTGTATATACATGTAGATATATGTCTGCACAGGCCAGCATCTGTATGTACATGTCGATATATGTCTGCACAGGCCAGTATCTGTATGTACATGTAGATATATGTCTGCACAGGTCAGCATCTGTATGTACATGTCGATATGTCTACACAGGCCAGCATCTGTATGTACGTGTAGATATATGTCTGCACAGGCCAGCATCTGTATGTACATGTCGATATATGTCTGCACAGGCCAGTATCTGTATGTACATGTAGATATATGTCTGCACAGGTCAGCATCTGTATGTACATGTCGATATGTCTACACAGGCCAGCATCTGTATGTACGTGTAGATATATGTCTGCACAGGCCAGCATCTGTATGTACATGTCAATATATGTCTGCACAGGTCAGCATCTATATGTACATGTCAATATATGTCTGCACAGGTCAGCATCTGTATATACATGTCGATATATGTCTGTACAGGCCAGCATCTGTATATACATGTCGATATATGTCTGTACAGGCCAGCATCTGTATATACATGTAGATATTTTGTATAGTGAATAACAGTATTTCTGTCATTTATAATACTATACAAAACTAGGTCAATATTTTACGAATATATTTAATTTTCGTTCATTTTTTTTTGTATCTGAGTTCCTTTAACCCATTTCAATCTGGATACATTTAAAGGCTTTTGCAAACAACATAGATCCTGATCAGCCACAGCGCGACGCTGCGTGCTGATCAGGATCTATGTTGTTTGCTACATAGCCAGGTATCTTAGCAAGATCATCTGAATAGCAAACAGCATAGAGCCTGATCAGACGGCATGGCTCAATGTTCTTTGCAAATACTGTTTGAACTGTATCCAGAGAGCCTCGCCCAGGCCGTGTCTCATTTATATGAAAAAGTTGGCAGTTTCTTACGGAGGTTGGTGCACCCAAGTACTGGTTAACCGCTGGAGCCTGTCCAGGAAAGGTGTTGTTAGGTAAACTGCCCGCCGGCGATATAGCCCAAAATGGTGCTGATGCAGGCGTAACACCCGAAATATAGACTATATATATAGACTATAGACGGTATCCAGAATCAAATGGGTTAACACAAATATGGATACAACACCTGCTTAAACGTATACCGGTACATATCAATATCAATATCATTAATACTGACGTAGCAATAAACACACAGGACAAACATTACCATATAATCGGATAAGGCCGCATTGTGAATGATCAATGATCACATTACAGGTTTACAAATTAATCCAGTTGATTGTTTAAGCTGGCATGGTACATTAGCGGCTAATACCTACTTTAACATAACAGTTTGTTAAATACGCTCGCCCATACATATAGTTCGTCGTCGGCGAGATTAAACCTGCTCAAACATCACTATCAGTGTGTTTTACGTTTATTTATCGTCGCTACCGGTTGCCCGTATGAGTGAGGCCTCCTGAAGAGATTAGTCATTTTAGATTTTGGAGGATAGTGCAATGATACAGACAGAGACCCATTCCAGATTCTCCTCTGGTTCTTTTACGTGCACAGTGTAAAGCACCGACACGACACCTCGGTTTAAAGTCCCCATCTGAAACACTGTTAATTTTATTATTGTCAGGCGGGGGGGGGGTCGAACCTGCGACCCCTGGATTACCAGTCCAGCGTGTTACCACTGGACTACAGATCCGTCTGTTCACTACCAGTCTGCTATTATGTTCAGTATTATACTAAGTGTTGTTGTTGTTGTTGTTTCAAACACATTTAACAAGTCACCACAGCCGAGCCATCTGTGTCTCTTTTTTAACTCAAGAAAATATTAATTATTTCTTTTAAATTTCATTGCAATATCACTCGACACTTCTACTATTTTTCATACAAAATAAAAAATAAACCATAACTTATTTATTTGCTACAATGTGGAGGATCAAATATAATGTTATAACATTTGTGCATGTATGTAATATTTGTACGAGTTTCATTGTGTTTATGTATACTAAATAGGGGTGACAGAAAATTATTAAAATATATATTTTTTTAAACTTTAGTTATCGTGGCATCAGATTGTCCATATAACAACACATTTCCTGGGTAGGCTCCAGCGGTTAACCAGTATTTTGGTGCACCAACCTCCGTAAGAAACTGCCAACTTTTTCATATAAAGAGACACGGCCTGAACGGGGATCAAACCCGTGACCATTGGTGATGATATGTTACAGTGGTATACAAATTAGCGACCATAACAACTCGACCACGGAGGCGGACACAATATAAATGCGTGTGTTTTACGTTTATTTATCGTCGCTACCGGTTGCCCATATGAGCGACGCATCCTGCAGGTATTATTCATTTTAGAGTGTCGGTGCTTTACACCGTACACGTAAACGAACAAGAGGAGACTCTGGAATGGGTCTCTGTCTGTATCATTGCACTATCCTCCAAAAATCTAAAATGACTAATCTCTTCAGGAGGCGTCGCTCATATGGGCAACCGGTAGCGACGTTAAATAAACGTAAAAACACATACAAGCAGCGCTTTATAATGGCCAGCGCACCTTACTGGACAAACTTTTAATATGAAAATTGTAAAAAAAAAATGGTATGGAGACGTGGGCCCCTAGAGGACAAAGTCAGGGTTCCTAGGACGACTAGGATGCCCAAGTCACCTTCTAGTATGATACCTGTTATGAAGCCAAGTTGACAGTGGTAACGCGCTGGACTGGTAATCCAGGGATATCAGGTTCGATCCCCCGTCTGATCCTAATAAAATTAACAGTCTTTCAGATGGGACGGACGTTAAACCGAGGTCTCGTGTCGGTGCTTTACACCGTACACGTAAAAGAACCAGAGGAGACTCTGGAATGGGTCTCTGTCTGTTTCATTGCACTATCCTCCAAAATGAATAATCTCTTCAGGAGGCGTCGCTCATATGGGCAACCGGTAGCGACGATAAATAACCGGAAAACATACACATGTACTACACCAGTAATGGTGCCAGGTACTTATAATTAAGGAGAGATAAAACTATGACTACCATTGATGAATATTTCATGACCATATAATGGTATTAAACCCGTGACACACTCTCTTTATATAGGAGTATAGGACATCGTATCAGTATCCGATAACTTACAGACCAAGCAAACGTGATGGATGTCACGCACTGCTGATAACACAAGATTCAACTGTGAATGAATGAATACAATTCAGTTTGTTTATACACACGTCATTCTAAGGAACTACGGAATAACGGGAAAACAGCCTACGTTCATTACGTTTCTTTGTTAATAAGATCAAAAAGTTTAACTGATGGCGCTGGAAGAACGCGTTCATATCACCATGAACGATGTTGAGGAGGGGTATGAAGAGAGGGATGATTCTAGACCATTTTTCCAACGACAAGCATGTACGTATATAGCACGATATTGTATTATGAAGGTAGGTGGTTCTACCCGGATGTCCGCCAGTGTCTGGTATACTGCTCGAAGTGGCATTGTGGGTTTTCCTCCATTGCTTACAGTTGGAGAACCGCCACATGCACATGTATGTATGTATGTATGTATGTATGTATGTATGTTCCATTAATGTCAAACCCATTGCGGGGACCTATACATATTTTCCTGGGCAAGCTTAGCCGACCTAAGTGGTTAACCAGTACTAAGCAATGTGTGTGAGGTGCCTTGCTCAATGACACTACATACGTGGCGTGACCGAGTATCGAACCGGGACCGATCGATTCCAAATCCGACGCTCTACCGCTGGACCACGGATGCCACATGTTTAGTATCGGGATGTTAACAAACATGTGATTTTACTGCAGCAGTTAATACAGTATATAAATAAGTATTCAACCCGAATATAACACATTGTCATCCGTAATACATCGAACATCGGTGGAAATCGTGATAGAGCAGTGGTAGCGCGTTCGCTTCCGGTTAGCCTGGGTTACAGTCTATCGATTTTATACTTCTGGCAAAATGACAGCCTGTGGAAACCTGATTTCCGAGCGTAGGGCCTTCTACATACACTCACGTGTTTGCGGGTGTTGATTGAAGAACGACAACTATCGGAAATCGCCGATCAGACACGGCTATACACGATCATTTCCGAAAATACCGATTGCTCCTGTAGCCTCATTTACTTTGCAAAAACTGTTACTGTGTCAATAAGTCATAATTAATGGTATCGGCGTTAATAATAAAAAACAAAACAAAAAAACAACAACAAAAAACAACAACAAAACAACATATATATATATATATATATGTTTATATATATTTGTTGTTTTTTTGTTTTGATTTTTATTATTAACGCCGATACCATTAATATAAGTTTGTTCCCCGTCTGAGCCTAATAAAATTAACAGTCTTTCAGATGGGACGTTAAATCGAGGTATCGTGTCGGTGCTTTACACCGTGCACGTAAAAGAACCAGATGAGACTCTTGAATGGGTCTCCGTCTGTATCATTGCACTATTCTCCAAAATCTAAAATGACTAATCTCTTCAGGAGGCGTCGCTCATATGGGTAACCGGTAGCGACGATAAATAAACGTAAAAAGTTAAAAACACAAACACAGCTTCAGGTGTGAAACGGCCAGCTGTAGCAGTTACGAGGTTGCCTTTATTCAAGATACGTGTAACGGTATGTATATTAACCCAATATATGAGGTGATATGTAGGTAGTCCGGTTAGCTCAGTCGATAGAGCAATCGCCCTGTAAGCGAGAGGTCCCGGGTTCGAGTCCCGGACTGGCTGCATGTTTTCTCACCTGGGTTACATACGTATTTAACGTCGGTGTCTCCCTATGGCGATGACTTCCATCAGGAATGAGGTCTCAAGAGCGATGAAACTAATGGTTTAAGAACTTATTTAGCACTCGAGCTAAACTAATCCTGTATCAACTAAATGAACCTCAAAAATGATTTAAATTTCTGAAGGTGACTTGTAGTCGTTTGCAACCGATTTTCGCAGATTTATTATGCGTTTATCTATGGTCGCTTCTGAAGAGATTAGTAATGTTGTTCGAGGATAGTGCATTGATACAGACAGATACAGACATATACCAATTTCAGAGGATCCCCTGGTTCCTTAGTTTAAACATAGTTTATTTCAAACAATGATACAACATATACAAATGTACAATTTACACAAATATTTACATACATGTATGAAAAAGGATTAGAACCGAAAGCTATAGCTTATAGAGGTCTTCTCCTATAAGTTCCTTGAAGTACAGAGTGTAAAGCACAGACACGTGCTCTGGTCTAAAGGCTCATCTCACTGACAACGATATGAGTCATTTTATTATGGTACAGCGTGGGCTCGAACCTGCGACCCCTGAATTAGAAGTTAACCACTGATCCGCTATGAACGATCGGTTCCGTACATGTGCGAGTTCTAATCCTAGCCTATTCTATATATAGTTACACCGCCTACGTAGTGATTATAGCGCCCGCCTACGGAGCGGGAGGTCGAAGGTTCGAACCTCACTAGGGGTTCATTCTGATATGACCGGTTGGTAAGCCTGTTAGATAAATAATGGTTACTGATTGGTAATCAGCCTGGCATGTAAGCGTACGATTCGGAAAGTTCTGACGTTCATAAGAGGTCTTCCATAAGTCAGAAATGGCTGGCCCTTTCAATAAGGGCGACATTATAACAAACAAACCCATTGGCTTGTATTATTGTATATATTGTCTATACTATAATTAATGATGCAGGCGAGGTGGGGATCTACATGACAGTGTTTGATGCCACGCCCATTGACGAGAAAAGCATAGGCCTCGACCACTACTTCCGTATGAAAACTACGGAAATACTTCATGACGAGTTTAACAAACTGGACATCGTTAACATACGTGCTGCCTTTGATGAAAGAAATATACTAACTGATATGTATATAGAGAGATTCGAGCCAGGTAACAAAACAGAAATCAAGTTGGGTGTGTGAGAAGAGGCATTCGAGCCAGGTAACAAAACAGAACTCAAGTTGGGTGTGTATGGAGAGAGATTCGATCCAGGTAACAAACATAAATCAAGTTGGGTGTGTATGTAGAGAGATTCGATCCAGGTAACAAACAGAAATCAAGTCTAGTGTGTATGAAGAGGCATTCGAGCCAGTAACAAAACAGAACTCAAGTCAAGTGTGTATGAAGAGGCATTCGAGCCAGGTAACAAACAGAAATCAAGTTGGGTGTGAATGGAGAGAGATTCGAACCAGGTAACAAAACAGAAATCAAGTTGGGTGTGTATGAAGAGGCATTCGAGCCAGGTAACAAACAGAAATCAAGTTGGGTGTGTATGGAGAGAGATTCGATCCAGGTAACAAACAGAAATCAAGTTGGGTGTGTATGGAGAGAGATTCGATCCAGGTAACAAACAGAAATCAAGTTGGGTGTGTATGGAGAGAGATTCGATCCAGGTAACAAACAGAAATCAAGTTGGGTGTGTATGGAGAGAGATTCGAACCAGGTAACAAAACAGAAATCAAGTTGGGTGTGTATGAAGAGGCATTCGAGCCAGGTAACAAACAGAAATCAAGTTGGGTGTGTATGGAGAGAGATTCGATCCAGGTAACAAACAGAAATCAAGTTGGGTGTGTATGGAGAGAGATTCGATCCAGGTAACAAACAGAAATCAAGTTGGGTGTGTATGGAGAGAGATTCGAACCAGGTAACAAAACAGAAATCAAGTTGGGTGTGTATGGAGAGAGATTCGATCCAGGTAACAAAACAGAACTCAAGTTGGGTGTGTATGGAGAGAGATTCGATCCAGGTAACAAAACAGAAATCAAGTTGGGTGTGTATGAAGAGGCATTCGAGCCAGTAACAAAACAGAAACCAAGTTGGGTGTGTGTCGAGAGAAATTCGAACCAGGTAACAAAACAGAAACCAAGTTGGGTGTGTATCGAGAGAAATTCGAACCAGGTAACAAAACAGAAACCAAGTTGGGTGTGTATCGAGAGAAATTCGAACCAGGTAACAAAACAGAAACCAAGTTGGGTGTGTGTCGAGAGAAATTCGAACTAGGTAACAAAACAGAAACCAAGTTGGGTGTGTATCGAGAGAAATTCGAACCAGGTAACAAAACAGAAACCAAGTTGGGTGTGTGTCGAGAGAAACTCGAACCAGGTAACAAAACAGAAACCAAGTTGGGTGTGTATCGAGAGAAATTCGAACCAGGTAACAAAACAGAAATCAAGTTGGGTGTGTATGTATAACCGTCCACACAGCAGATATCTATAGACCGATATACATGTTGTTTCCAAAATTCGTCTTGAATTTGTGAGATATATTCAATTTGCACATATCATATATTTGGAAAAATCGGTACAACTATGAATCTTATTAATTTGTCAAGAATTATACATACCGTATATGTAATGATAGACTGTTAGTGTGTCACACGATTATAAAATAAAAGTTGTATTGATATGATAGTGCATACTATTGACATTGCAGGGATTGTTATGGCTGTGGGTTTTGATAATGTAGAGACGCTTGATGCACTATGGATTCTACACAAGCAGAATAAACTAACCGCCATGATGCATGACATCTTGATTACTTCCGGTGACTTGAAGGCGGCGTCCATTACGGAGGTTACCCTCGTTTCAAAACTATGGGATGATGAATACGATCTGTGTAAGCAGGAATTAATGGCAAGGGCGACAAAGATGCCGAGATTGGACATTGAATACAGACGTAAGAATTTAATGGGACATAACATTCGAATTGGTGAAAAGTGGGTGGGGTATTGTTTAATTAACATTTTTGATACAAACAACTTTTGGACACGTATTGTCTTCATATTACCTAAAACACAATATTACGTAAGGATTGCAAAAGTAATGTGTTCTAAAAATTTATAATAAATGATCAAAAATACAAGTTTACCAGAAAGGTTGATGAGGTGAGTTGTTTCTGTTGATTACACATGGTAAACCACAAGCACGGTGTATTCAAACAACACGCAACTGTTGACCAAGAATAGTGGTATATAGGGGTATCAGCTCAACTCCCTGAACTACACACAAGGTGTACAGCCCATTAGTGGTATAGACGGGTACTAGATCACCTTCCTGAACTACACACAAGGTGTACATCCCATTAGTGGTATAGACGGGTACTATATCACCTTCCTGAACTACCCACAAGGTGTACATCCCATTAGTGGTATAGACGGGTACTAGAACACCTTCCTGAACTACACACAAGGTGTACATCCCATTAGTGGTATAGACGGGTACTAGATCACCTTCATGAACTACACACACGGTGTACATCCCATTAGTGGTATAGACGGGTACTAGATCACCTTACTGAACTACACACAAGGTGTACAGCCCATTAGTGGTATAGACGGGTACTAGATCACCTTCCTGCCTGAACTACACACAAGGTGTACATCCCATTAGTGGTATAGACGGGTACTAGATCACCTTCCTGAACTACACACAAGGTGTACAGCCCATTAGTGGTATAGACGGGTACTAGATCACCTTCATGAACTACACACAAGGTGTACATCCCATTAGTGGTATAGACGGGTACTAGATCACCTTCCTGAACTACACACAGGGTGTACATCCCATTAGTGGTATAGACGGGTACTAGATCACCTTCCTGAACTACACACAAGGTGTACAGCCCATTAGTGGTATAGACGGGTACTAGATCACCTTCATGAACTACACACAAGGTGTACATCCCATTAGTGGTATAGACGGGTACTAGATCACCTTCCTGAACTACACACAGGGTGTACATCCCATTAGTGGTATAGACGGGTACTAGATCACCTTCATGAACTACACACAAGGTGTACATCCCATTAGTGGTATAGACGGGTACTAGATCACCTTCATGAACTACACACAAGGTGTACAGCCCATTAGTGGTATAGACGGGTACTAGATCACCTTCATGAACTACACACAAGGTGTACAGCCCATTAGTGGTATAGACGGGTACTAGATCACCTTCCTGAACTACACACAAGGTGTACATCCCATTAGTGGTATAGACGGGTACTAGATCACCTGAATGAACTACACACAAGGTGTACAGCCCATTAGTGGTATAGACGGGTACTAGATCACCTTCCTGAACTACACACAAGGTGTACAGCCCATTAGTGGTATAGACGGGTACTAGATCACCTTCATGAACTACACACAAGGTGTACAGCCCATTAGTGGTATAGACGGGTACTAGATCACCTTCATGAACTACACACAAGGTGTACAGCCCATTAGTGGTATAGACGGGTACTAGATCACCTTCCTGAACTACACACAAGGTGTACATCCCATTAGTGGTATAGACGGGTACTAGATCACCTGAATGAACTACACACAAGGTGTACAGCCCATTAGTGGTATAGACGGGTACTAGATCACCTTCCTGAACTACACACAAGGTGTACAGCCCATTAGTGGTATAGACGGGTACTAGATCACCTTCATGAACTACACACAAGGTGTACAGCCCATTAGTGGTATAGACGGGTACTAGATCACCTTCCTGAACTACACACAAGGTGTACATCCCATTAGTGGTATAGACGGGTACTAGATCACCTTCATGAACTACACACAAGGTGTACAGCCCATTAGTGGTATAGACGGGTACTAGATCACCTTCATGAACTACACACAAGGTGTACAGCCCATTAGTGGTATAGACGGGTACTAGATCACCTTCCTGAACTACACACAAGGTGTACATCCCATTAGTGGTATAGACGGGTACTAGATCACCTTCATGAACTACACACACGGTGTACATCCCATTAGTGGTATAGACGGGTACTAGATCACCTTCATGAACTACACACAAGGTGTACAGCCCATTAGTGGTATAGACGGGTACTAGATCACCTTCATGAACTACACACAAGGTGTACAGCCCATTAGTGGTATAGACGGGTACTAGATCACCTTCCTGAACTACACACAAGGTGTACATCCCATTAGTGGTATAGACGGGTACTAGATCACCTTCATGAACTACACACAAGGTGTACATCCCATTAGTGGTATAGACGGGTACTAGATCACCTTCCTGAACTATACACAAGGTGTACAGCGCATTAGTGGTATAGGCGGGTACTAGATCACCTTCATGAACTACACACAAGGTGTACAGCCCATTAGTGGTATAGACGGGTACTAAATCACCTTCCTGAACTACACACAAGATGTACATCCCATTAGTGGTAGAGACGGGTACTAGATCACCTTCCTGAACTACACACAAGGTGTACATCCCATTAGTGGTATAGACGGGTACTAGATCACCTTCATGAACTACACACAAGGTGTACATCCCATTAGTGGTATAGACGGGTACTAGATCACCTTCATGAACTGCACACAAGGTGTACAGCCCATTAGTGGTATAGACGGGTACTAGATCACCTTCATGAACTACACACAAGGTGTACAGCCCATTAGTGGTATAGACGGGTACTAGATCACCTTCATGAACTGTACACAAGGTGTACAGCCCATTAGTGGTATAGACGGGTACTAGAACACCTTCCTGAACTACACACAAGGTGTACAGCCCATTAGTGGTATATACGGGTACTAGAACACCTTCCTGAACTACACACAAGGTGTACATCCCATTAGTGGTATAGACGGGTACTAGATCACCTTCCTGAACTATACACAGGGTGTACAGCCCATTAGTGGTATAGACGGGTACTAGATCACCTTCATGAACTACACACAAGGTGTACAGCCCATTAGTGGTATAGACGGGTACTAGATCACCTTCCTGAACTATACACAGGGTGTACAGCCCATTAGTGGTATAGACGGGTACTAGATCACCTTCCTGAACTATACACAGGGTGTACAGCCCATTAGTGGTATAGACGGGTACTAGATCACCTTCATGAACTACACACAAGGTGTACATCCCATTAGTGGTATAGAAGGGTACTAGATCACCTTCCTGAACTATACACAGGGTGTACAGCCCATTAGTGGTATAGACGGGTACTAGATCACCTTCATGAACTGCACACAAGGTGTACAGCCCATTAGTGGTATAGACGGGTACTAGAACACCTTCCTGAACTACACACAAGGTGTACATCCCATTAGTGGTATAGACGAGTACTAGATCACCTTCATGAACTACACACGGTGTACATCCCATTAGTGGTATAGACGGGTACTAGATCACCTTTCTGAACTACACACAAGGTGTACAGCCCATTAGTGGTATAGACGGGTACTAGATCACCTTCCTGCCTGAACTACACACAAGGTGCACATCCCATTAGTGGTATAGACGGGTACTAGATCACCTTCCTGAACTACACACAAGGTGTACAGCCCATTAGTGGTATAGACGGGTACTAGATCACCTTCATGAACTACACACAAGGTGTACATCCCATTAGTGGTATAGACGGGTACTAGATCACCTTCCTGAACTACACACAGGGTGTACATCCCATTAGTGGTATAGACGGGTACTAGATCACCTTCATGAACTACACACACGGTGTACATCCCATTAGTGGTATAGACGGGTACTAGATCACCTTCCTGAACTACACACAAGGTGTACAGCCCATTAGTGGTATAGACGGGTACTAGATCACCTTCATGAACTACACACAATGTGTACATCCCATTAGTGGTATAGACGGGTACTAGATCACCTTCCTGAACTACACACAGGGTGTACATCCCATTAGTGGTATAGACGGGTACTAGATCACCTTCATGAACTGTACACAAGGTGTACAGCCCATTAGTGGTATAGACGGGTACTAGATCACCTTCCTGAACTACACACAAGGTGTACAAGCCCATTAGTGGTATAGACGGGTACTAGATCACCTTCATGAACTACACACAAGGTGTACAGCCCATTAGTGGTATAGACGGGTACTAGATCACCTTCATGAACTACACACACAAGGTGTACAGCCCATTAGTGGTATAGACGGGTACTAGATCACCTTCCTGAACTACACACAAGGTGTACATCCCATTAGTGGTATAGACGGGTACTAGATCACCTTCATGAACTACACACAAGGTGTACAGCCCATTAGTGGTATAGACGGGTACTAGATCACCTTCATGAACTACACACAAGGTGTACAGCCCATTAGTGGTATAGACGGGTACTAGATCACCTTCCTGAACTACACACAAGGTGTACATCCCATTAGTGGTATAGACGGGTACTAGATCACCTTCATGAACTACACACAAGGTGTACAGCCCATTAGTGGTATAGACGGGTACTAGATCACCTTCATGAACTACACACAAGGTGTTCAGCCCATTAGTGGTATAGACGGGTACTAGATCACCTTCATGAACTACACACAAGGTGTACATCCCATTAGTGGTATAGACGGGTACTAGATCACCTTCCTGAACTACACACAAGGTGTACATCCCATTAGTGGTATAGACGGGTACTAGATCACCTTCATGAACTACACACACGGTGTACATCCCATTAGTGGTATAGACGGGTACTAGATCACCTTCATGAACTACACACAAGGTGTACAGCCCATTAGTGGTATAGACGGGTACTAGATCACCTTCATGAACTACACACAAGGTGTACAGCCCATTAGTGGTATAGACGGGTACTAGATCACCTTCCTGAACTACACACAAGGTGTACAGCCCATTAGTGGTAGAGACGGGTACTAGATCACCTTCCTGAACTACACACAAGGTGTACATCCCATTAGTGGTATAGACGGGTACTAGATCACCTTCATGAACTACACACAAGGTGTACATCCCATTAGTGGTATAGACGGGTACTAGATCACCTTCATGAACTGCACACAAGGTGTACAGCCCATTAGTGGTATAGACGGGTACTAGATCACCTTCATGAACTGCGCACAAGGTGCCCATCCCATTAGTGGTATAGACGGGTACTAGATCACCTTCATGAACTGTACACAAGGTGTACAGCCCATTAGTGGTATAGACGGGTACTAGAACACCTTCCTGAACTACACACAAGGTGTACAGCCCATTAGTGGTATATACGGGTACTAGAACACCTTCCTGAACTACACACAAGGTGTACATCCCATTAGTGGTATAGACGGGTACTAGATCACCTTCCTGAACTATACACAGGGTGTACAGCCCATTAGTGGTATAGACGGGTACTAGATCACCTTCCTGCCTGAACTACACACAAGGTGTACAGCCCATTAGTGGTATAGACGGGTACTAGATCACCTTCATGAACTACACACAAGGTGTACATCCCATTAGTGGTATAGACGGGTACTAGATCACCTTCCTGAACTACACACAAGGTGTACAGCCCGTTAGTGGTATAGACGGGTACTATAACACCTTCCTGAACTACACACAAGGTGTACATCCCATTAGTGGTATAGACGGGTACTATAACACCTTCCTGAACTACACACAAGGTGTACAGCCCATTAGTGGTATAGACGGGTACTCGATATGATTGACTGTCAATGGTGGGACAGACCTCCGCCCATTTCATATATTGGTAAGGAAATTAGTAGTTCAAACTACAATACCACACGAACTGCTAAAGCAAGCGGTTATCTAGCAAGGCATGTGCTGTAAAGTTATATGCCTATTTTGCGGTATTCACTGAATATTTTTCAATATGACATGTATTAACAAGTTTGCAACCCAGTCTGGGATTTGTCGTGTGTAGTGTACATATATTATGTTATATTTCGGGTTTTACGCCTGCATCAGCACCATTTCGGGTTATATCGCCGGCGGGCAGTTTACCTAACAACACGTTTCCTGGGCAGGCTCCAGCGGTTAACCAGTACTTGGGTGCACCAACCTCCGTAAGAAACTGCGAACTTGTTCATATAAATGAGACACGGCCTGAGTGGGGCTCGAACCCGTGACAATCAGTGATGATAGGTTACAGTGGTATACAAGTCAGCGACCTAAACTGCTCGACCACGGAGGCGGACGTAGTACTACGTACATATAAGTTACATGGTGTTATGGAAATAAACTATTGCTTAGACTAAGGCACATCAACACATAGTTTGTAGCGAATGTCGAATATCCAAAATTACAGCTTGAGAGCTGCAGGCCGGGGAGGAGGTCCATGGCCGAGTGGTTACGGACATTGACTTCATATCAATTGCCCTTCCGCTGTTGATTCGAATCCCATTGTGGACGGTTGGTGGTTCTACCCGGGTGCACGTCTGCCCCTGAAATACTGCTCGGAGAGGCACCCGAGGTTTACACCCTCCACAAATAGTATCAAGCATAGATTCGCCGTATGATATAATCTGTTGGTGCGACTAACCCACTCCACTCCACCAACCCCCAAACAGCTCACAAACTGACGTAATAATTTACTCATTCAATATACAAGGTACACCTGTATACATGTAAATCTCGTATAATCAATTCCAGCCAACGACATGAAAATGGTGCGCAGATTAAAAGCATACCAGAAGGTAATGGCTCTGGAGATACTGTCGATGAGAGATGTGGACAACGAAATGGAAGTTAAACGAAGTGATTTCATGAATTGCATACGGAATCTACTAACGGACGACAATGACGGAATCGCCACTCTAAGTGAATACGAAGAACTAAACGACTCACATAAGGCGCGAAATATGTACCACAAGGACTTACTGGACAAGTTCTCCACTACAATTCAGAAATGGCGTACGTACTACAAAACATTTGGACATGAAATTCTTGTACCGCTTAGACAAATGCACAAAGTGTGTGAAAATGAGAAACAGGTAAACATCAAGGCAAAGATCATAAACAGTGTTATGGAGATGCAGATAATGTTGCAGGCGGACTTCGAGCTGAAAGGAGTCCGTCACCCTGAAATGGCGAAGAAGATTATCCGACGCGAGTGGCCGGTGTTCCTGGGTCTGCTCAGTCTAGTTCCCATAGGAACCGAGAGAACGTCAGATATAGACATTCTAATAGATGATTATATGAGAGAATTCAACTTGGATTTGAAAGTATAAATTGTTGTTTACCACACCCAAGCCCCTGTGAACATTTCATAAACTGTTCTGTATGTCAGTGAATACGAAAGATCTATGTATATCCACACCCAAGCCCCTGTGAACATTTCATAAACTGTTCTGTATGTCAGTAAATACCACACATCTATGTATACGCACACCCAAGCCCCTGTGAACATTGCATAAACTGTTCTGTATGTCAGTGAATACCACAGATATATGTATACGCACACCCAAGCCCCTGTGAACATTTCATAAACTGTTCTGTATGTCAGTGAATACCACACATCTATGTATACGCACACCCAAGCCCCTGTGAACATTGCATAAACTGTTATGTATGTCAGTGAATACCACACATCTATGTATACGCACACCCAAGCCCCTGTGAACATTTCATAAACTGTTCTGTATGACAGTGATTACCACAGATATATGTATACGCACACCCAAGCCCCTGTGAACATTTCATAAACTGTTCTGTATGACAGTGATTACCACACATATATGTATACCCACACCCAACCCCTTGTGAACATTTCATAAACTGTTCTGTATGACAGTGATTACCACAGATATATGTATACCCACACCCAACCCCTTGTGAACATTTCATAAACTGTTCTGTATGTCAGTGAATACCACACATCTATGTATACCCACACCCAACCCCTTGTGAACATTTCATAAACTGTTCTGTATGACAGTGAATACCACACATCTATGTATACCCACACCCAACCCCTTGTGAACATTTCATAAACTGTTCTGTATGACAGTGAATACCACATATCTGTGTATCTATATCCCCATGTGAACACTCATAAACTATTATGTGTTACAGTAAATAGCACCAATCTATATATATATATATATACATGTATATATATGTATACATGTACCCACAACCCCCTGAAGTACCCACAACCCCGTGAAGTACCCACAGCCCCGTGAAATACCCACAACCCCGTGAAGTACCCACAACCCCTTGAAGTACCCACAACCCCGTGAAGTACCCACAACCCCGTGAAGTACCAACCAACCCCGTGAAGTACCCACCACCCCGTGAAGTACCCACAACCCCCTGAAGTACCCACAACCCCGTGAAGTACCCACAACCCCTTGAAGTACCCACAACCCCTTGAAGTACCCACAACCCCGTGAAGTACCCACAACCCCGTGAAGTACCAACCAACCCCGTGAAGTACCCACCACCCCGTAAAGTACCCACAACCCCCTGAAGTACCCACAACCCCGTGAAGTACCCACAACCCCGTGAAGTACCCACAACCCCGTGAAGTACCCACAACCCCCTTGAAGTACCCACAGCCCCGTGAAGTACCCACAGCCCCGTGAAGTACCCACAACCCCGTGAAGTACCCACAACCCCGTGAAGTACCCACAACCCCCGTGAAGTACCCACAGCCCCGTGAAGTACCCACAGCCCCGTGAAGTACCCACAACCCCGTGAACATATCATAAACTATTCTGTATGACAGTAAATACAACCAATCTATGTATACATGTACCCACAACCCCGTGAAGTACCCACAGCCCCGTGAACATATCATAAACTATTCTGTGTGACAGTAAATACCACCGATCTATGTATACATGTACCCACAACCCCGTGAAGTACCCACAGCCCCGTGAAGTACCCACAGCCCCGTGAAGTACCCACAACCCCGTGAACATATCATAAACTATTATGTGTGACAGTAAATACCACCGATCTATGGATACATGTACCGATGTAACTCTCCAATATGTTCCTGTACTTTTGGCATGCATTGTGGATTCATTCCACCGAGAAACTGAAAAACATTTGACATCAAATGGAACCATAATCTGTGTATTTGTCCTGGAACTGTGTCAACCATTTTCCCGACGAATGTGAAATATACAGAGCTGCATACAATTCTTGGAAAGTCTTCTGGAGAAATGTGATTGGTTTTTTTCATTTTTCACGATATCTGAGGGATGTCCCCAGATTTGGTCTTTGTGAGAAATAATTCAAATTATTACCTAATGCTCTATATAACTTGTAATTCGTTATTTTTGCCTGTTTCATTGCATTTTTTATCCATCGCCTAGGTCTGGGCAACAGTGCGAACTGTTGACCGGGCAATAGTTTGAACTGTTTCATACTAGACTTTTGAACCAATCATACTCTGAGTATGCTTTCACTGTGCGCAGTAGGGTGCGCAATAGGGTGTTATGGAAGTCAAAGTAAAAAATACGTCCCGAATACATTTTAGCTCTGACTGCGCTTGAAGTCATCGATATACATTATGTGAAGCCCTCCTTTCCGTTCATTAATTCCTTTCCGTATTTTATTGCATACTTACCGGCGTACCGGATTTTAGACCAAAACCAAGCGTTTACAAATGATGATTGATTAGTCATCAGCCGACAAACTGGGAAAAACAGAAATTTATCTTGAATTATGGCACAGGCTAGGTTTGAAGACATGACTGAGGATGAACTCAATGTTTTATTAGAAAATAGGGACTCTATGAGTACAAAAAACGTTATAAAGCATTAGGTAATAAAACAGTTATTTCATGGGTGTTTGGGGAACAGTCAATACTATTGTCCCTCGGTATCAGGGAAGACATTTCGAACGGTTGCCCTCAGGCTAACGGCTTAGGGCAACAGTTCGATAGTCTTCCCTGATACCTCGGGACAATAGTTTTGACTGTTCCCCAAACACTCATGAAATAACTGTATAATGTTCAGAGTTCCAAGTCAAGGTCTTACTGTTTCAAATCCTGCAAGGTCGAACTGTTTCAAATCCTGCAAGGTCGTACTGTTTCAAATCCTGCAAGGTCGTACTGTTTCAAATCCTGGTCACGAAATATCAATTAAGCCTTGTTCGTATCAGAAAATAGTGTATGAAATGACAGTGTTGCCACATTGAGCAGTATGGCAGGAAAACTGTTCATATGAGGAAAGGCATATTCCGGCAAACAGGTGGCCAATTGATTTGATTTGCCAGTTTGGCTGAGTAATGTTAATTCACCCTTCTGCCGTGTACACCTAAAGCTTCTCCCTCAGTATACAATAACATTCTCCCTCAGTATACAATAACATTCTCCCTCAGTATACAATAACCTTCTCCTTCAGCATACAATACCCTTCTCCCTCAGTATACAATAACCTTCTCCCTCAGTATACAATACCCTTCTCCCTCAGTGTACAATAACCGTCTCCCTCAGTATACAATAACCTTCTCCCTCAATATACAATAACCTTCTCCCTCTCCCTCAGTATACAATAACCTTCTCCCTCAGTATACAATAACCTTCTCCCTAGTGTATACAATAACCTTCTCCCTCAGTATACAATAACCTTCTCCTTCAGTATACAATAACATTCTCCCTCTCCCTCAGTATACAATAACCTTCTCCCTCAGTATACAATAACCTTCTCCCTCAGTATACAATAACCTTCTCCCTCAGTATACAATAACCTTCTCCCTCAGTATACAATAACAATCTCCCTCAATATACAATAACCTTCTCCCTCAGTATACAATAACCTTCTCCCTCTCCCTCAGTATACAATAACCTTCTCCCTCAGTATACAATAACCTTCTCCCTCAGTATACAATAACCTTCTCCCTCAGTATACAATAACCTTCTCCCTCAGTATACAATAACAATCTCCCTCAATATACAATAACATTCTCCCTCAGTATACAATAACCTTCTCCCTCTCCCTCAGTATACAATAACCTTCTCCCTCAGTATACAATAACCTTCTCCCTCAGTATGCAATAACCTTCTCCCTCAGTATATAATAACCTTCTCCCTCAGTATAGAATAACCTTCTCCATCAGTATACAATAACCTTCTCCCTCAGTATACAATAACATTCTCCCTCTCCCTCAGTATACAATAACCTTCTCCCTCAGTATTACAATAACCTTCTCCCTCATTATACAATAACCTTCTCCCTCAGTATACAATAACATTCTCCCTCAGTATACAATAACATTCTCCCTCAGTATACAATAACCTTCTCCCTCAGTATACAATAACAGTCTCCCTCAGTATACAATAACCTTCTCCCTTAATATACAATAACATTATCCCTCAGTATACATTAGACATCGCAATTTTTACAAGTATGCTTGTCCTTTTGTTAAAACGAGTGTCAACAGTTACATTTAGAAAATTTAATTTACCATCTGTCTGTAGGTTGAAAGTGCTATTTTCTCTACAAAAAATAATTGAATAAGTGTACTGCAAAGTGCGCAGAATACCATCATTTACATATATAGATTGCGTAAAATGTATGGGGGAACAAGCCCCCAGACCCCCTAGCTACACCGCATCTGCGATGCTCGATGGATGCTCGATGGAAAGTATGCCCCCCCCCTAAACCCAAAATCCTGGATCTGCCCTGTATACCCGTGAACTTCTCCCTCGCAAATTGCATACTGGGTAAAAAAAAAGGCTATAAATAAAATAGTTCAAATAATTGTAAACAATTCAAACAATTCATTAATATGTTTTACTTATTTGTAACTGATATATAGCTGGGCATATATGTAATAAAATCGTATGCCATATATCACTGTTGTTTTCACCGCCAGCGTGAAGAGTACACGACATGAAGGTAAATATGTGTTTATGCTATCAATGAGTGGTTCCTGGTCCGTGTGTAGGAACGAGAACCACATACTTACTTGATATCTCAACAGGTAAACAGTTCATTTTGATATAGAACTGGTTCTGGATATGTGTAACTGGTTCCGGATATGTGTAACTGGTTCCGGATATGTGTAACTGGTTCCAGATATGTGTAACTGGTTCCAGATATGTGTTGGTTCTGGATATGTGTAACTGGTTCCGGATATGTGTAACTGGTTCCGGATATGTGTAACTGGTTCCAGATATGTGTTGGTTCTGGATATATGTAACTGGTTCCGGATATGTGTAACTGGTTCCAGATATGTGTTGGTTCTGGATATATGTAACTGGTTCCAGATATGTGTAACTGGTTCCAGATATGTGTAACTGGTTTCAGATATGTGTAACTGGCTCCGGATATGTGTGTCTGGTTCTGGATATGTGTAACTGGTTCTGGATATGTGTAACTGGTTCTGGATATGTGTAACTGGTTCCAGATATGGGTAATTGGTTCCAGATATGTGTAATTGGTTCCGGATATGTATAGCTGGTTCTGGACATGTGCAACTGGTTCTGGATATGTGTAACTGGTTCCGGATATGTGTAACTGGTTCTGGATATGTGCAACTGGTTCAGGATATGTGTAACTGGTCCCGGATATGTGCAACTGGTTCCGGATATGTGTAACTGGTTCTGGATATGTGTAACTGGTTCCGGATATGTGTAACTGGTTCTGGATATGTGTAACTGGTTCCGGATATGTGTAACTGGTACCGGCTATGTGTAACTGGTTCTGGATATGTGTAACTGGTTCTGGATATGTGTAACTGGTTCCGGATATGTGTAACTGGTTCAGGATATGTGTAACTGGTTCCAGATATGTGTAACTGGTTCTGGATATGTGTACCTGGTTCTGAATATGTGTAACTGGTTCTGAATATGTGTAACTGGTTCAGGATATGTGTAACTGGTTCCAGATATGTGTAACTGGTTCCGGATATGTGTGGATATGTGTAACTGGCTCCGGATATGTGTAACTGGCTCCGGGTATGTGTAACTGGCTCCGGGTATGTGTAACTGGCTCCGGGTATGTGTAACTGGTTCCGGATATGTGTAACTGGTTCCGGATATGTGTAACTGGTTCCGGATATGTGTAACTGGTTCTGGATATGTGTAACTGGTTCTGGATATGTGTAACTGGTTCCAGATATGTGTAACTGGTTCCGGATATGTGTGGATATGTGTAACTGGTTCCGGATATGTGTAACTGGTTCCAGATATGTGTAACTGGTTCATGATATGTGTAACTGGTTCCGGGTATGTGTAACTGGTTCCGGATATGTGTAACTGGTTCCGGATATGTGTAACTGGCTCCGGGTATGTGTAACTGGTTCTGGATATGTGTAACTGGTTCCGGGTATGTGTAACTAGCTCCGGGTATGTGTAACTGGCTCCGGGTATGTGTAACTGGTTCTGGATATGTGTAACTGGTTCCGGATATGTGTAACAAATCAGTATGTAACACTTACCTTAATGTCCCTACATAGTATGAACGCCAATGCTTCCTCCCCCTGTAGGATATCGAGGAGTGGTGCTGGATCCATGGAAGTACCGAGTACCACATGACCTTTGCTCAACACTGTCTTGTGTTTCTCCATGTTCCTGTTACGTTCACTTCCTAAACAGTAAGAAAAAGCGCCACATATGTAGCAACATTACTTTAATATAGAATATTGTTTTCTATTCTTACCAATTTTATGAAATGGTAGAGGGACTTTTTAACCAGGAGCATTTTTTTACGGCTGTTTGACATTCTTTGTGGGACGTTTTGACCAATTAATACTGCTAGTGGCCGTTTTTATGGGGGCCGTTTTGACCGATTGGATAATGTTTTGACTAAGACTATTTTGATGACGTCACACTTTATGCAGATTATTTTGTACCAGGATATTTATAATACAAAGAAAACATATTAAACAATTAACCAGCATAATACATTGTGGGGACATTGGAGGACCTATATTGTTGATTTGTAAATGGTGTAATTAAACAAAGGGCGGTAACTATTGCATGACTAGTCGAGCCTAAAATTCCATCTGTCCACTTCATCTTCATAACGCCTTGTTGGATTTTCACCAATCTTGACAGGACGCATCGGTATAATGTCTAGTTGTGCATATTGTAACTCCGTTCAGGTTGGCTGATTTTTTTTGTTTTTTTGGCGGAGTTACGGCGCAAAAATTGTTGGTGTTTTAGAGCGTGTAAATGACGTCATAAAACTATAAACATATGGTAAAATAACGCCTCGTTTGACGTCACTCGCAACACAATGTGTTGTTAAAGATTTAAATCCAGTAAAATGCTGTGTGCGCATACAGACAAAATTATTTACTGTGTACAAATTTCAGCGGCATGGTTTCTAAATTATTTTGTTTCAAGTGGAAACATAGACTATATGATCCATTAGCAGAGTTACCGAGTCTTAACTTGAACAAAGCATTATAGACAGGATATTGATGATTGTATAAAAACCCTTATTCAAAATCTGAACAAATTACTGTTGAAAATATAGAAACATGAGTCGGACATCACAATTTCTAACCATCATCTCATTACAATATATATGTGTGATGCACAGTCTATTTAATCTAAATATAGAACACATGAGTCAGACATCACAATTTCTAACCATCTCATTACAATATATATGTGTGCTGCACAGTCTATTTAATCTAGATATAGAAAACATGAGTCAGACATCACAATGTCTAACCATCATCTCATTACAATATATATGTGTGATGCACAGTCTATTTAATCTAAATATAGAAAACATGAGTCAGACATCACAATTTCTAACCATCATCTCATTACAATATATATGTGTGCTGCACAGTCTATTTAATCTAAATATAGAAACATGAGTCTGACATCACGATTTCTAACCATCATCTCATTACAATATATATGTGTGCTACACAGTCTATTTAATCTAAATATAGAAACGTGAGTCAGACATCACGATTTCTAATCATCATCTCATTACAATATATATGTGTGCTGCACAGTCTATTTAATCTAAATATAGAAATATGAGTCAGACATCACAATTTCTAATCATCATCTCATTACAATATATCTGTGTGCTGCACAGTCTATTTAATCTAAATATAGAAACATGAGTCAGACATCACGATTTCTAATCATCATCTCATTACAATATATATGTGTGATGCACAGTCTATTTAATCTAAATATAGAAATATGAGTCAGACATCACAATTTCTAATAATCATCTCATTACAATATATATGTGTGATGCACAGTCTATTTAATCTAAGATTATGACTTGATTAATGCAATGGTCTCATTTCGGTTGCTTTGTAGCTGAATCCCAAAAGGAATAGCTGTGGCAATTAACCACTGGGCGCTACATCATGACCCTGACGCTTGGGATGACGTCGACAGATTCATTCCGGAGAGATATCTAGACGAAAATGGCAAACTCGGTCCTAAACGGCCAGCGAACTGGCTGCCGTTCTCAGCGGGAAAGCGGGTATGTCTCGGAGAATTCGTGGCAAAACCTGAGCTCCATCTCATATTCGCAAGCCTCATGCAGCGCTACAAGTGGAGAATTGGATTCAACATTTTCCCTGTGGAGCATCCCCCCCCACCCGATCTATCTAGCAACATGGCATCTTCGATGCTCAATATATTAATCGGGCCTGCATATTCAAAATCGCTAGCTACGCCTCTGACACGCACGAATTTCTGTTGGTGAAAGTCGGAGATATAGACCCGGGTGAATTTATTACCGAAAAATGTACGCTAAGTTTCAAGATGGGTCAAAACTTTTTCAAAAAAGCTTTCAGTTCAATATGCATAGCAATAATGATAGCATATTGTAACAGTGAGGTCATCCATATGTACAATTCGGTCACGTGACTAACCTAAACCATTACTGAACATTGTTTTAATACAGATTGGAAATATTACAACAATAACAACAACGAGATGGTAATTAATATTTTATACAGTCTAAGAAATAACATTGTCTTTCAGTTATTTCAAAATAAAACATGGATTGGAGTTCTGACACGTAGGAAATAACAACGTAGTCCAATTAATTCAAGGAAATAACCACATAGTTCAATTAATTACAGGAAATATCGTCGTAGTCCAATTAATTCCAGGAAATAACCACGTAGTCCGATTAATTCCAGAAAATATCTCAATAGTCCGATTAATTCCAGGAAATATCTTCGTAGTCCAATTAATTCCAAGAAATAACCTCACAGTCCAATTAATTCCAGGCAATAACCACGGTAATCCGATTAATTCCAGAAAATAACCGCGTAATCCAATTAATTCCAGGAAATAACCTAATAGTCCAATTAATTCCAGGCAATAACCACGTAATCTAATTAATTCCCGGCAATAACCACGGTAATCCAATTAATTCCAGGAAATAACATCATATGCCAATTAATTCCAGGAAATAACAACGTAGTCCAATTAATTCCAGGAAATAACAGCGTGGCACAATTAATTCCAGGAAATAACCTCATAGTCCAATTAATTCCAGGAAATAACCACACAGTCCAATTAATTACAGGAAATAACCTCATAGTCCAATTAATTCCAGGAAATAACCACATAGTCCAATTAATTACAGGAAATAACAACGTAGTCCAATTAATTCCAGGAAATAACATCGTAATCCAATTAATTCCAGGAAATAACATCGTAATCCAATTAATTCCAGAAAATAACCACGGTAATCCGATTAATTCCAGAAAATAACCGCGTAATCCAATTAATTCCAGGAAATAACCTAATAGTCCAATTAATTCCAGGCAATAACCACGTAATCTAATTAATTCCAGGCAATAACCACGGTAATCCAATTAATTCCAGGAAATAACCTCATATGCCAATTAATTCCAGGAAATAACCACGTAGTACAATTAATTCCAGGAAATAACAGCGTGGCACAATTAATTCCAGGAAATAACCTCATAGTTCAATTAATTCCAGGAAATAACCACATGGTCCAATTAATTACAGGAAATAACCTCATAGTCCAATTAATTCCAGGAAATAACCACATAGTCCAATTAATTACAGGAAATAACAACGTAGTCCAATTAATTCCAGAAAATAACATCGTAATCCAATTAATTCAAGGAAATAACCACGTAGTCCGATTAATTCCGACGCTCAGACCCACAAACCATGTTTTATTCGACAATAAATAATGTAAATTCAAATAGTATATCAATTCTAACATGACAAAATATCCCAAAAAGCATAACGTTGATCAAGTTTAACGTAAATGACGTAAAATTACATCAGGATTGACGTCACTCACTAAACAATGTTTTATTGCAGATTTAAGAACGATAAATTCCTTTTTTGCGCATGCATAATACCTAGCAATGTTAGAATGTATTGTTAGCACTCGCTTCTCACCAGTGCAACCCGGGTTCGATCCTTGGACCGGGAAATATGTGAGATGGTACGGTGGTCGTCAGATCGGACAGGTGGGTTTCTCCGGGTACTCCGGCTTCCCCCCACAGGAATGACCACATTTACGCTTTCATCCTCGCCAACGAGAGTGATTAATATAAGTTGTTAAAACTTGCTTCGCAATCGTTGTAAAACAAATAAAGATTTTAAAAAATGTGTGCACGCACCCCCCCCCCCCCCCACGTACACACATGGCATATACGTTATATGTTTTAACATAATATAAGGTACATATATGAGACTAATATAAAGTTAAATATATACAATTTATTAATGATATGGTAAATGGCCAAAGGAAATGCTTGCTGTTTCCAACATATGAATGAATAAATGAATGAAGAGACGAATAATAATATTACCAGAATACAAATGTACACGTGTACTAGCTTCTCAAAAGTTTACTTAAAGCGACACTACATCAATGAAAATGCTAATTTCTGCAGAATGTAATTTCCTATTATATGGGATAATGTTTTTTTCTAAACATTTGCCTCAACAAGTATTTCAACTAATAAACAAACGTCGTATACGCGGTTTGCTAACATAACAAAATAATGTAAATAGGGTCAACATCCATGTGTAATACAACGCGTGTGTCATGAATAACACGATGCATGGTACAATACATACTCACCCAATCAGTGTGTGTGTGTGTGTGTGTGTGTGTGTGTGTGTGTGTGTTGTGTGTGTGTGTGTGTGTGTGTGTGTGTGTGTGTGTGTGTGTGTGTGTGTGTGTGTGTGTGTGTGTGTGTGTGTGTGTGTGTGTGTGTGTGTGTGTGTGTGTGTGTGTGTGTGTGTGTGTGTGTGTGTGTGTGTGTGTGTGTGTGTGTGTGTGTGTGTGTGTGTGTGTGTGTGTGTGTGTGTGTGTGTGTGTGTGTGTGTGTGTGTGTGTGTGTGTGTGTGTGTGTGTGTGTGTGTGTGTGTGTGTGTGTGTGTGTGTGTGTGTGTGTGTGTGTGTGTGTGTGTGTGTGTGTGTGTGTGTGTGTGTGTGTGTGTGTGTGTGTGTGTGTGTGTGTGTGTGTGTGTGTGTGTGTGTGTGTGTGTGTGTGTGTGTGTGTGTGTGTGTGTGTGTGTGTGTGTGTGTGTGTGTGTGTGTGTGTGTGTGTGTGTGTGTGTGTGTGTGTGTGTGTGTGTGTGTGTGTGTGTGTGTGTGTGTGTGTGTGTGTGTGTGTGTGTGTGTGTGTGTGTGTGTGTGTGTGTGTGTGTGTGTGTGTGTGTGTGTGTGTGTGTGTGTGTGTGTGTGTGTGTGTGTGTGTGTGTGTGTGTGTGTGTGTGTGTGTGTGTGTGTGTGTGTGTGTGTGTGTGTGTGTGTGTGTGTGTGTGTGTGTGTGTGTGTGTGTGTGTGTGTGTGTGTGTGTGTGTGTGTGTGTGTGTGTGTGTGTGTGTGTGTGTGTGTGTGTGTGTGTGTGTGTGTGTGTGTGTGTGTGTGTGTGTGTGTGTGTGTGTGTGTGTGTGTGTGTGTGTGTGTGTGTGTGTGTGTGTGTGTGTGTGTGTGTGTGTGTGTGTGTGTGTGTGTGTGTGTGTGTGTGTGTGTGGTGTGTGTGTGTGTGTGTGTGTGTGTGTGTGTGTGTGTGTGTGTGTGTGTGTGTGTGTGTGTGTGTGTGTGTGTGTGTGTGTGTGTGTGTGTGTGTGTGTGTGTGTGTGTGTGTGTGTGTGTGTGTGTGTGTGTGTGTGTGTGTGTGTGTGTGTGTGTGTGTGTGTGTGGTGTGTGTGTGTGTGTGTGTGTGTGTGTGTGTGTGTGTGTGTGTGTGTGTGTGTGTGTGTGTGTGTGTGTGTGTGTGTGTGTGTGTGTGTGTGTGTGTGTGTGTGTGTGTGTGTGTGTGTGTGTGTGTGTGTGTGTGTGTGTGTGTGTGTGTGTGTGTGTGTGTGTGTGTGTGTGTGTGTGTGTGTGTGTGTGTGTGTGTGTGTGTGTGTGTGTGTGTGTGTGTGTGTGTGTGTGTGTGTGTGTGTGTGTGTGTGTGTGTGTGTGTGTGTGTGTGTGTGTGTGTGTGTGTGTGTGTGTGTGTGTGTGTGTGTGTGTGTGTGTGTGTGTGTGTGTGTGTGTGTGTGTGTGTGTGTGTCGGTCGCTATCGGGTGCCCATATGAACGACGCCTCCTGAAAAGATTAGTCATTTTAGATTTTGGAGGATAGTGCATGATACAGACAGAGACCCATTCCAGAGTATCCGCTGGTTCTTTTACGTGCACGGTGTAAAGCACCGACACGAGACCTTAAATGGTCTCTGTCTGTATCAGTGCACTATCCTCTAAAATGACTAATCTCTTCACGAGGCGTCGCTCAAATGCGTATATATGAAGAGACGAAAATAAACTATTTGACTTGACTTGACTATGGGCAACCGGTAGCGTGTGTTTTACGTTTATTAATCGTCGCTACCGGTTGCCCATATGAGCGACGCTTGCTGAAGAGATTAGTCATTTTAGATTTTTGGAGGATAGTGCATGATACAGACAGAGACCCATTCCAGAGTCTCATCTGGTTGTTTTACGTGCACGGCGTAAAGCAACCGGTAGCGCTGATAAATAATCGTAAGACACACACTTATCACTTGCTTGGCTTCAGGTAATTGGTTAGTATGAAAACATGTCAAACAGGTTGAGTAAGTCCTATTAGGCGTGAAAGGTCAACTGACCAAACTGCATGTGAGACAGATTGCATAATAATGTAACAACTGATTGCTTAATTTCGGAGAATTTGGAGTAGACATTGCCATATAACATAATGTTTATTGGCATCACATGGTCGCTCGCCATTATGGTTCGCCGGAGGCGAGGGTTAATAAGCTCAATCATCATCATCATCATCATCATCATCATCATCATCATCATCATCATCACATAGCATAGGCACATTTATAGCCACAAATGATAAACAGTAGAGACGAGAAGTGCTTTTTCTACATAATATTTTTTTAAAGAAAAAAGGGCTTTTTTCTCCCAATTAGTATTATTTTGTTATAAACTAGTTGATGTTTATATTTTTGGAACGTTCTCCAGGGACGTACGTGCATTGACAGTGTGGGATGTACGTGCATTGACAGTGTGGGATGTACGTGTATTGACAGTGTGGGATGTACGTGCATTGACAGTGTGGGATGTACGTGCATTGACAGTGTGGGATGTACGTGCATTGACAGTGTGGGATGTACGTGCATTGACAGTGTGGGATGTACGTGTATTGACAGTTGCTGGTATATCCAGGTACACGCATTTTATTATTCATAGAGAGTTAACACGTTATGATGAGATTAAAAAGGTATTCTGTTTTATGTTAAAATGATACATTTACGTGTGTGTTCCACGCTTATTTATAGTCGCTACCGGTTGCCAATATGAGCGAATTTGGAGGATAGTGTAATGATACAGACAGAGAGCCATTCCAAAGTCTCCTCTGGTTCTTTTACGTGCACGGTGTATAACACCGATACAAGACTTCGGTTTAAAGTCCCATCTGAAAGATTGTTAATTTTATTAGGATCAGACGGGGGATCGAACTTGCGATCCCTGGATTACCAGTCCAGCGTGTTACCACTGAACTACAGATCCGTCTGTGAAAACAACAGCACTGACCTCCATCTTTTATTTACGATGATACCATTGTGTGGCGTCCGTGGTCCAGTGGTATATTTGGAATCGAACGGTCCCGGGTTCGATACTCGGTCAGGCCATGCATGTAGTGTCATTGAGCAAAGGCACCTCACACACATTGCTTAGTACTGGTTAACCACTTAGGTAGGCTAAGCCTCCCCAGGAAAACATGTCTAGGTCCTCGCAAGGGGTTTGACATTAATGGAACATACATACATACATAAATGATCGGTGACTATGTAAATTTCGCCTCATAAGTTTATACTAGCAGCAATACATGCCATATACGGCAATCATGTGGCGTCACATGAGTAGCGGGCACCTTACAAATGTCAAATGCAGCCGATAGATAACACATTCATTGACATTTACCTGAATATTGACTACGCCTTGAACGAATATTTTGAATAAATGATGGTAAATTTACCCAAATAAATGACATTTCAGCTTGTTTTTGCTTGTTGTCAATAGTAAATACAAAGTGAGCATGTGCCGGTTCAATTGGATTTACTCTGATATCACCGCTAATTAGTATTCACCAATAGTAGGGTCACTGGGGATGTATAAATAGTTTACGTAACATGCATGTATGTATTGCAAGTAACTATTCTATAGTGTCGTTGGTTACAATTCATTAGCACACACTATTATAAATTATAACATGGCTCGGCATTTTGTCTGTATACGCAGAAGGATTTGACAACATAGCGTATTAAACGTGACGCAATTGATGTAGTATGTGACGTCATTTACGCACTGTAAAAAAATAACAGCAACTCTCTTTGCGCTTTAAATATATTTTGGTCATGCTAGAATCGATAAAATAGTGTATTACGTCACTTATAGTCGAATAAAACATGGCGTGTCGATCTGAGCGCCGGAATTAACCGGTTAGGTTTACCACCTGCGTGCTAAATTCCTACGCGTCCAAACTCCGATCCATGTGTTCGCCAATAAACAACGGAAAGACAAATATAAGTATGCATATTGATTGCTACGTCACAGTAGCATACGGTAACGTCTATCTTAATATCATAATTATTACATTGTTTTCTCCCCGGGCATTATACGTTAATTTGCAAGTAGTTGGTTTAAACATATTTATTCGTTCATTATGTACAGTACTCTGAGTACATTTACATATCTATTTTATAGTTATACAAATTGCAAGTACATTGTAGTTGTGTATTATGTATGTGAATATGTAAAAGAAACCGTATTAGCTCACCTGAGAATAAGAGCCAGTAGTTTGGTGTCCGCCAGTAGTCCGGTGTCCACTCAGTAGTCCGGTGTCCACCAGTAGTCCGGTGTCCACCAGTAGTCCGGTGTCCACTCTGTAGTCCGGTGTCCACCAGTAGTCCGGTGTCCACCAGTAGTCCGGTGTCCACTCTGTAGTCCGGTGTCCACCAGTAGTCCGGTGTCCACTCTGTAGTCCGGTGTCCACCAGTAGTCCGGTGTCCACTCTGTAGTCCGGTGTCCACCAGTAGTCCGGTGTCCACTCAGTAGTCCGGTGTCCACCAGTAGTCCGGTGTCCCGCCAGTAGTCCGTGTCGTAGTCCGGTGTCCACTCAGTAGTCCGGTGTCCACTCAGTAATCCGGTGTCCAGTAGTCCGGTGTCACCAGTAGTCCGGTGTCCACCAGTAGTCCACTCAGTAGTCCGGTGTCCACCAGTAGTCCGGTGTCCACCAGTAGTCCGGTGTCCGCCAGTAGTCCGGTGTCCACTCAGTAGTCCGGTGTCCACTCAGTAGTCCGGTGTCCACCAGTAGTCCGGTGTCCGCCAGTAGTCCGGTGTCCACTCAGTAGTCCGGTGTCCACTCAGTAGTCCGGTGTCCACTCAGTAGTCCGGTGTCCACTCAGTAGTCCGGTGTCCGCTCAGTAGTCCGGTGTCCGCTACATGCGTGTGTGCGTCCGTCCGTACACTTTCTTCAAACGACATCTCCTTCCGAACCGCCATGTCAGGTTTCTACTAATATTGGTATAAGGCATCGTGGCAGCTAAGAGATGAAATACATAGAGACTCGGTCAGATCGGATATTCAAATTGACCACACCACATCTTGATAATCTATTTTCGAATTTTACTCCTTACCTGATTGTTCAATATTGATATAGCACCATCTCTGTTACTAGTACATCAAACATTTGCAAACATATAACCGATTCATTTAGCACAAATAACCTACATTGCGACCATCTTGAAAAATGCGTACGCCCCAAGTGGGATTCGATGGTAGAGTGTGGAGAGGGCAAGCCATTTGAAGTCAACAAACGACCATCCATTTGGCAACGCAAGCCCCATTAGATAAATTGAACACTCACTCGTATTTGAAGGTGACGAATATCACAGGAGATGGTCCTAACACTAGCAGGCCAACCGTATTCAGCACCAACCCAAATATAAGTATAATTCTGTTATCTACCTGTGAATGCATGATACATAGTAATAATAATAATAATAATAAAGACTTTATTTAACGAGAGTACTCATTTAACAATCATGTCCTGTTAGCGCTATGTCACGAAGCAATGTCAATACATGTATGCATGTAACATTAGCGCAGTGGTTACCCCGCTCGCTTCTCACCAATGCGACACGGGTTCGATCCTCAGACAGGGAAGTATGTGAGATGGTACGATGGTCGCCAGATCGGACAGGTGGGTTTTCTCCTGGTACTCCGGTTTCCTCCCACATGAATGACCACATATACGCTTTCATCCGCGCCAACGAGAGTGATTAATATAAATTGCTAAAACTTGCTTCGCAATCGTTGTAAAATAAATAAAGTATACAAAAACATATTATCATAGTATACTGACACCATAAAGAAACTGCGCACTTTTATATTGAGCGTTACTTTTTCGTTATAAATTTAAGAATTATGGATATTACTATCGGTTTGCATTGGTGAGAAGCGAGCGCGCTAACCACTGCGCTAATCGGACAGCCAACCACTGCGCTAATCGGACAGCCAACCACTGCGCTAATCGGACAGCCAACCACTGCGCTAATCGGACAGCCAACCACTGCGCTAATCGGACAGCCAACCACTGCGCTAACTGGACAGTCAACCACTGCGCTAATCGCACAGCCAACCACTGCGCTAATCGGACAGCTAACCACTGCGCTAATCGGACAGCCAACCACTGCGCTAATCGGACAGCCAACCACTGCGCTAATCGGACAGCCTACCACTGCGCTAACTGGATAGTCAACCACTGCGCTAACTGGACAGCCAACCACTGCGCTAATCGGACAGCCAACCACTACGCTAACTGGACAACCAACCACTGCGCTAATCGGACAGCCCAACCACTGCGCTAATCGGACAACCAACCACTGTACTAATCGGACAGCCAACCACTGTACTAATCGGACAGCCAACCACTGTACTAATCGGACAACCACTGTACTAATCGGACAACCAACCACTGCACTAATCGGACAGCCAACCACTGTACTAATCGGACAACCAACCACTGTGCTAATCGGACAACCAACCACTGTACTAATCGGACAACCAACCACTGTACTAATCGGACAACCAACCACTGTACTAATCGGACAACCAACCACTGTACTAATCGGACAACCAACCACTGCGCTAACTGGACAGCCAGCCACTGTACTAATCGGACAGCCATCCACTGTGCTAATCGGACAACCAACCACTGTAATAATCGGACAGCCATCCACTGTGCTAATCGGACAGCCAACCACTGTACTAATCGGACAACCAACCACTGCGCTAATCGGACAGCCCAACCACTGCGCTAATCAGACAGCCAACCACTGTACTAATCAGACCGCCCAACCACTGCGCTAATCAGACAGCCAACCACTGTACTAATCAGACAGCCAACCACTGCACTAATCGGACAGCCAACCACTGTGCTAATCGGACAACCAACCACTGTGCTAATCGGACAGCCAACCACTACGCAAATCGGACAGCCATCCACTGTGCTAATCGGACAGCCAACCACTGCACTAATCGGACAGCCAACCACTGCGCTAATCGGACAGCCAACCACTGCGCTAATCGGACAGCCAACCACTGTGCTAATCGGACAACCAGCCACTGTGCTAATCGGACAGCCAACCACTACGCTAATCGGACAGCCAATCACTGTGCTAATCGGACAACCAACCACACTGTGCTAATCGGACAGCCAACCACTACGCTAATCGGACAGCCAACCACTGTGCTAATCAGACAACCAACCACTGCTAATCAGACAACCAACCACTGTGCTAATCAGACAGCCAACACTGCACTAATCGGACAGCCAACCACTGTGCTAATAGGACAGCCAACCACTGTACTAATCGGACAGCCAACCACTGCGCTAATCGGACAGCCAACCACTGTGCTAATCGGACAGCCAACCACTGTGCTAATCGGACAGCCAACCACTACGCTAATCGGACAGCCAACCACTGTGCTAATCAGACAGCCAACCACTGTGCTAATCAGACAACCAACCACTGTGCTAATCAGACAACCAACCACTACGCTAATCGGACAACCAACCACTGTGCTAATCAGACAACCAACCACTGTGCTAATCAGACAACCAACCACTGTGCTAATCAGACAACCAACCACTGTGCTAATCAGACAACCAACCACTGCGCTAATCGGACAGCCAACCACTGTGCTAATCGGACAGCCAACCACTGTGCTAATCAGACAGCCAACCACTGCGCTAATCGGACAGAAAACCACTACGCTAATCGGAGAGCCAACCACTGTACTAATCGGACAGCCAACCACTGTGCTAATCAGACAACCAACCACTGTGCTAATCGGACAACCAACCACTACGCTAATCGGACAACCAACCACTGTGCTAATCAGACAACCAACCACTGTGCTAATCAGACAACCAACCACTGTGCTAATCAGACAACCAACCACTGTGCTAATCAGACAACCAACCACTGCGCTAATCGGACAGCCAACCACTGTGCTAATCGGACAGCCAACCACTGTGCTAATCAGACAGCCAACCACTGCGCTAATCGGACAGAAAACCACTACGCTAATCGGAGAGCCAACCACTGTACTAATCGGACAGCCAACCACTGTGCTAATCAGACAACCAACCACTGTGCTAATCGGACAACCAACCACTACGCTAATCGGACAACCAACCACTGTGCTAATCAGACAACCAACCACTGTGCTAATCAGACAACCAACCACTGTGCTAATCAGACAACCAACCACTGTGCTAATCAGACAACCAACCACTGCGCTAATCGGACAGCCAACCACTGTGCTAATCAGACAACCAACCACTGTGCTAATCAGACAACCAACCACTGCGCTAATCGGACAGCCAACCACTGTGCTAATCGGACAGCCAACCACTGTGCTAATCAGACAGCCAACCACTGCGCTAATCGGACAGAAAACCACTGTGCTAATCGGACAGCCAACCACTGTACTAATCGGACAGCCAACCACTACGCTAATTGGACAGCCAACCACTGTGCTAATCGGACAGCCAACCACTGCGCTAATCGGACAGCCAACCACTGCGCTAATCGGACAGCCAACCACTGTGCTAATCGGACAACCAACCACTGTACTAATCGGACAGCCAACCACTGCGCTAATCGGACAACCAACCACTGTACTAATCGGACAGCCATCCACTGTGCTAATCGGACAGCCAACCACTGTGCTAATCGGACAGCCATGTTTTGTATTTTAGATACATATGGTTTAGCCTTGCATCACTGTGTGTAATCGGTGTTGCCTGCAGTATGTGCTTTGTACCTGCCTACTGTATTTACATCGATGTTCTTGCGTAAGTGGCTCTTTCTTATGTTGGTGCTTATTGTGTAATTTAGAAGACAACCTGTCTAGACAAATTATATACTTTATTTATTTTACAACGATTGCGAAGCAAGTTTTAACAACTTATATTAATCACTCTCGTTGGCTCGGATGAAAGCGTATATGTGGTCATTCGTGTGGTAGGAAACCGGAGTACCCGGAGAAAACCAACCTGTCCGATCTGGCGACCATCGTACCATCTCACATACTTCCCTGTCCGAGGATCGAACCCGGGTCGCATTGGTGAGAAGCGAGCGCGCTAACCACTGCGCTAATCGGACAGGACTTTGTTGTTATTTGATTGCGAAACGTAGTCCTGCTAGTTTAAACAACAGAGATTCGGTGCCTTTGGGGGTATATATATATAATAATATATAATATAATAATATATATATATATTATGACAAGCATAAAATGTTTTATGTACGAGAGTATATTTTTACGTACACGAGCCGGTCACTTTCTGCGGTGAGGTAAGGAATTTAGACATGGCCACATTCCAACCAATCAAATACATCGGTGGGGTCATGGGACACGTCTAGGCCAATCACGATAATTATGATTATGATAAATGTTAGTTAATTGATAGCAAAAAATACAGCTTTGTTACCCATTGGATATACTGTAGAATATATGTCGAGATATAGTAAACTAATAATTATAAGATGAGAAAGCCGTGAAAATTGATAGCATGTTGTGCAAAGGAAACAACGATAAAAACAGAGGACACCACATAGGAGCACCTATGTATACACGGAAGGACAGAAGTTGTTCACTACAGACGGATCTGTAGTCCAGTGGTAACAAGCTGGACTGATAACCCAGGGATCGCAGGTTCGATACCCCGTCTGACCCTAATAAAATTAACAGTCTTTCAGATGGGACGTTAAACCGAGGTCTCGTGTCGGTGCTTTACACCGTGCACGTAAAAGAACCAGAGGAGACTCTGGAATGGGTCTCTGTCTGTATCATTGCACTATTCTCCAAAATCTAAAATGAATAATCTCTTCAGGAGGCGTCGCTCATATGGGAAACCAGTAGCGACGATAAATAAACGTAAAACACACACAGTTGTTCACTGGTATTTTTTATATTAGCACTTAAGCAGTACCACATTCTATATCATGTTAATCTAAATTGATTTTGACCAACATTTCAGTGAATGTGTATGATACATTGACACTTTAGATTATAATAATATTTAATGCGGTACTGTTTCTTATTTACTTTAATTGCTGATTTGTGGAAGTTGTAATAGCGCAGTGGTAGAGCGTTCGCTTCAGGTGCGAACGGTCCGGAGTTCGAGCCCCGCTTGATTGGCATTTAAATTCCACATTGCCTCTTCTCTCTCCCTCGTGGCGATGGATCAGGAATGAGGTCTCGAGAGTGATTAATATAAGTCGTAAGAACTTGTTTCGCAATCGAGCTAAAATAAATTAGTATAAATTGCTGATATAAAAAAATACCTGTGCAAAGTTTTTGTCCTAAGTATACTTTTAGGGAGTATTCAAGGGAAGCAACTGAGCGTTATTTCTAATGTTGGGATATATACAGTTAAACCTGTGTTAGTTGTCCTCTCTATTAAGCAGCCAACCTGTATTAAGCAGCCAATTTCCAGATTCCCAATATGCTGTTTTATTATACATTTGACCTCTATTAAGCAGCCACCTGTGCTAAGCAGCCACTTTCTGCGACTCCCTTGGTTGGCTGCTTAAGACAGGTTTGACTGTAGTAGTGTTATAGAACTGTAATAGCAGATGTGCTGTTGAGTTTGGTACCTGGGGAATGTATTAACAAGTTTCAAGTTTCAAATTTATTGGCATAATCAGCAACTATATTGCCTTTGGCCATTTACAATGATAGAAATATGGCAAAGATATCACAAAACATGTTAGTTTAAACATATTTTATTCAGTTCATTCAATATATATACGGTATATAAATACAACAGGATATCTGAAATGGATTGGAAAACAAGCTGAGAGCTTATGTAAATTCCTTTCCATGAGGATGTTACAATATACAGTTGTTAGCATTGAGAGCGGTTAGTGATACATGACGGGCATTGTCTTGGGTTCTTTAGCCCCGATTGGTCTTGGGTGCTTGTATGCGTACTTGTGATTTTTGGGGCAATTTGAAACAAGTTTTGTCATCATGCGTGCACTAATTTGTGGTGAACTGAATTGGAAGGTATGGAAAATTAGTAAATGGGATGAAATGAAATGGGTTGCTGTGACACACAGGAAAGGAAGGATGGACCTGGAATACCCACCAGGTAGTCGGATCATGCATCAAACCTCTTTGTAGCTGCAATGTAAGCCTGGACAGTTAGAAAGATGGATTTGTTGTTTTTGAATGGTAAACGATCGTCGCCATACAGAAGATTATTTGTTGTCGGTGCGCAAGGGATATTGGACAAGAGTAGGCGACGAGCATTGTTGTATCGTGGACACTGCGTAAGGTAATGCATCGCTGTTTCCATTGCTCCACAGGCACAGTTTGGCGATTCAACAATGTTTGTTCGATGGAGGTCGAAATTCAAAGAACTACATCCTAGTCGTAGATGAGCATGGAGAATCTGGAGCCTCCTGTTTCCCAGGTCGTATAGAGGAGAATATTTCTTAGGCTTGCTGAGTTTGGATTTAAATTCGAATACATTCCTGGAGTTACGGGTGTCATAAGGAAGAGAGTTCCAATCGCGGATGGTTGCTGGAAGAAATGAATTAGCATATGCTTGCGTTTTAGTGTGTATTAAAGGGACGTCAGGAACGGAACGTAGGGAGTAGGTTTGAATGGGTTGTTGTGGTATGATGTCAGAAAGATACGTGGGAGTTAGATTGTTCCTCATTTTAAAGAAGAGAATACATCTATGGTCTTTACGTCTCGATGCAAGTGTTTCCCAGTTGAGATCGTTCCGGAGACGGTTGAGGCTACAAAGCTTAGTAGCACCACTGACTATGCGGGCTGCTTCGTTTTGCACTGCCTCGATGTCGTTGCTTAATGTGTTGGAACAGTTGTCCCAGACAATATCTGCATATTCTAGGAGAGGTCTAATGAAAGAGACGTACATACGCTGGAGACTCGGGCGGGAGAGAATGTATTTGAGGGATCGTAAGATTCCAATTCGTTGCCATGCCTTGTTTAACGATGAGGTTATGTGGGATGACCACGATCCGTCGTCAGAGAAGGTAAGGCCGAGGTGCTTGTGATATTTCACTTGTTTTATATGATTTTGATCCATAGATATGATTGGGTGAGGAAGTTTGCGACGTTTTCTAGTGAACAGAACTGACTCTGTTTTGTTTGGGTTGAATGTAACTAACCATGATTCGGACCAGGAGTGTATACGTGCCAGATCTCTATTTAGGAGTGTTGCCGAGGATACTGGATCGTCGACTATGACATATAAGGCTTGTGTCGTCAGCAAACAAACGTATTTTGGCTTCAACATCTGTGACTATGTCATTTATATAGATTAGAAACAGTAGAGGGCCTAGAATCGATCCTTGTGGGACGCCGGCGTTTACTGGTGCCCAAGAAGAGGTGGTATTTGCGAATACGACTCTCTGTTTCCTATTAGAGAGATAGGACTCGAACCAAGAAAGAAGAGAACCAGCTATGCCAATGGAACCAAGTTTATGGAGGAGACCTTTGTGCCACACTCTGTCAAAGGCTTTCGAAATTCTTCTCATGATGAAACTGTGTTGGTTGACTTAGCTCTTTGGTGAATTTTATTTCGCTTTTTGATCATTTGTCTTATATTGTTATTCATCCATGGAACGTCATTTGGTCTGATTGTTACAGTTTTGTTTGGAATGCTGCTAGACGCTGCAGCTGTTATAGAATCTGCGATATTTATTGCGATACTGTTCATATCATTGCTGTCGAGAAACATGTTACATATATACATATATAAACAAATACAATACATTTAAGAAACAGTAGTAATTGACAGGGTATTACTACGTAATGACATAGCTTCTTTGATGTACTTACAAACATTAATCAAATATTGTTTTATTTTTGCATGACATGATAGATATAAATTTATTTAATGATGGCCATGCTATGTAGCCCAAATATTTCAATCTTATATCTCTGTATTGTTCACAACATAATATAAAATGGTATTCTGATTCAATTACATTTTGATTGCATAATTTACATTTTGTTTCAATCAATACCATTAAATCTTTTTAACGATGAGGTGCTATGCTCTGTCACTATTCCCACAACAACGTTTTAACCCTTAACCTGTCAATCACGACTAAAGTTGATTTTGCAAACAGCATAGAGCCAGATCAGACGGCACAAAACGTATCAACAGTCCGTCCAATTTATTCGGCAGGTGTGGGTTGATGTCCGAACCGGGCATGGTACTTTGGTGATGCACGTGCACATGTTCAAAATCTTTATTTTAGGATGATCGACTACCCAGAAAACACACAAACGTACGGAATGGTTTCCGGTCTGTATATGTCCATAAATGCATTAGGGTAAGAGTCAAATGCTGGTTTCCGGTCTGTGGTTTTTCGGCGGTGTTTGAAGTACATGTAGAGGATATAAATTGTATGTCAGTTGATGACATATACATGTATGTGCATAATGCGAGCAGCTGATTGGCTGGCTGGTGCTGTGTATTGCATGTGGTGATTGTATGTTGACGAGATTACACGTGGTGTTTGGATGTTGACGAGATTGTATGTGGTGTTTGGATGTTGACGAGATTACATGTGGTGTTTGGATGTTGACGAGATTGTATGTGGTGTTTGGATGTTGACGAGATTGTATGTGGTGTTTGGATGTTGACGAGATTGCATGTGGTGTTTGGATGTTGACGAGATTGCATGTGGTGTTTGGATGTTGACGAGATTACATGTGGTGTTTGGATGTTGACGAGATAGTATGTGGTGTTTGGATGTTGACGAGATTGTATGTGGTGTTTGGATGTTGACGAGATTGTATGTGGTGTTTGGATGTTGACGAGATTATATGTGGTGTTTGGATGTTGACGAGATTACACGTGGTGTTTGGATGTTTGGATGTTGACGAGATTACACGTGGTGTTTGGATGTTGACGAGATTGCATGTGGTGTTTGGATGTTGACGAGATTGTATGTGGTGTTTGGATGTTGACGAGATTGTATGTGGTGTTTGGATGTTGACGAGATTGTATGTGGTGTTTGGATGTTGACGAGATTGCATGTGGTGTTTGGATGTTGACGAGATTGCATGTGGTGTTTGGATGTTGACGAGATTGTATGTGGTGTTTGGATGTTGACGAGATTACATGTGGTGTTTGGATGTTGACGAGATTACACGTGGTGTTTGGATGTTGACGAGATTACACGTGGTGTTTGGATGTTGACGAGATTGCATGTGGTGTTTGGATGTTGACGAGATTGTATGTGGTGTTTGGATGTTGACGAGATTATATGTGGTGTTTGGATGTTGACGAGATTGTATGTGGTGTTTGGATGTTGACGAGATTGTATGTGGTGTTTGGATGTTGACGAGATTGCATGTGGTGTTTGGATGTTGACGAGATTGTATGTGGTGTTTGGATGTTGACGAGATTACACGTGGTGTTTGGATGTTGACGAGATTACACGTGGTGTTTGGATGTTGACGAGATTGCATGTGGTGTTTGGATGTTGACGAGATTACACGTGGTGTTTGGATGTTGACGAGATTGTATGTGGTGTTTGGATGTTGACGAGATTGTATGTGGTGTTTGGATGTTGACGAGATTGTATGTGGTGTTTGGATGTTGACGAGATTGTATGTGGTGTTTGGATGTTGACGAGATTGTATGTGGTGTTTGGATGTTGACGAGATTGCATGTGGTGTTTGGATGTTGACGAGATTGTATGTGGTGTTTGGATGTTGACGAGATCTTATTATTTTCAAACTGGCTTGGTGTATATATTTCAGTGTGTACTCGTGTGTACGACTTGCGCTGTCGATAGCAGCATGTGTACACCACGAGGTCCCCGGTACCGTCATCTCCCAACACAAGACGATGAGGACATTCGCCAATGAATACGGTATGGTACGATATAATGATAATATAATTTAGACAATACCGAGAAAATGAAATGTAGGACAGTCCCCATTGAATACAATACAATATTATATAAATATTGCATTCCTAAATGGGCATTGTGAAAAATATCACATGAATATTAGACGATGCGTCAGACGAGGTTAATATTCATGTGTTGATGGGTGATAGTTTTCACATTGTCCGCTCAGGAATACAATATTGGTTTTAATATATCGAACACATTTACAAGCTTTTGAAAAGAAAACTTGTTTCAGAAAACAATCAAGATTGGAGTTGACTTCTCTCAGTAAATCTATTTATATCACCTGTGTCTAGAAACGTTTATGTATATATTTCAATTAATAAGCGTCTACTTATTAAGAGATACGCTTTGTTGTTAGCAATATCCCAATGAGCGTTTTACTGATTCAGACTTGAAGCCAAATGCAGTCAATATTAGCCTACCTAAAATATTGACCCACCAATCTCGGAGGAAAATAGTAAATAACATTACCCATTGGCCTATAGGAATGTTGCATTGGGTAGTCACGCGAGGCATAATAAAATGATAATATATGTTAGACACTACAGAGAAAATGAAATGTTTTGACTTCTTAACTCCCTTGGTTTAGCATGTTCTGACATCGATACAGTCGTTAACAATAACATTGAACGTCAATTTGCGATTTCCAACATTAGCATCTATATTTCATAATTTCAGCTATCGTAATTATGTCCAGTTGCAACAGCTAAATACGAGGATTGTATTATGACAGTTAAACTTTCCATTGCCAAGGGATCAATGACAGTTTCCATTGCCAAGGAATCAATGACAATTTCCATTGCCAAGGAATCAATGACAGTTTCCATTGCCAAGGAATCAATGACAGTTTCCATTGCCAAGGGATAAATGACAGTTTCCATTGCCAAGGAATCAATGACAGTTTCCATTGCCAAGGGATCAATGACAGTTTCCATTGCCAAGGGATCAATGACAGTTTCCATTGCCAAGGAATCAATGACAGTTTCCATTGCCAAGGAATCAATGACAGTTTCCATTGCCAAGGGATCAATGACAGTTTCCATTGCCAAGGGATCACTGACAGTTTCCATTGCCAAGGGATCAATGACAGTTTCCATTGCCAAGGGATCAATGACAGTTTCCATTGCCAAGGAATCAATGACAATTTCCATTGCCAAGGAATCAATGACAGTTTCCATTGCCAAGGAATCAATGACAATTTCCATTGCCAAGGAATCAATGACAGTTTCCATTGCCAAGGGATCAATGACAGTTTCCATTGCCAAGAAATCAATGACAGTTTCCATTGCCAAGGGATCAATGACAATTTCCATTGCCAATAAATCAATGACAGTTTCCATTGCTAAGGAATCAATGACAGTTTCCATTGCCAAGAAATCAATGACAGTTTCCATTGCCAGGGGATCAATGACAGTTTCCATTGCCAAGGGATAAATGACAGTTTCCATTGCCAAGGAATCAATGACAGTTTCCATTGCCAAGGGATCAATGACAATTTCCATTGCCAATAAATCAATGACAGTTTCCATTGCTAAGGAATCAATGACAGTTTCCATTGCCAAGGAATCAATGACAGTTTCCATTGCCAAGGAATCAATGACAGTTTCCATTGCCAAGGAATCAATGACAGTTTCCATTGCCAAGGGATCGCTTCCCCCCAGACAATACAAGTCGAGTATTTAAATGATCACCCAAAACAGACACTCGAAGCACTCCACGAAAATACACAAAGTCGGGTATATACGTTATACAAACAATCGAAGCACTCCACGAGAATGCACAACGTCGGGTATAGAGATGGTGAGATACGCAATACAAACAATCGAAGTACTCCACGAGAATGCACAAAGTCGGGTATAGAGATGGTGAGATACGCTATACAGACAATCGAAGTACTCCACGAGAATACACAAAGTCGGGTATAGAGATGGTGAGATACGTTATACAGACAATCGATGTACTCCACGAGAATACACAAAGTCGGGTATAGAGATGGTGAGATACGCTATACAGACAATCGAAGCGATCCACGAGAATACACAAAGTCGGGTATAGAGATGGTGAGATACGCAATACAGACAATCGAAGTACTCCACGAGAATGCACAAAGTCGGGTATAGAGATGGTGAGATACGCAATACAGACAATCGAAGTACTCCACGAGAATACACAAAGTTTTGAATTGTGGTGGTACGAACAGTTTGAGGTGTGGTGGTACGAACAGTTTGAGTTGTGGTGGTACGAACAATTTGAGTTATGGTGGTACGAACAGTTTGAGTTCTGGTGGTACGAACACGTTGATTTGTGGTGGTACGAACATTTTGATGCGTGGTGGTACGAACAGTTTGAGTTGTGGTGGTACGAACACTTGATATGTGGTGGTACGAACATTTTAATGCGTGGTGGTACGAACAGTTTGAGTTGTGGTGGTACGAACAGTTTGAGTTGTGGTGGTACGAACAGTTTGAGTTCTGGTGGTACGAACAGTTTGAGTTCTGGTGGTACGAACACTTTGAATTGTGGTGGTACGAACAGTTTGAGTTGTGGCGGTACCCATCGCTACCCGTTGCCCATTTGAGCGACGGGCAGTATACCTAATAACACCTTTCCTGGGCAGGCTCCAGCGGTTAACCAGTACTTGGTGCACCAACCTCCATAAGAAACTGCCAACTTTTCCGTATAAATGAGACACGGCATGAGCGGGGCTCGAATCCGTGACCATCAGTGAAGATAGGTTACAGTTTAAACATTAAACTTTATTTATGTTACAACGATTGCGAAACAAGTTTTAACAACTTATATTAATCATTTTCGTTGGCGCGGATGAAAGCGTATATGTGGTCATTCGTGTGGGAGGAAACCGGAGTACCCGGAGAAAGCCCACCTGTCCGATATGGCGACCACCGTACCATCTCACATACTTCCCGGTCCTAGGATGGAACCCGGGTTGCATTGGTGAGAAGCGAGCGCGCTAACCACTGCGGTAATCGGACAGCCGATAGGTTACAGTTGTATACAAGTCAGCGACCTTAGCCACACGACCACGGAGGCGAACACCACATTTATATTATACTTTTATATGGAATACATGTATATATACGAATTTGTATGTATGTTCCTTTAATGTCAAACCCCTCGCGGGGACATAGACATGTTTTCCTGGGCAGGCTTAGCCGACCTAAGCGATTAACCAGTACTAAGCAATGTGTGTGAGGTGTCTTGCTCAATGACACTACATACGTGGCCTGACCGAGTATCGAACCCGGGACCGTTCGATTCCAAATACGACGCTCTACACACTGGACCACGGACGCCACACTGGACCACGGACGCCACACTGGACCACGGACGCCACACTGGACCACGGACGCCACACTGGACGCCACACTGGACCACGGACGCCACACTGGACCACGGACGCCACATTGGACCACGGACGCCACACTGGACCACGGACGCCACACTGGACCACGGACGCCACACTGGACGCCACACTGGACCACGGACGCCACACTGGACGCCACACTGGACGCCACACTGGACCACGGACGCCACACTGGACCACGGACGCCACACTGGACCACGGACGCCACACTGGACCACGGACGCCACACTGTACCACGGACGCCACACTGGACCACGGACGCCACACTGTACCACGGACGCCACACTGTACCATGGACGCCACACTCATATGATCTTACACTCGTGGTCATTTCATATATTATGATTTTATCATTTTTATATCGTTTTAATCGTATATATGCTACTTTTACCTTAGCGCAATTTGTCATGACGTCACTAAATTGTCATGACGTCCCTATGCAAAATTGCGTTATATTTATGTTTTTAACGAGACTTGTGTTAAGTCGTCATTTGTTTTATCGTTAACGTCATGTACCAATTCACCTAGAAATTTGCATAATTTTAATTTATTATATTTGTAGATGTCTGATCATGTCTGTATGAGACCAATAATGTTTTATAATTCAATGGTGTTATTAATTCAATATAAGTAAAAATGACATTTGTAACATGTTGTTAGAATATATATTGAAACCGTCTTATCCGATCTTTATAGTTTCACTTTCGATATGAAGATGGTCCATAGACGCTGACATAGTAAATGAATATTGTAATAATAGGTTTTCGGGACTAGAGCGAATTTCATTGGCGGAGAGTTTGGTTCACTGATATAGATGTGTGGAGGTGAGCGAAGTAATAGTTATCTCCCTTATATAATTACACCAACGGTATCATCTTAGGCTAGAATGGTATATATAGAGGATCTTATATGAGTGGCTTTCCATATTGAATTTATTAACGAGTTGAATAACATGATAAAATGCGAGGCTCTGTCGAGCATTTTATCATTTTTATTCAACGAGTTGAATAAATTCAATATGGAAAGACACGAATGTAAGATTCTTTTTATCACATAAACCAAATACACAGTAAAAGTGTGTCACGATTGAACACACTTCCCCTTTAGCAAATGAAAGCCAGAGTAGTACTGCGGTTTCTACTTAATGGGCCAAGAAAATAGTGTGACACTAAATACTCCATTTTTTAAATTTTCTTCCTTTGTAAACAGTTTTTAAACTATCACAACATATCATGTGCAACAATTAAATATTAAACACTTAAATTATTTTCAAACAGTCTTTTTTAACAAATACAAATACAAAATGTACACGATGTTTTGGCAAATGACGTCACAATCAAAGTTACACAGCGCGTGCTAGTTGCCTCATTTGCATATTTAATACACTAGTGTATTACCGAATTTATGACATGGCTTTATTAAACTCCCGCGACATAGTTTATGTGATAAATATATATATATATATATATATATATTATCTGTTGAATGGCATATATTATTTAAAATCATTTCGTTTAACTTAAAGCAGCATTACATCATATGAAATAAAAGTTATTTGAAAAATTCAATTTTTACGTATGGGTAGCAATGCTGCTACACATTCTAACATTATACTTTGTATGCTTATGTTCATTTGGTAAACAGTTTTTTTGCGATAAAACAAACTCGAAACCGAAAGTAGGACTTTCATAGTCGATCGGTCACGCACAACCGGAACACATCGTCCGCACTTGTTTACATTCGGAATGCATTGTCCCCATTTGTCCCACGTTGTCTTTTTTAATTAAATTACTTGATATGTTAATTCATACATCTGTTAGCTAAGTCTTTTATGGGCATTGTTCTACATCCCCGCGAGGGGTTCGACATTAGAGGAAGATAGATAGTCTTTCATGTTCAAAATATATACATTGTTTTCTACATCCTCTGTTGTTTCACGCATGCGCGCTGTGCGTGTTTAAATTTCGTGTGTTGATAAACAAATTCGCGTATACGACGGTTTACATTTATTGGAATTGTATCGTTTCTGAGCGACTATTTTTTTTTTTGTAAACACACATACATTAGTATTTATATTTTACCCAAAACATCCTTTATTACGATGTAATGCTGCTTTAATGCTTATATCATGAGTTAATATGTTGCTTATGTTTATGTCATTGCATCAAATTTATGTTTGCTTTTGCATGTTTGAATGTATAATATGTGGTATAATCTCAGTAATGAGGCAATAAAGAGTATAATATATTATCATTTATCAATGAAGTGTGTTATGTGATCGGTTGTAAATGAATAACATTATAAATGTATAATAAACCACAGCGTGTGTTTTACGTGCATATTGCATGTATGAATGGAGCACGCACCACTATTCTTTTCAATTACACAAAAGAAAATATAGCACACTTTGCATTTAAAATGTTTCAAATGTTAGTCCAAATTTGCAACTTACCACGTGCCGGAACAGGCAAATAAATAGATCATCCCTGGAACAGCGTTTAGTTTAATCCTATTTTATTGCTCGATTCGTTTTACATATACATGTGAATACAAAACATGACAAATTAAATAATCGCAAACGGGCCAAGGCCACAAGTTCTAGCAACATTAGTTACGACCCTTCCCGAAACACGCCATTTCTCGCGACGAACGTTGCCTAACACTGTGAATGCGTATGTCCGTAACGTCGAGTGCGCATGTCAGCTGCATATCATTAGTTGGAAACCCTCATACGAAAATGAATACAATCAGGGCACATACGTTCATCGAAGGAAATGCAATAGCGATGTAAATATTCATGAATGGAACACGCGCGACTATGACATCACATATCGAATTATGTGTCACTCATGAACACACGAAGCTATTAATTGTATCACTCGTGGATAGCGCCATTCGTGATAATAATGTTCCTTCGGTGTAAACATAGTCCCATCATTCACCGAAACAAACAACTAGCCTCCTACTATTGGTCTAAGGCTTCAATAATTAACCATGGTAACTATGGTAACCAATGTTACTATGGTAACCATTGTCACTGTGGTAACCATGGTTACTATGGTAACTATCAACGACCTTGACCACTCAGTCACGGAGGTCCCTATTGAGATCATTATATATATACATTGACCCCACATTGACCCTACATTGAGCCCACACTGACCCTAAATTGACCCCACAATGAAATAAGCAACACAGATCACTATATCATAAGAATATGTTTTATTGGATTGCTCGCATAGAAACAAGTCATTCAGTGTAGAGGTAAAGTTTGGCCTCATGGATGGTGATTGTGTGATGGGTGAAGTGTTGAACAATGGCAATATCCATCAATGCAGTGCTTTTCGTGGTGCCCGTTATTCCCGTGGTTGTGTTGATCACAATCAGGACACGTTGATTTCATAGTGCATGTATCACCTAAAATAAAACGCACATTGAGTGATGTTTACAATGCTGTAGCGCACTATATTTGACAGCGTACCTGTGGCTATCATACCTGTTGATATCGTACCTGTGGCTATCATACCTGTTGACAGCGTACCTGTGGCTATCATACCTGTTGACAGCGTACCTGTGGCTATCATACATGTTGACAGCGTACCTGTGGTTATCATACCTGTTGACAGCGTACCTGTGGCTATCATACCTGTTGATATCGTACCTGTGGCTATCATACCTGTTGACAGCGTACCTGTGGCTATCATACCTGTTGACAGCGTATCTGTGGCTATCATACCTGTTGACAGCGTACCTGTGGCTATCATACCTGTTGACAGCGTACCTGTGGCTATCATACCTGTTGACAGCGTACCTGTGGCTATCATACATGTTGACAGCGTACCTGTGGCTATCATACCTGTTGACAGCGTACCTGTGGTTATCATACCTGTTGACAGCGTACCTGTGGCTATCATACCTGTTGACAGCGTACCTGTGGCTATCATACCTGTTGACAGCGTACCTGTGGCTATCATACATGTTGACAGCGTACCTGTGGCTATCATACCTGTTGACAGCGTACCTGTGGCTATCATACCTGTTGATATCGTATATGTGGCTATCATACCTGTTGACAGCGTATCTGTGGCTATCATACTTGTTGACAGCGTATCTGTGACTATCATACATGTTGACAGCGTACCTGTGGCTATCATACCTGTTGACAGCGTATCTGTGACTATCATACATGTTGACAGCGTACCTGTGGCTATCATACCTGTTGACAGCGTATCTGTGGCTATCATACCTGTTGACAGCGTATCTGTGGCTATCATACCTGTTGACAGCGTATCTGTGGCTATCATACCTGTTGACAGCGTACCTGTGGCTATCATACCTGTTGACAGCGTATCTGTGGCTATCATACCTGTTGACAGCGTATCTGTGGCTATCATACCTGTTGACAGCGTACCTGTGGCTATCATACCTGTTGATATCGTACCTGTGGCTATCATACCTGTTGACAGCGTACCTGTGGCTATCATACCTGTTGACAGCGTACCTGTGGCTATCATACCTGTTGACAGCGTTTCTGTGGCTATCATACCTGTTGACAGCGTACCTGTGGCTATCATATCTGTTGACAGCGTATCTGTGGCTATCATACCTGTTGACAGCGTATCTGTGGCTATCATACCTGTTGACAGCGTATATGTGGCTAGCATACCTGTTGACAGCGTACCTGTGGCTATCATACCTGTTGACAGCGTACCTGTGGTTATCATACCTGTTGACAGCAACAACAACAAATCTTCGACGGGAGAGTTTTAACAGTGAATAACATTATCAATAAAATGTGTTGATTATTATGATTATTCTTCATAAAAAAACAACAACATCTAGTTACATTCTAATAATCCAATCAGAACGCTCGTTTCAACGCGAACTGCGCCGCTTGAGAAATTTTCAAAACAAATTGAAAAATTCTACGAAATCTCTTTTTGACGTACATTTTTGGTGAATAAACCTACACGTTAGTGGAAACACATTTTATTGATAATGTTATTCACTGTTAAAACTCTCCCGTCGAAGATTTGTTGTTGTTGCTGACAGAACCCGTGTCCTAGTATGGAAATGTGACCTGCTATGGCCAATGTCTGTGGCAATTGTTTGCAAAGTATACATCATCATGCATGCAGCTTAAAGTTGTGTTTTATTTGAAGAACAATATAAATACTCGGGATAGGCGTTATATTTGGACAGATTTGTACAAAATTGTTTCAGATAGGGCCATTTTACTGATCGATGCGAAATCTGACATCCCACAGAGTAGAATCCTTGTACTTAAATATATATACTAGTACCCCCAAACGTGCCGAATCCCTGTGCACCAATTATGGAGGGAATAAAAAAGAATATACCTGGACCATAGGTACACTCGCACACATTGTTATTGCACACTACGAACGTATGGTTGTAACAACTGGTTACTGGATGAGAATGTTCACACTCGTGGTTACTATTACACGGCTCGGTCAACACGTACGCTGAAAACACAGGACATGAATTAGTATGTGAATTACACGGCTCGGTCAACACGTACGCTGAAAACACCGGAAATGAATTAGTATGTGAATTACACGGCTCGGTCAACACGTACGCTGAAAACACCGGAAATGAATTAGTATGTGAATTACACGGCTCGGTCAACACGTACGCTGAAAACACCGGAAATGAATTAGTATGTGAATTACATGGCTCGGTCAACACGTACGCTGACAACACCGGAAATGAATTAGTATGTGAATTACATGGCTCGGTCAACACGTACGCTGAAAACACCGGAAATGAATTAGTATGTGAATTACACGGCTCGGTCAACACGTACGCTGAAAACACAGGACATGAAATCAGTATGTGAATTACATAGACTATAATTTAGGATACATTCTCATTACAGTGTGGGCCATTAAACTATTTACATGTGTGTTAAGATCATAAGTATACCAATACCAACAGACGGATCTGTAGTCCAATGGTAACACGCTGGACTGGTAATCCAGTGATTGCAGGTTCGATCCCCAGTCTGACCCTAATAAAATTAACAGTCTTTCAGATGGGACGTTAAACCGAGGTCTCGTGTCGGTGCTTTACACCGTGCACGTAAAAGAGAGACTCTGGAATGGGTCTCTATCTGTATCATTGCACTATCCTCCAAAATCTAAAATGAATAATTTCTTCAGGAGGCGTCGCTCATATGGGCAACCGGTAGCGACGATAAATAAACGTAAAACACATTCTCATTACAGTGTTGGCCACTAAACTATTTACATGTGTGTTAAGATCATACTTATACCAATACCAACAGACGGATCTGTAGTCCAGTGGTAACACGCTGGACTGGTAATCCAGGGATTGCAGGTTCGATCCCCCGTCGGACCCTAATAAAATTAGCGCACACATTCTCATTATAGTGTTGGCCATTAAACTATTTACATGTGTGTTAAGATCATAAGTATACCAATATTTAATAGTAGTTTAATCTAATGATATACAATAACAGCTGTAAATTAAAGTCACATTGGTTATACAGTCAAACCTGTGTTAGTGGTCACCTCCACTAAGCAGCCAACCTGTATTAAACAGCCAGCTTCTAGATTTCCAATATGTTGTTTTATTATACATTTGACCTCTATTAAGCAGCCACCTGTGCTAAGCAGCCACTTTCTGTGATTCCCTTGGCTGGCTGCTTAAGACAGGTTTAACTATATATCTTTGTTTTCAGAATATTAATCTATATAATAAAATAATTGTATTTATATATTAATAATAAATTTAATATTTACTTAATACATTCTTAATAATTGCATGAAAGATGTTTGGATGTTATTTATAAAAATAAAAGCATTTAA
>CM026392.1:28548288-28553288 GCA_014843695.1 Archivesica marissinica | reverse complement strand
CGGGGTATGAAATGACAATAGTTTACATCTAATTTGCTATAACATTTAAAACCGATGTGCCGCTAATGTGGACACTCAACCTTAGTTTATACAAATTTATTTTAGCTCTATAGCGAAATAAATTCTTTCAACTTATATTAATCACTCTCGAGACCTCATTCCTGATGGAATCCATCGTCACGAGGGAGGGAGGGAGGGAGGGAGGGAGGGAGGGAGAGAGAAGAGGATACATGAAATTTAAATGCCTTGCCTAAGGACACAATCGTAACGGCTTCAGTGGGACTCGAACTCCGGATCGTTTGCACCTGAAGCGAACGCACATCCACTGCGCTATTCCACATCGGCCCTTGCAGCAATATCAGATGTCAAAGTAGCTGGAAGAGAGCTTACACATTGGTGCAATGTTTATAGACTGTCGCTAGATGTATACTACTGCAATGTTTATAGACTGTCGCTAGATGTATACTGCTGTAATGTATATAGACTGTCGCTACTGCCGCTAGATGTATACTGCTGTAATGTTTATAGACTGTCGCTAGATGTATACTGCTGTAATGTTTATAGACTGTCGCTAGATGTATACTGCTGTAATGTTTATAGACTGTCGCTAGATGTATACTGCTGTAATGTTTATAGACTGTCGCTAGATGTATACTGTTGTAATGTTTATAGACTGTTGCTAGATGTATACTGATGTAATGTGTATAGACTGTCGCTAGATGTATACTGCTGTAATGTTTATAGACTGTCGCTAGATGTATACTGCTGTAATGTTTATAGACTGTCGCTAGATGTATACTGCTGTAATGTTTATAGACTGTCGCTAGATGTATACTGCTGTAATGTTTATAGACTGTCGCTAGATGTATACTGCTGTAATGTTTATAGACTGTCGCTAGATGTATACTGATGTAATGTTTATAGACTGTCGCTAGATGTATACTGCTGTAATGTTTATAGACTGTCGCTAGATGTATACTGCTGTAATGTTTATAGACTGTCGCTAGATGTATACTGCTGTAATGTTTATAGACTGTCGCTAGATGTATACTGGTGTAATGTTTATAGACTGTCGCTAGATGTATACTGCTGTAATGTTTATAGACTGTCGCTAGATGTATACTGTTGTAATGTTTATAGACTGTCGCTAGATGTATACTGCTGTAATGTTTATAGACTGTCGCTAGATGTATACTGCTGTAATGTTTATAGACTGTCGCTAGATGTATACTGTTGTAATGTTTATAGACTGTCGCTAGATGTATACTGCTGTAATGTTTATAGACTGTCGCTAGATGTATACTGTTGTAATGTTTATAGACTGTCGCTAGATGTATACTGTAGCAATGTTTATAGACTGTCGCTAGATGCATACTGCTGTAATGTTTATAGACTGTCGCTAGATGTATTCTGCTGTACTGTTTATAGACTGTCGCTAGATGTATACTGCTGTAATGTTTATAGACTGTCGCTAGATGTATACTGATGTAATGTTTATAGACTGTCGCTACTGCTGCTAGATGTATACTGCTGTAATGTTTATAGACTGTCGCTAGATGTATACTGCTGTAATGTTTATAGACTGTCGCTAGATGTATACTGCTGTAATATTTATAGACTGTCGCTAGATGCATACTGCTGTAATGTTGATAGACTGCGTTAGATGTATACTGCTGTAATGTTTATAGACTGTCGCTAGATGTATACTGATGTAATGTTTATAGACTGTCGCTAGATGTATACTACTGTAATGTTTATAGACTGTCGCTAGATGTATACTGCTGTAATGTTTATAGACTGCCGCTAGATGTATACTGCTGTAATGTGTATAGACTGTCGCTAGATGTATACTGATGTAATGTTTATAGACTGTCGCTAGATGTATACTGCTGTAATGGTTATAGACTGTCGCTAGATGTATACTGATGTAATGTTTATAGACTGTCGCTAGATGTATACTGATGTAATGTTTATAGACTGTCGCTAGATGTATACTGCTGTAATGTTTATAGACTGTCGCTAGATGTATACTGCTGTAATGTTTATAGACTGTCGCTAGATGTATACTGATGTAATGTTTATAGACTGTCGCTAGATGTATACTGCTGCAATGTTTATAGACTGTCGCTAGATGTATACTACTGTAATGTTTATAGACTGTCGCTAGATGTATACTGCTGTAATGTTTATAGACTGTCGCTAGATGTATACTGCTGTAATGTTTATAGACTGTCGCTAGATGTATACTGCTGTAATGTTTATAGACTGTCGCTAGATGTATACTGATGTAATGTTTATAGACTGTCGCTAGATGTATACTGATGTAATGTTTATAGACTGTCGCTAGATGTATACTGCTGTAATGTTTATAGACTGTCGCTAGATGTATACTGATGTAATGTTTATAGACTGTCGCTAGATGTATACTGCTGCAATGTGTATAGACTGTCGCTAGATGTATACTGATGTAATGTTTATAGACTGTCGCTAGATGTATACTGCTGTAATGTTTATAGACTGTCGCTAGATGTATACTGATGTAATGTTTATAGACTGTCGCTAGATGTATACTGATGTAATGTTTATAGACTGTCGCTAGATGTATACTGCTGTAATGTTTATAGACTGTCGCTAGATGTATACTACTGTAATGTTTATAGACTGTCGCTAGATGTATACTGCTGTAATGTTTATAGACTGCCGCTAGATGTATACTGCTGCAATGTATATAGACTGTCGCTAGATGTATACTGTAGTAATGTTTATAGACTGTCGCTAGATGTATACTGTTGTAATGTTTATAGACTGTCGCTAGATGTATACTGCTGTAATGTTTATAGACTGTCGCTAGATGTATACTGCTGTAATGTTTATAGACTGTCGCTAGATGTATACTGCTGTAATGTTTATAGACTGTCGCTAGATGTATACTGCTGTAATGTTTATAGACTGTCGCTAGATGTATACTGTTGTAATGTTTATAGACTGTCGCTAGATGTATACTGTAGCAATGTTTATAGACTGTCGCTAGATGCATACTGCTGTAATGTTTATAGACTGTCGCTAGATGTATTCTGCTGTAATGTTTATAGACTGTCGCTAGATGTATTCTGCTGTACTGTTTATAGACTGTCGCTAGATGTATACTGCTGTAATGTTTATAGACTGTCGCTAGATGTATACTGATGTAATGTTTATAGACTGTCGCTACTGCTGCTAGATGTATACTGCTGTAATGTTTATAGACTGTCGCTAGATGTATACTGCTGTAATGTTTATAGACTGTCGCTAGATGTATACTGCTGTAATAGTTATAGACTGTCGCTAGATGCATACTGCTGTAATGTTGATAGACTGCGCTAGATGTATACTGCTGTAATGTTTATAGACTGTCGCTAGATGTATACTGATGTAATGTTTATAGACTGTCGCTAGATGTATACTACTGTAATGTTTATAGACTGTCGCTAGATGTATACTGCTGTAATGTTTATAGACTGCCGCTAGATGTATACTGCTGTAATGTGTATAGACTGTCGCTAGATGTATACTGATGTAATGTTTATAGACTGTCGCTAGATGTATACTGCTGTAATGTTTATAGACTGTCGCTAGATGTATACTGATGTAATGTTTATAGACTGTCGCTAGATGTATACTGATGTAATGTTTATAGACTGTCGCTAGATGTATACTGCTGTAATGTTTATAGACTGTCGCTAGATGTATACTGCTGTAATGTTTATAGACTGTCGCTAGATGTATACTGATGTAATGTTTATAGACTGTCGCTAGATGTATACTGCTGTAATGTTTATAGACTGTCGCTAGATGTATACTGCTGTAATGTTTATAGACTGTCGCTAGATGTATACTGCTGTAATGTTTATAGACTGTCGCTAGATGTATACTGCTGTAATGTTTATAGACTGTCGCTAGATGTATACTGATGTAATGTTTATAGACTGTCGCTAGATGTATACTGCTGTAATGTTTATAGACTGTCGCTAGATGTATACTGCTGTAATGTTTATAGACTGTCGCTAGATGTATACTGCTGTAATGTTTATATACTGTCGCTAGATGTATACTGCTGTAATGTTTATAGACTGTCGCTAGATGTATACTGTTGTAATGTTTATAGACTGTTGCTAGATGTATACTGATGTAATGTGTATAGACTGTCGCTAGATGTATACTGATACTGCTGTAATGTTTATAGACTGTCGCTAGATGTATACTGCTGTAATGTAGCAATGTTATAGACTGTCGCTAGATGTATACTGCTGTAATGTTTATAGACTGTCGCTAGATGTATACTGCTGTAATGTTTATAGACTGTCGCTAGATGTATACTGCTGTAATGTTTATAGACTGTCGCTAGATGTATACTGCTGTAATGTTTATAGACTGTCGCTAGATGTATACTGCTGTAATGTTTATAGACTGTCGCTAGATGTATACTGCTGTAATGTTTATAGACTGTCGCTAGATGTATACTGTTGTAATGTTTATAGACTGTCGCTAGATGTATACTGCTGTAATGTTTATAGACTGTCGCTAGATGTATACTGTTGTAATGTTTATAGACTGTCGCTAGATGTATACTGTAGCAATGTTTATAGACTGCCGCTAGATGCATACTGCTGTAATGTTTATAGACTGTCGCTAGATGTATTCTGCTGTACTGTTTATAGACTGTCGCTAGATGTATACTGCTGTAATGTTTATAGACTGTCGCTAGATGTATACTGATGTAATGTTTATAGACTGTCGCTACTGCTGCTAGATGTATACTGCTGTAATGTTTATAGACTGTCGCTAGATGTATACTGCTGTAATGTTTATAGACTGTCGCTAGATGTATACTGCTGTAATGTTTATATACTGTCGCTAGATGTATACTGCTGTAATGTTTATAGACTGTCGCTAGATGTATACTGTTGTAATGTTTATAGACTGTTGCTAGATGTATACTGATGTAATGTGTATAGACTGTC
>CM026392.1:28522424-28547288 GCA_014843695.1 Archivesica marissinica | reverse complement strand
GTATACTGCTGTAATGTTTATAGACTGTCGCTAGATGTATACTGATGTAATGTTTATAGACTGTCGCTATGTGTGATGTATACTGATGTAATGTTTATAGACTGTCGCTAGATGTATACTGCTGTAATGTTTATAGACTGTCGCTAGATGTATACTGCTGTAATGTTTATAGACTGTCGCTAGATGTATACTGTTGTAATGTTTATAGACTGTTGCTAGATGTATACTGATGTAATGTGTATAGACTGTCGCTAGATGTATACTGCTGTAATGTTTATAGACTGTCGCTAGATGTATACTGCTGTAATGTTTATAGACTGTCGCTAGATGTATACTGCTGTAATGTTTATAGACTGTCGCTAGATGTATACTACTGTATTGTTTATAGACTGTCGCTAGATGTATACTGCTGTAATGTTTATAGACTGTCGCTAGATGTATACTGTTGTAATGTTTATAGACTGTCGCTAGATGTATACTGCTGTAATGTTTATAGACTGTCGCTAGATGTATACTGCTGTAATGTTTATAGACTGTCGCTAGATGTATACTGTTGTAATGTTTATAGACTGTCGCTAGATGTATACTGGTGAAATGTTTATAGACTGTCGCTAGATGTATACTGCTGTAATGTTTATAGACTGTCGCTAGATGTATACTGTTGTAATGTTTATAGACTGTCGCTAGATGTATACTGCTGTAATGTTTATAGACTGTCGCTAGATGTATACTGCTGTAATGTTTATAGACTGTCGCTAGATGTATACTGTTGTAATGTTTATAGACTGTCGCTAGATGTATACTGCTGTAATGTTTATAGACTGTCGCTAGATGTATACTGTTGTAATGTTTATAGACTGTCGCTAGATGTATACTGTTGCAATGTTTATAGACTGTCGCTAGATGTATACTGCTGTAATGTTTATAGACTGTCGCTAGATGTATACTGCTGTAATGTTTATAGACTGTCGCTAGATGTATACTGCTGTAATGTTTATAGACTGTCGCTAGATGTATACTGATGTAATGTTTATAGACTGTCGCTACTGCTGCTAGATGTATACTGCTGTAATGTTTATAGACTGTCGCTAGATGTATACTGCTGTAATGTTTATAGACTGTCGCTAGATGTATACTGCTGTAATGTTTATAGACTGTCGCTAGATGCATACTGCTGTAATGTTGATAGACTGCGCTAGATGTATACTGCTGTAATGTTTATAGACTGTCGCTAGATGTATACTGATGTAATGTTTATAGACTGTCGCTAGATGTATACTACTGTAATGTTTATAGACTGTCGCTAGATGTATACTGCTGTAATGTTTATAGACTGCCGCTAGATGTATACTGCTGTAATGTGTATAGACTGTCGCTAGATGTATACTGATGTAATGTTTATAGACTGTCGCTAGATGTATACTGCTGTAATGGTTATAGACTGTCGCTAGATGTATACTGATGTAATGTTTATAGACTGTCGCTAGATGTATACTGATGTAATGTTTATAGACTGTCGCTAGATGTATACTGCTGTAATGTTTATAGACTGTCGCTAGATGTATACTGATGTAATGTTTATAGACTGTCGCTAGATGTATACTGATGTAATGTTTATAGACTGTCGCTAGATGTATACTGCTGTAATGTTTATAGACTGTCGCTAGATGTATACTGCTGTAATGTTTATAGACTGTCGCTAGATGTATACTGCTGTAATGTTTATAGACTGTCGCTAGATGTATACTGCTGTAATGTTTATAGACTGTCGCTAGATGTATACTGCTGTAATGTTTATAGACTGTCGCTAGATGTATACTGATGTAATGTTTATAGACTGTCGCTAGATGTATACTGCTGTAATGTTTATAGACTGTCGCTAGATGTATACTGCTGTAATGTTTATAGACTGTCGCTAGATGTATACTGTTGTAATGTTTATAGACTGTCGCTAGATGTATACTGCTGTAATGTTTATAGACTGTCGCTAGATGTATACTGTTGTAATGTTTATAGACTGTCGCTAGATGTATACTGTACAATGTTTATAGACTGTCGCTAGATGTATACTGCTGTAATGTTTATAGACTGTCGCTAGATGTATTCTGCTGTACTGTTTATAGACTGTCGCTAGATGTATACTGCTGTAATGTTTATAGACTGTCGCTAGATGTATACTGATGTAATGTTTATAGACTGTCGCTATGTGTGATGTATACTGCTGTAATGTTTATAGACTGTCGCTAGATGTATACTGCTGTAATGTTTATAGACTGTCGCTAGATGTATACTGATGTAATGTTTATAGACTGTCGCTAGATGTATACTGCTGTAATGTTTATAGACTGTCGCTAGATGTATACTGCTGTAATGTTTATAGACTGTCGCTAGATGTATACTGCTGTAATGTGTATAGACTGTCGCTAGATGTATACTGCTGTAATGTTTATAGACTGTCGCTAGATGTATACTGCTGTAATGTTTATAGACTGTCGCTAGATGTATACTGATGTAATGTTTATAGACTGTCGCTAGATGTATACTGATGTAATGTTTATAGACTGTCGCTAGATGTATACTGCTGTAATGTTTATAGACTGTCGCTAGATGTATACTGATGTAATGTTTATAGACTGTCGCTAGATGTATACTGCTGTAATGTTTATAGACTGTCGCTAGATGTATACTGCTGTAATGTTTATAGACTGTCGCTAGATGTATACTGCTGTAATGTTTATAGACTGTCGCTAGATGTATACTGGTGAAATGTTTATAGACTGTCGCTAGATGTATACTGCTGTAATGTTTATAGACTGTCGCTAGATGTATACTGTTGTAATGTTTATAGACTGTCGCTAGATGTATACTGCTGTAATGTTTATAGACTGTCGCTAGATGTATACTGCTGTAATGTTTATAGACTGTCGCTAGATGTATACTGTTGTAATGTTTATAGACTGTCGCTAGATGTATACTGCTGTAATGTTTATAGACTGTCGCTAGATGTATACTGTTGTAATGTTTATAGACTGTCGCTAGATGTATACTGTAGCAATGTTTATAGACTGTCGCTAGATGCATACTGCTGTAATGTTTATAGACTGTCGCTAGATGTATTCTGCTGTACTGTTTATAGACTGTCGCTAGATGTATACTGCTGTAATGTTTATAGACTGTCGCTAGATGTATACTGATGTAATGTTTATAGACTGTCGCTACTGCTGCTAGATGTATACTGCTGTAATGTTTATAGACTGTCGCTAGATGTATACTGCTGTAATGTTTATAGACTGTCGCTAGATGTATACTGCTGTAATATTTATAGACTGTCGCTAGATGCATACTGCTGTAATGTTGATAGACTGCGCTAGATGTATACTGCTGTAATGTTTATAGACTGTCGCTAGATGTATACTGATGTAATGTTTATAGACTGTCGCTAGATGTATACTACTGTAATGTTTATAGACTGTCGCTAGATGTATACTGCTGTAATGTTTATAGACTGCCGCTAGATGTATACTGCTGTAATGTGTATAGACTGTCGCTAGATGTATACTGATGTAATGTTTATAGACTGTCGCTAGATGTATACTGCTGTAATGGTTATAGACTGTCGCTAGATGTATACTGATGTAATGTTTATAGACTGTCGCTAGATGTATACTGATGTAATGTTTATAGACTGTCGCTAGATGTATACTGCTGTAATGTTTATAGACTGTCGCTAGATGTATACTGCTGTAATGTTTATAGACTGTCGCTAGATGTATACTGATGTAATGTTTATAGACTGTCGCTAGATGTATACTGCTGCAATGTTTATAGACTGTCGCTAGATGTATACTACTGTAATGTTTATAGACTGTCGCTAGATGTATACTGCTGTAATGTGTATAGACTGTCGCTAGATGTATACTGGTGAAATGTTTATAGACTGTCGCTAGATGTATACTGCTGTAATGTTTATAGACTGTCGCTAGATGTATACTGTTGTAATGTTTATAGACTGTCGCTAGATGTATACTGCTGTAATGTTTATAGACTGTCGCTAGATGTATACTGCTGTAATGTTTATAGACTGTCGCTAGATGTATACTGTTGTAATGTTTATAGACTGTCGCTAGATGTATACTGCTGTAATGTTTATAGACTGTCGCTAGATGTATACTGTTGTAATGTTTATAGACTGTCGCTAGATGTATACTGCTGTAATGTTTATAGACTGTCGCTAGATGTATACTGCTGTAATGTTTATAGACTGTCGCTAGATGTATACTGCTGTAATGTTTATAGACTGTCGCTAGATGTATACTGCTGTAATGTTTATAGACTGTCGCTAGATGTATACTGCTGTAATGTTTATAGACTGTCGCTAGATGTATACTGCTGTAATGTTTATAGACTGTCGCTAGATGTATACTGCTGTAATGTTTATAGACTGTCGCTAGATGTATACTGTTGTAATGTTTATAGACTGTCGCTAGATGTATACTGCTGTAATGTTTATAGACTGTCGCTAGATGTATACTGCTGTAATGTTTATAGACTGTCGCTAGATGTATACTGCTGTAATGTTTATAGACTGTCGCTAGATGTATACTGCTGTAATGTTTATAGACTGTCGCTAGATGTATACTGCTGTAATGTTTATAGACTGTCGCTAGATGTATACTGCTGTAATGTTTATAGACTGTCGCTAGATGTATACTGATGTAATGTTTATAGACTGTCGCTAGATGTATACTGTAGCAATGTTTATAGACTGTCGCTAGATGTATACTGCTGTATTGTTTATAGACTGTCGCTAGATGTATACTGCTGTAATGTTTATAGACTGTCGCTAGATGTATACTGCTGTAATGTTTATAGACTGTCGCTAGATGTATACTGCTGTAATGTTTATAGACTGTCGCTAGATGTATACTGATGTAATGTTTATAGACTGTCGCTAGATGTATACTGATGTAATGTTTATAGACTGTCGCTAGATGTATACTGATGTAATGTTTATAGACTGTCGCTAGATGTATACTGATGTAATGTTTATAGACTGTCGCTAGATGTATACTGCTGCAATGTGTATAGACTGTCGCTAGATGTATACTGATGTAATGTTTATAGACTGTCGCTAGATGTATACTGATGTAATGTTTATAGACTGTCGCTAGATGTATACTGATGTAATGTTTATAGACTGTCGCTAGATGTATACTGATGTAATGTTTATAGACTGTCGCTAGATGTATACTGCTGCAATGTTTATAGACTGTCGCTAGATGTATACTGCTGTAATGTTTATAGACTGTCGCTAGATGTATACTGCTGTAATGTTTATAGACTGTCGCTAGATGTATACTGCTGTAATGTTTATAGACTGTCGCTAGATGTATACTGATGTAATGTTTATAGACTGTCGCTAGATGTATACTGCTGTAATGTTTATAGACTGTCGCTAGATGTATACTGCTGTAATGTTTATAGACTGTCGCTAGATGTATACTGCTGTAATGTTTATAGACTGTCGCTAGATGTATACTGCTGTAATGTTTATAGACTGTCGCTAGATGTATACTGCTGTAATGTTATAGACTGTCGCTAGATGTATACTGATGTAATGTTTATAGACTGTCGCTAGATGTATACTGATGTAATGTTTATAGACTGTCGCTAGATGTATACTGCTGTAATGTTTATAGACTGTCGCTAGATGTATACTGCTGTAATGTTTATAGACTGTCGCTAGATGTATACTGATGTAATGTTTATAGACTGTCGCTAGATGTATACTGCTGCAATGTTTATAGACTGTCGCTAGATGTATACTACTGTAATGTTTATAGACTGTCGCTAGATGTATACTGCTGTAATGTGTATAGACTGTCGCTAGATTTATACTGCTGTAATGTTTATAGACTGTCGCTAGGTGTATACTGATGTAATGTTTATAGAATGTCGCTAGATGCATACTACTGTAATGTTTATAGACTGTCGCTAGATGTATACTGCTGTAATGTTTATAGACTGTCGCTAGATGTATACTGATGTAATGTTTATAGACTGTCGCTAGATGTATACTGCTGCAATGTTTATAGACTGTCGCTAGATGTATACTACTGTAATGTTTATAGACTGTCGCTAGATGTATACTGCTGTAATGTGTATAGACTGTCGCTAGATGTATACTGCTGTAATGTTTATAGACTGTCGCTAGATGTATACTGCTGTAATGTTTATAGACTGTCGCTAGATGTATACTGTTGTAATGTTTATAGACTGTCGCTAGATGTATACTGCTGTAATGTTTATAGACTGTCGCTAGATGTATACTGCTGTAATGTTTATAGACTGTCGCTAGATGTATACTGTTGTAATGTTTATAGACTGTCGCTAGATGTATACTGCTGTAATGTTTATAGACTGTCGCTAGATGTATACTGTTGTAATGTTTATAGACTGTCGCTAGATGTATACTGTAGCAATGTTTATAGACTGTCGCTAGATGCATACTGCTGTAATGTTTATAGACTGTCGCTAGATGTATTCTGCTGTACTGTTTATAGACTGTCGCTAGATGTATACTGCTGTAATGTTTATAGACTGTCGCTAGATGTATACTGATGTAATGTTTATAGACTGTCGCTACTGCTGCTAGATGTATACTGCTGTAATGTTTATAGACTGTCGCTAGATGTATACTGCTGTAATGTTTATAGACTGTCGCTAGATGTATACTGCTGTAATATTTATAGACTGTCGCTAGATGCATACTGCTGTAATGTTGATAGACTGCGCTAGATGTATACTGCTGTAATGTTTATAGACTGTCGCTAGATGTATACTGATGTAATGTTTATAGACTGTCGCTAGATGTATACTACTGTAATGTTTATAGACTGTCGCTAGATGTATACTGCTGTAATGTTTATAGACTGCCGCTAGATGTATACTGCTGTAATGTGTATAGACTGTCGCTAGATGTATACTGATGTAATGTTTATAGACTGTCGCTAGATGTATACTGCTGTAATGGTTATAGACTGTCGCTAGATGTATACTGATGTAATGTTTATAGACTGTCGCTAGATGTATACTGACGTAATGTTTATAGACTGTCGCTAGATGTATACTGCTGTAATGTTTATAGACTGTCGCTAGATGTATACTGCTGTAATGTTTATAGACTGTCGCTAGATGTATACTGATGTAATGTTTATAGACTGTCGCTAGATGTATACTGCTGCAATGTTTATAGACTGTCGCTAGATGTATACTACTGTAATGTTTATAGACTGTCGCTAGATGTATACTGCTGTAATGTGTATAGACTGTCGCTAGATTTATACTGCTGTAATGTTTATAGACTGTCGCTAGGTGTATACTGATGTAATGTTTATAGAATGTCGCTAGATGCATACTACTGTAATGTTTATAGACTGTCGCTAGATGTATACTGCTGTAATGTTTATAGACTGTCGCTAGATGTATACTGCTGTAATGTTTATAGACTGTCGCTAGATGTATACTGCTGTAATGTGTATAGACTGTCGCTAGATGTATACTGCTGTAATGTTTATAGACTGTCGCTAGATGTATACTGCTGTAATGTGTATAGACTGTTGCTAGATGTATACTGATGTAATGTGAATAGACTGTCGCTAGATGTATACTGCTGTAATGTTTATAGACTGTCGCTAGATGTATACTGCTGTAATGTTTATAGACTGTCGCTAGATGTATACTGCTGTAATGTTTATAGACTGTCGCTAGATGTATACTGCTGTAATGTTTATAGACTGTCGCTAGATGTATACTGTTGTAATGTTTATAGACTGTTGCTAGATGTATACTGATGTAATGTGTATAGACTGTCGCTAGATGTATACTGCTGTAATGTTTATAGACTGTCGCTAGATGTATACTGCTGTAATGTTTATGACTGTCGCTAGATGTATACTGCTGTAATGTTTATAGACTGTCGCTAGATGTATACTGCTGTAATGTTTATAGACTGTCGCTAGATGTATACTGCTGTAATGTTTATAGACTGTCGCTAGATGTATACTGCTGTAATGTTTATAGACTGTCGCTAGATGTATACTGCTGTAATGTGTATAGACTGTTGCTAGATGTATACTGATGTAATGTGTATAGACTGTCGCTAGATGTATACTGCTGTAATGTTTATAGACTGTCGCTAGATGTATACTGCTGTAATGTTTATAGACTGTCGCTAGATGTATACTGCTGTAATGTTTATAGACTGTCGCTAGATGTATACTGCTGTAATGTTTATAGACTGTCGCTAGATGTATACTGTTGTAATGTTTATAGACTGTCGCTAGATGTATACTGATGTAATGTGTATAGACTGTCGCTAGATGTATACTGCTGTAATGTTTATAGACTGTCGCTAGATGTATACTGCTGTAATGTTTATAGACTGTCGCTAGATGTATACTGCTGTAATGTTTATAGACTGTCGCTAGATGTATACTGCTGTAATGTTTATAGACTGTCGCTAGATGTATACTGCTGTAATGTTTATAGACTGTCGCTAGATGTATACTGTTGTAATGTTTATAGACTGTCGCTAGATGTATACTGCTGTAATGTTTATAGACTGTCGCTAGATGTATACTGCTGTAATGTTTATAGACTGTCGCTAGATGTATACTGTTGTAATGTTTATAGACTGTCGCTAGATGTATACTGCTGTAATGTTTATAGACTGTCGCTAGATGTATACTGTTGTAATGTTTATAGACTGTCGCTAGATGTATACTGTAGCAATGTTTATAGACTGCCGCTAGATGTATACTGCTGTAATGTTTATAGACTGTCGCTAGATGTATTCTGCTGTACTGTTTATAGACTGTCGCTAGATGTATTCTGCTGTAATGTTTATAGACTGTCGCTAGATGTATACTGCTGTAATGTTTATAGACTGTCGCTAGATGTATACTACTGTAATGTTTATAGACTGTCGCTAGATGTATACTGATGTAATGTTTATAGACTGTCGCTAGATGTATACTGATGTAATGTGTATAGACTGTCGCTAGATGTATACTGCTGTAATGTTTATAGACTGTCGCTAGATGTATACTGATGTAATGTTTATAGACTGTCGCTAGATGTATACTGTAGCAATGTTTATAGACTGTCGCTAGATGTATACTACTGTAATGTTTATAGACTGTCGCTAGATGTATACTGCTGTAATGTTTATAGACTGTCGCTAGATGTATACTGCTGTAATGTTTATAGACTGTCGCTAGATGTATACTGCTGCAATGTGTATAGACTGCCGCTAGATGTATACTGATGTAATGGTTATAGACTGTCGCTAGATGTATACTGATGTAATGGATATAGACTGTCGCTAGATGTATACTGATGTAATGTTTATAGTATGTCGCTAGATGTATATTGATGTAATGTTTATAGACTGTCGCTAGATGTATACTGCTGCAATGTTTATAGACTGTCGCTAGATGTATACTACTGTAATGTTTATAGACTGTCGCTAGATGTATACTGTTGTAATGTTTATAGACTGCCGCTAGATGTATACTGCTGCAATGTATATAGACTGTCGCTAGATGTATACTGTAGCAATGTTTATAGACTGTCGCTAGATGTATACTGTTGTAATGTTTATAGACTGCCGCTAGATGTATACTGCTGCAATGTTTATAGACTGTCGCTAGATGTATACTGCTGTAATGTTTATAGACTGCCGCTAGATGTATACTGCTGTAATGTTTATAGACTGTCGCTAGATGTATACTGCTGTAATGTTTATAGACTGTCGCTAGATGTATACTGTTGTAATGTTTATAGACTGTCGCTAGATGTATACTGTAGCAATGTTTATAGACTGTCGCTAGATGTATACTGCTGTAATGTTTATAGACTGTCGCTAGATGTATTCTGCTGTACTGTTTATAGACTGTCGCTAGATGTATTCTGCTGTAATGTTTATAGACTGTCGCTAGATGTATACTGCTGTAATGTTTATAGACTGTCGCTAGATGTATACTACTGTAATGTGTATAGACTGTCGCTAGATGTATACTGATGTAATGTTTATAGACTGTCGCTAGATGTATACTGATGTAATGTGAATAGACTGTCGCTAGATGTATACTGCTGTAATGTTTATAGACTGTCGCTAGATGTATACTGTTGTAATGTTTATAGACTGTCGCTAGATGTATACTGTAGCAATGTTTATAGACTGCCGCTAGATGTATACTGCTGTAATGTTTATAGACTGTCGCTAGATGTATTCTGCTGTACTGTTTATAGACTGTCGCTAGATGTATTCTGCTGTAATGTTTATAGACTGTCGCTAGATGTATACTGCTGTAATGTTTATAGACTGTCGCTAGATGTATACTACTGTAATGTTTATAGACTGTCGCTAGATGTATACTGATGTAATGTTTATAGACTGTCGCTAGATGTATACTGATGTAATGTGTATAGACTGTCGCTAGATGTATACTGCTGTAATGTTTATAGACTGTCGCTAGATGTATACTGATGTAATGTTTATAGACTGTCGCTAGATGTATACTGTAGCAATGTTTATAGACTGTCGCTAGATGTATACTACTGTAATGTTTATAGACTGTCGCTAGATGTATACTGATGTAATGTTTATAGACTGTCGCTAGATGTATACTGCTGTAATGTTTATAGACTGTCGCTAGATGTATACTGCTGCAATGTGTATAGACTGCCGCTAGATGTATACTGATGTAATGGTTATAGACTGTCGCTAGATGTATACTGATGTAATGGATATAGAATGTCGCTAGATGTATACTGATGTAATGTTTATAGTATGTCGCTAGATGTATACTGATGTAATGTTTATAGACTGTCGCTAGATGTATACTGCTGCAATGTTTATAGACTGTCGCTAGATGTATACTACTGTAATGTTTATAGACTGTCGCTAGATGTATACTGCTGTAATGTTTAGAGACTGTCGCTAGATGTATACTGTTGTAATGTTTATAGACTGCCGCTAGATGTATTCTGCTGCAATGTATATAGACTGTCGCTAGATGTATACTGTAGCAATGTTTATAGACTGTCGCTAGATGTATACTGTTGTAATGTTTATAGACTGCCGCTAGATGTATACTGCTGCAATGTTTATAGACTGTCGCTAGATGTATACTGCTGTAATGTTTATAGACTGCCGCTAGATGTATACTGCTGTAATGTTTATAGACTGTCGCTAGATGTATACTGCTGTAATGTTTATAGACTGTCGCTAGATGTATACTGTTGTAATGTTTATAGACTGTCGCTAGATGTATACTGTAGCAATGTTTATAGACTGTCGCTAGATGTATACTGCTGTAATGTTTATAGACTGTCGCTAGATGTATTCTGCTGTACTGTTTATAGACTGTCGCTAGATGTATTCTGCTGTAATGTTTATAGACTGTCGCTAGATGTATACTGCTGTAATGTTTATAGACTGTCGCTAGATGTATACTGCTGTAATGTTTATAGACTGTCGCTAGATGTATACTGATGTAATGTTTATAGACTGTCGCTAGATGTATACTGTAGCAATGTGTATAGACTGTCGCTAGATGTATACTACTGTATTGTTTATAGACTGTCGCTAGATGTATACTGCTGTAATGTTTATAGACTGTCGCTAGATGTATACTGCTGTAATGTTTATAGACTGTCGCTAGATGTATACTGCTGCAATGTGTATAGACTGCCGCTAGATGTATACTGATGTAATGTTTATAGACTGTCGCTAGATGTATACTGATGTAATGTTTATAGACTGTTGCTAGATGTATACTGATGTAATGTTTATAGACTGCCGCTAGATGTATACTGATGTAATGTTTATAGACTGTCGCTAGATGTATACTGCTGCAATGTGTATAGACTGCCGCTAGATGTATACTGATGTAATGTTTATAGACTGTCGCTAGATGTATACTGATGTAATGGTTATAGACTGTCGCTAGATGTATACTGATGTAATGTTTATAGTCTGTCGCTAGATGTATACTGATGTAATGTTTATAGACTGTCGCTAGATGTATACTGCTGCAATGTTTATAGACTGTCGCTAGATGTATACTACTGTAATGTTTATAGACTGTCGCTAGATGTATACTGCTGTAATGTTTATAGACTGCCGCTAGATGTATACTGCTGCAATGTATATAGACTGTCGCTAGATGTATACTGTAGCAATGTTTATAGACTGTCGCTAGATGTATACTGTTGTAATGATTATAGACTGTCGCTAGATGTATACTGCTGTAATGTTTATAGACTGTCGCTAGATGTATACTACTGTAATGTTTATAGACTGTCGCTAGATGTATACTGCTGTAATGTTTATAGACTGTCGCTAGATGTATACTGCTGTAATGTTTATAGACTGTCGCTAGATGTATATTGCTGTAATGTTTATAGACTGTCGCTAGATGTATACTACTGTAATGTTTATAGACTGTCGCTAGATGTATACTACTGTAATGTTTATAGACTGTCGCTAGATGTATACTACTGCAATGTTTATAGACTGTCGCTAGGTGTATACTGCTGTAATGTTTATAGACTGTCGCTAGATGTATACTGCTGTAATGTTTATAGACTGTCGCTAGATGTATACTACTGTAATGTTTATAGACTGTCGCTAGATGTATACTGCTGCAATGTGTATAGACTGCCGCTAGATGTATACTGATATAATGGTTATAGACTGTCGCTAGATGGTTATGTTATTTTAATATGTACTGGTATTGTGTTTATTTGTGGAAGTTGTGCACACGCATTCAGTAACAATTCTGTTTATTATAGGCTACGCTACTACCTGCACCCATAACGACGAGTGTGATCCAACTATTCATGTCTGCGGCGCTCACCACACTCTCCAGTGTGTGCACAATCACTTGAACTCACAGAAGCACTGTAACTGTGTTAATGATAATGGTAGTGGTAAGTAATGAATATAAGGCCATGTATAGTCCGGGACGTCCTGGTGGTTGTTGTTGTGGTGGTGGTGGTGGTGGTGGTGGTGGTTGTTGTTGTTGTGGTGGTGGTGGTGGTTGTTGTTGTGGTGGTGGTGGTGGTAAGTATTGACTATAAGTACGGGACCGTCCTGATGATTGTGTTGGTGGTGGTTGGGTGGTGTTGGTAGTGTGGTGTGGTGGTGGTTTGGTGGTGGTGGTGTGGTGTGGTGATGGTGGTGTGGTGGTGATTGTGTGGTTGGCGATCCCGTATCTTCGTGGCTCTCTTGTACTGAATACAGTTGCACCCATGTTCGACACTGCACTGGGTTTGTACATATCAAGGTAAAGGGAAGGGCTGTAGCTATTATTGTAAGAACGACCCGTTTGCCTTTCTTTAATGCGTGCTGTGTTGTGTTTACGTGTATAATATACATGTAAAATGAATCGAGCAATAAAATAGTATTAAGCTATACCAAGGTAAATAATCACGGCAGCCCCTGTGACGTCATTTATGCACACTAAATAATAAAGCTGAATATTTTTAGGATTCTTAGACATTTTGGTCATGTTAGAATCGATAATATATTTGTGTTAGTTATAATCTAATAAAACAGTGTGTGTCGTTCACGGTGCCGGATTTAACCATTTAGGCCACCGGCCTGCATGATACATTCCTACACGACAGAGCTCCACGTTTTAATCGCCATTAAATAACTGATCGACGAATAGTATTTCTTAAAGCAGCCCTGTATTGTATGAAATAAAATATATTTGAAAAATTCAAATTTTACGTATGGGTAGCAATGCTGCTACACATTCTAAATTATATTTTGTATAATTATGGTCAATACATAGTTCCCACGGCAGTCAAAAACACTGATAAAATCTTATCTTGGCAGCCATTTTGACTGGCAAGTTTTATTAACGGCAATTTCATGATTTTACTAGTAATTCTTTAATTGCAATAACTTTATTAATTTTGGTTTATTAATATAAAATTTGGTATGATTTTAAAGGTATTGAAATGCACTTTTTAAATATTAATTTATTTTTTGACAATGATGTATGGATTATAAATTATAAGAACTTAACTTGCACCTATTTTTGAAAGTCTATTTTCACAGTTGAAATATTAATATACAGGTAACTTATTATGTATTCGTCATTGATACGAAATTTGTGAAATGATACAAAAATTATGTCCATTGAGAGCTTTCCAACAATGTATGAACCATGGTGATGGGATGAAAAATAAATATTTTATGAAGAAAGCAAAATTACGCTACTATATATTATATATAATATCTGATCAACTTTGCCAGTCAAAATGGCAGCCACAGTAGGAATGATGACGTCACACGGGAACTATGTATTAGTAAACAGTGTTTTTTGTGATAAAACAAACTCGAAACCGAAAGTATGACTTTCCGAGTCGGTCGGTCACGCGCACTAGTCTTGTTTACAATGGGAACCTTATTTACTTTCGGAATGCATCGCCCTCCTTCGGCAATGCTGAAAACAAACATGGCATATCCGCTATTGTATCACAAACGCGCGCTGTGCGTGTTTACATTTCGTTTGTTGTTAAACAAATTCGCGTATACGACGGTTTATATGTATCTACATTGAACACTCACATAAATTATAAAAGCATTATCTCAGCAGTAGTGATCAGTACTCTGTTAATGCTTCTATATTGAACAATCACATACATTATAAAAGCATTATCTCAGCAGTAGTGATCAGTACCCTGTTAATGCTTCTACATTGAACAATCGCATACATTATAAAAGCATTATCTCAGCAGAAGTGATCAGTACCCTGTTAATGCTTCTATATTGAACAATCGCATAAATTATAAAAGCATTATCTCAGCAGTAGTGATCAGTACTCTGTTAATGCTTCTATATTGAACAATCACATACATTATAAAAGCATTATCTCAGCAGTAGTGATCAGTACTCTGTTAATGCTTCTATATTGAACAATCGCATACATTATAAAAGCATTATCTCAGCAGTAGTGATCAGTACTCTGTTAATGCTTCTATATTGAACAATCACATACATTATAAAAGCATTATCTCAGCAGTAGTGATCAGTACTCTGTTAATGCTTCTATATTGAACAATCGCATACATTATAAAAGCATTATCTCAGCAGTAGTGATCAGTACCCTGTTAATGCTTCTATATTGAACAATCGCATACATTATAAAAGCATTATCTCAGCAGTAGTGATCAGTACCCTGTTAATGCTTCTATATTGAACAATCGCATACATTATAAAAGCATTATCTCAGCAGTAGTGATCAGTACTCTGTTAATGCTTCTATATTGAACAATCACATACATTATAAAAGCATTATCTCAGCAGTAGTGATCAGTACTCTGTTAATGCTTCTATATTGAACAATCGCATACATTATAAAAGCATTATCTCAGCAGTAGTGATCAGTACTCTGTTAATGCTTCTATATTGAACAATCGCATACATTATAAAAGCATTATCTCAGCAGTAGTGATCAGTACTCTGTTAATGCTTCTATATTGAACAATCGCATACATTATAAAAGCATTATCTCAGCAGTAGTGATCAGTACTCTGTTAATGCTTCTATATTGAACAATCGCATACATTATAAAAGCATTATCTCAGCAGTAGTGATCAGTACCCTGTTAATGCTTCTATATTGAACAATCGCATACATTATAAAAGCATTATCTCAGCAGTAGTGATCAGTACCCTGTTAATGCTTCTATATTGAACAATCGCATACATTATAAAAGCATTATCTCAGCAGTAGTGATCAGTACTCTGTTAATGCTTCTATATTGAACAATCACATACATTATAAAAGCATTATCTCAGCAGTAGTGATCAGTACTCTGTTAATGCTTCTATATTGAACAATCACATACATTATAAAAGCATTATCTCAGCAGAAGTGGTCAGTACCCTGTTAATGCTTCTATATTGAACAATCGCATACATTATAAAAGCATTATCTCAGCAGAAGTGGTCAGTACTCTGTTCATGCTTGAACTCTTGGCTCAATTGACAAAAACAGCATGTCTCTCAAACAATTCATGACATTACTATATGTGTTCCTAGGTGAATATATAAAATGACAAACATTTGTATAGACCACTGGGTGGGGTAATTTGACACTTACATCGGATTTCCAGGCACCTACATTTATTTTGTTATTTACAATGGCAATTAAGTCAGGTGTTTTTAACCATTGAATACCCTACACGTTTATCATGAACGTCATCACGAGTTATTCCGCCCTACATGTTTATCATGAACGTTATCACGATTTATTCCGCCCTACACGTTTATCATGAACGTCATCACGATTTATTCCGCCCTACACGTTTATCATGAACGTCATCACGATTTAATATTCCACCCGACACGTTTATCATGAACGTTATCACGATTTATTCCGCCCTACATGTTTATCATGAACGTTATCACGATTTATTCCGCCCTACACGTTTATCATGAACGTCATCACGATTTAATATTCCACCCGACACGTTTATCATGAACGTCATCGCCTACACGTTTATCATGAACGTCATCGCGATTTATTCCGCCCTACACGTTTATCATGAACGTCATCACGATTTATTCCGCCCTACACGTTTATCATGAACGTCATCACGATTTATTCCGCCCTACACGTTTATCATGAACGTCATCGCGATTTATTCCGCCCTACACGTTTATCATGAACGTCATCACGATTTATTCCGCCCTACACGTTTATCATGAACGTCATCACGATTTATTCCGCCCTACACGTTTATCATGAACGTCATCACGAGTTATTCCGCCCTACACGTTTATCATGAACGTCATCACGAGTTATTCCGCCCTACACGTTTATCATGAACGTCATCACGATTTATTCCGCCCTACACGTTTATCATGAACGTCATCACGATTTATTCCGCCCTACACGTTTATCATGAACGTCATCACGATTTATTCCGCCCTACACGTTTATCATGAACGTCATCACGAGTTATTCCGCCCTACACGTTTATCATGAACGTCATCACGAGTTATTCCGCCCTACACGTTTATCATGAACGTCATCACGAGTTATTCCGCCCTACACGTTTATCATGAACGTCATCACGAGTTATTCCACCCTACACGTTTATCATGAACGTCATCACGCGTTATTCCACCATACACGTTTATCATGAACGTCATCACGGGTTATTCCACCCTACACACACGTTTATCATGAACGTCATCGTGATTTATTCCGCCCGGCCCGACGCATGCACGAGAATATCGTGTTTAATTCCGTCAATAAGGTATATACAGTCTACATCCGATATGTCGAATTCCGTCGGACCGAACAAAATACTTCGACATAACCGAAGTTTGACTTAACGAAATTCGATATAAATGGAGCCAGTTATATGTACAGTGATTGTGATTGAAACTGGACTTTGATACGACTTCGAGATAATCGGATAATTCGACATAACCGACTTTGACATAACGGTTGTAGACTGTAGATAAAATGTTAAATAAAACGTGACTATTTATTCCAGCTCATCAGTGTAACGACGCCGCTGATTGCAATTCCTCGCACGCTCACAACGAACATCACCACACCCACACGTGTCACCACGCACATCACTGGGTGTGTACAAATAACCACTGCCACTGTAGCAGTAACTGACAACGGACATGACAGGAGAAGTAATGCCTTACTGTTGTACTCAGCTTGTAAATATAAAATATGAAGCATTTCACGAGTAGATGATTGTTTTTGTTTGTGTTATTGTACCAATTAATATGCATGCTGTACCGCCTACCAACAGACGGATCTGTAGTCCAGTGGTAACACGCTTGACTGGTAATCCAGGTATCGTAGGATCGATCTCCCGCCTGACCGTAATAAAATTAACAGTCTTTCAGATTGGACTTTAAACCGAGGTCTCGTGTCGGTGCTGTACACCGTGCACGTAAAAGAACCAGAGGAGACTCTGGAATGGGTCTCTGTCTGTATCATTGCACTATCCTCCAAAACTCTAAAATGACTCATCTCTTCGGGAGGCGTCGCTTATATGGGCATCCGGTAGCGACGATAAATGAACGTAATAATGATAAAATATGAGCGACGCCTCCTGAAGAGATTAGTCATTTTAGATTTGTGTGTGATGTTTGTGTCTGCATGTTTGTTCAAGAATGTGCATCATATAACATGTCTGGTCTATTGAACATATCTAAGTAAACGGGTTATTTTTAAATTGAATGAAATCGTATTTACCTGTTGCTATGTATTCCATAGGAAGTATGTACACTATTGTACGCAATGGACATATTTAACAGACTAATATCAGCCAAAAGGACATGAACAGGGATTGTGCCTAATGCCTACATGTGGATAATATTATTAACGAGTTGGGATCTCCGCAATTTGCAAAATGATTGGGCGGTCCTGGGTTATCTACCCCTGATTATATTTGAATGTCTATATCGCCGCAGTTGCATAATGAGACATAGTGGGACATAGTGAGCCATAGTGGGATATAGTGAGGCATAGTGGGATATATAATGAGGCATAGTGAGGCATAGTGAGGCATAGTGGGACATAGTGGGACATAGTGGGATATAGTGGGACATAGTGGGACATAGTGGGACATAGTGAGGCATAGTGAGGCATAGTGAGGCATAGTGGGGCATAGTGGGACATAGTGAGGCATAGTGGGACATAGTGGGACATAGTGAGGCATAGTGGGACATAGTGAGGCATAGTGAGGCATAGTGAGATATAGTGAGGCATAGTGAGGCATAGTGGGATATAGTTAGCCATAGCGGGATATAGTGAGGCATAGTGGGATATAGTGGGACATAGTGAGACATAGTGGGACATAGTGAGATATAGTGAGATATAGTGGGACATAGTGAGATATAGTGAGGCATAGTGAGGCATATTGGGATATAGTGAGGCATAGTGAGGCATAGTGGGACATAATGAGACATAGTGAGATATAGTGAGATATAATGAGGCATAGTGAGACATAGTGAGGCATAGTGAGATATAGTGAGATATAGTGAGGCATAGTGAGACATAGTGAGGCATAGTGAGGCATAGTGAGATATAGTGAGACATATTGAGGAATAGTGAGATATAGTGAGATATAGTGAGATATAGTGAGACATAGTGAGGCACAGTGAGATAGAGTGAGACATAGCGAGGCATAGTGTGATATAGTGTGATATAGTGTGATATAGTGAGACATAGTGAGGCACAGTGAGATATAGTGAGACATAGTGAGACATAGTGAGACATAGCGAGACATAGTGAGATATAGTGAGATATAGTGAGACATAGTGAGGCATAGTGAGATATAGTGATGCATAACGAGGCATAGTGAGATATAGTGAGGCATAGCGAGGCATAGTGAGACATAGCGAAACATAGTGAGATATAGTGAGGCATAGCGAGGAATAGTGAGATATAGTGAGATATAATGAGACATAGTGAGGCATAGTGAGATATAGTGATGCATAACGAGGCATAGTGAGATATAGTGAGGCATAGCGAGGCATAGTGAGACATAGCGAAACATAGTGAGATATAGTGAGGAATAGCGAGGCATAGTGAGATATAGTGAAGCATAACGAGGCATAGTGAGATATAGTGAGATATAGTGAGACATAGTGAGATATAGTGAGATATAGTGAGGCATAGCGAGGCATATTGAGATATAGTGAGATATAGTGAGACATAGTGAGATATAGTGAGATATAGTGAGGCATAGCGAGGCATAGTGAGATATAGTGAGGCATAACGAAGCATAGTGAGATATAGTGAGGCATAACGAGGCATAGTGAGATATAGTGAGGAATAGCGAGGCATAGTGAGACATAGCGAGACATAGTGAGATTTAGTGAGGCATAACGAGGAATAGTGAGGCATAACGAGGCATAGTGAGATATAGTGAGACATAGTGAGATATAGTGAGGCATAGTGAGATATAGTGAAATATAATGAGGTATAACGAGGCATAGTGAGATATAGTGAGGCATAACGAGATATAGTGAGGCATAACGAGGCATAGTGAGATATAGTGAGGCATAACGAGGTATAGTGAGACATAGCGAGACATAGTGAGATTTAGTGAGGCATAACGAGGCATAGTGAGATATAGTGAGGCATAACAAGGCATAGTGAGATATAGTGAGATATAGTGAGACATAGTGAGGCACAGTGAGATATAGTGAGGCATAGTGTGATATAGTGTGATATAGTGAGACATAGTGAGGCACAGTGAGATATAGTGAGACATAGTGAGACATAGCGAGACATAGTGAGATATAGCGAGGCATAGTGAGTTATAGTGAGATATAGTGAGATATAGCGAGACATAGCGAGACATAGTGAGCTATAGTGAGCTATAGTGGGATATAGTGAAACATAGTGAGACATAGTGAGACATAGTGAGATATAGTGAGATATAGTGAGATATAGTGAGACATAGTGAGGAATAGTGAGGCATAGCGGGACATAGTGAGATATAGTGAGGCATAGCGGGACATAGTGAGATATAGTGAGGCATAGCGGGACATAGTGAGATATAGTGAGACATAGTGAGGCATAGTGAGATATAGTGATACATAGCGAGGCATAGTGAGATATAGTGAGATATAGTGAGGCATAGCGGGACATAGTGAGACATAGCGAGAAATAGTGAGATATAGTGAGATATAATGAGACATAGTGAGGCATAGTGAGATATAGTGATGCATAACGAGGCATAGTGAGATATAGTGCGGCATAGCGAGGCATAGTGAGATATAGTGAGGCATAACGAGGCATAGTGAGATATAGTGATATATAGTGAGGCATAGTGAGATATAGTGAGGCATAACGAGGCATATTGAGATATAGTGAGATATAGTGAGATATAGTGAGATATAGTGAGGCATAACGAGGCATAGTGATATATAGTGAGATAGTGAGGCATAACGAGGCATAGTGAGATATAGTGAGGCATAACGAGGCATAGTGAGATATAGTGAGGCATAGTGAGATATAGTGAGACATAGTGATAGTGAGATATAGTGAAATATAGTGAGGCATAGCGAGGCATAGTGAGAGATAGTGAGGCATAACGAGATATAGTGAGGCATAACGAGGCATAGTGAGATATAGTGAGGCATAACGAGGCATAGTGAGACATAGCGAGACATAGTGAGATTTAGTGAGGCATAGCGAGGCATAGTGAGATATAGTGAGGCATAACAAGGCATAGTGAGATATAGTGAGACATAGTGAGATATAGTGAGGCATAGTGAGATATAGTGAGGCATAGTGAGATATAGTGAGATATAGTGAGAAATAGTGAGGTATAGTGAGATATAGTGAGATATAGTGAGGCATAGTGAGATATAGTAAGATATAGTGAGACATAGTGAGATATAGTGAGATATAGCGGGACATAGTGAGATATAGTGAGATATAGTGAGACATAGTGAGGCGTAGTGAGGCATAGTGAGATATAGCGGGACATAGTGAGATATAGTGAGATATAGTGATACATTGTGAGATATAGTGAGATATAGTGAGATATAATGAGATATAGTGAGATATGGTGAGGCATAATGAGATATAATGCGATATAGTGAGATATAATGTGATATAGTGAGATATAGTGAGATATGAGATATAGTGAGATATAGTGAGACATAGTGATATATAGTGAGATATAGTGAGATATAATGAGACATAGTGAGATATAGTGAGATATAATGAGATATAGTGAAATATAGTGAGATATAATGAGACATAGTGAGATAGAGTGAGATATAGTGAGATATAGTGAGGCATAGTGAGACATAGTGAGATATAGTGAGATATAGTGAGGCATAGTGAGACATAATGAGATATAATGAGATATAATGAGATATAGTGAGATATAATGAGACATAGTGAGATATAGTGAGATATAATGAGATATAATGAGATATAGTTAGATATAGTGAGACATAGTGAAATATGGTGAGATATAGTGATATATAGTGAGATATAATGAGATATAGTGAGATATAGTAAAACATAGTGATATATAGTGAGATATAGTGAGATATAGTGAGATATAATGAGATATAGTGAGATATAGTGAGATATGGTGAGGCATAGTGAGATATAGTGATATATAATGAGATATAGTGAGATATAGTGAGATATAGTGAGACATAGTGATATATAGTGAGACATAGTGAGATATAATGAGATATAATGAGATATAGTGAGATATAATGAGATATAGTGAGACATGACGAGATATAAGGAACATAGTACGGTTTCTGAAAATCTTCTTTAATTAATTGCCATATATATTCCACTGCTTAGCATACACCTCCACCTCTTACACCTCCACTACCTTACCCTAACACCTCCACCACTTACACCTCCACTACCTTACCCTAACACCTTCACCACTTACAACTCCACTACCCTACCCTAACACCTCCACCACTTACACCTCCACCACTTACACCTCCACTACCTTACCCTAACACCTCCACCACTTACAACTCCACTACCCTACCCTAACACCTCCACCACTTACACCTCCACCACTTACACCTCCACTACCTTACCCTAACACCTCCACCACTTACACATCCACTACCTTACCCTAACACCTCCACCCCCTTACACCTCCACCTCTTACACCTCCACTACCTTACCTTAACACCTCCACCACTTACACGTCCACAACTTTACCCTAACACCTCCACCCTTACACCTCCACCCCTTACACCTCCACTACTTTACCCTAACACCTCCACCCCCTTACACCTCCACCTCTTACACCTCCACTACCTTACCCTAACACCTCCACCACTTACACCTCCACCACTTACACCTCCACCCACTTACACCTCCACCCTTACACCTCCACTACCTTACCATAACACTTCCATCTCTTACACCTCCACACCCCTTACACCTCCAGCCTTACACATCCACCTCCTTACCAAACACCTCCACCTCTTACACATATACCCATTACATTTCCACCCCCTTACACCTCCACCAACTTACACCTCCACCCTTTACACCTCCACCCCCTTACATCTCCACCCCCTTACATCTCCACCCCCTTACATCTCCACCCCTTACATCTCCACCCCCTTACATCTCACCCCCTTACATCTCCACCCCTACATCTCCACCCTCTTACACCTCCACCCCCTTACACCTCCACCCTCTACACCTCCACCCTACTCTTACATATCCACCCCTTACATCTCCACCCACTTACATCTCCACCTCTTTACACCTCCACCCTCTTACACCTCCACCCCTTACACCTCCCCCACTTACACCTCCACCCTCTTACACCTCCACCCCTTACACCTCCACCCCTTACACTTACACCTCCACCCATTACACTTACATCTCCACCCACTTACACCTCCACCCTTACACTTACACCTCCACCCACTTACACCTCCACCCCTTACACTTACATCTCCACCCTCTTACACCTCCACCCCTTACACTTACACCTCCACCCCTTACACTTACATATCCACCCACTTACACCTCCACCCCTTACACTTACACCTCCACCCTCTTACACCTCCACCCCTTACACTTACACCTCCACCCCTTACACTTACATCTCCACCCACTTACACCTCCACCCCTTACACTTACATACCACCCTCTTACACCTCCACCCCTTACACTTACACCTCCACCCTCTTACACATCCACCCCTTACACTTACACCTCCACCCTCTTACACCTCCGCCCGCTTACACCTCCACCACTTACACCTCCACTCCTTTACATCTCCACCTATACACCTCCACCCACGTACACCTCCAGCCCTTTACATCTCCCACCCACTTACACCTCTACCAACTTACACCTCAACCCACATACACCTCCATCTCTTACACATCCACTCACTTACACCTCCACTCTCTATTTACACCTCCAAAATTACACCTCCACCCACTTACACCTCCACCCACACATCCACATCTTACACCTCCACCCCTTACACCTCCACCCATTTACACCTCCACCCATTTACAATCCCTTACACCTCCACCAACATACACCTCCACCACTTACATCTCCACCAACTTACACCTCCACCAACTTACACCTCCACCACTTACACCTCCACCACTTACACCTCCACCCACTTATACCTCCACAACTTAAACCTCCATCGTCTTACACCGCCACCACTTACACCTCCACCCACTTACACCTCCACCCACTTACACATCCACCCCTTACACCTCACCCCTTACACCTCCACCCACTTACACCTCCACCCACTTACAATCTCTTACACCTCCACCACTTACACCTCCAGCACTTACACCTCCATTCCTTACTCAAACACCCCCTTACATCTCCACCCTTACACAAACACCCCTTAAACCGCCACCCCTTACATCTCCACCCCTTACACAAACACCCACTTACACCTCCACCACTTACACCTCCATCCCTTACACAAACACCCGCTTACACATCCATCCCTTACACAAACACCCGCTTACACCTCCACCCACTTACACATCCACCCCTTACACCTCCACCCACTTACACCTCCACCCACTTACAATCCCTTACACCTCCACCACTTACACCTCCAGTACTTACACCTCCATTCCTTACACAAACACCCCCTTATATCTCCACCCTTACACAAACACCCCTTAAACCGCCACCCCTTACATCTCCACCCCTTACACAAACACCCACTTACACCTCCACCACTTACACCTCCATCCCTTACACAAACACCCGCTTACACCTCCATCCCTTACACAAAC
>CM026392.1:28516109-28521424 GCA_014843695.1 Archivesica marissinica | reverse complement strand
ATTCTAACTGCAATAGTACTAGCCACACCAAGTAAGTCCATAGTAACATAGCTAACCTCATTCTAACTGCAATAGTACTAGCCACACCAAGTAAGTCCATAGTAACATAGCTAACCTCACTATAACTGCAATAGTACTAGCCACACCAAGTAAGTCCATAGTAACATATCTAACCTCATTCTAACTGCAATAGTACTAGCCACACCAAGTAAGTCCATAATAACAGTTCTAGCTCTCATTCTAACTGCAATAGTACTAGCCACACCAAGTAAGTCCATAGTAACATAGCTAACCTCATTCTAACTGCAATAGTACTAGCCACACCAAGTAAGTCCATAGTAACATATCTAACCTCATTATAACTGCAATAGTACTAGCCACACCAAGTAAGTCCATAGTAACAATCTAACCTCATTCTAACTGCAATAGTACTAGCCACACCAGTAAGTCCATAGTACATAGCTAACCTCATTCTAACTGCAATAGTACTAGCCACACCAAGTAAGTCCATAGTAACATATCTAGCCTCATTCTAACTGCAATAGTACTAGCCACACCAAGTAAGTCCATAGTAACATAGCTAACCTCATTCTAACTGCAATAGTACTAGCCACACCAAGTAAGTCCATAGTAACATAGCTAACCTCACTATAACTGCAATAGTACTAGCCACACCAAGTAAGTCCATAATAACATAGCTAACCTCATTCTAACTGCAATAGTACTAGCCACACCAAGTAAGTCCATAGTAACATATCTAGCTCTCAATCTAACTGCAATAGTACTAGCCACACCAAGTAAGTCCATAGTAACATAGCTAACCTCATTCTAACTGCAATAGTACTAGCCACACCAAGTAAGTCCATAGTAACATATCTAGCTCGCATTATAACTGCAATAGTACTAGCCACACCAAGTAAGTCCATAGTAACATAGCTAACCTCATTCTAACTGCAAAAGTACTAGCCACACCAAGTAAGTCCATAGTAACATAGCTAACCTCATTCTAACTGCAATAGTACTAGCCACACCAAGTAAGTCCATAGTAACATAGCTCACCTCATTCTAACTGCAATAGTACTAGCCACACCAAGTAAGTCCATAGTAACATATCTAGCTCGCATTCTAACTGCAATAGTACTAGCCACACCAAGTAAGTCCATAGTAACATAGCTAACCTCATTCTAACTGCAATAGTCCTAGTCACACCAAGTAAGTCCATAGTAACATATCTAGCTCGCATTCTAACTGCAATAGTACTAGCCACACCAAGTAAGTCCATAGTAACATAGCTAACCTCACTATAACTGCAATAGTACTAGCCACACCAAGTAAGTCCATAATAACATAGCTAACCTCATTCTAACTGCAATAGTACTAGCCACACCAAGTAAGTCCATAGTAACATATCTAGCTCTCAATCTAACTGCAATAGTACTAGCCACACCAAGTAAGTCCATAGTAACATAGCTAACCTCATTCTAACTGCAATAGTACTAGCCACACCAAGTAAGTCCATAGTAACATATCTAGCTCGCATTCTAACTGCAATAGTACTAGCCACACCAAGTAAGTCCATAGTAACATAGCTAGCCTCATTCTAACTGCAATAGTACTAGCCACACCAAGTAAGTCCATAGTAACATAGCTAACCTCATTCTAACTGCAATAGTACTAGCCACACCAAGTAAGTCCATAGTAACATAGCTAACCTCATTCTAACTGCAATAGTACTAGCCACACCAAGTAAGTCCATAGTAACATATCTAATCTCATTCTAACTGCAATAGTACTAGCCACACCAAGTAAGTCCATAGTAACAGTTCTAGCTCTCAATCTAACTGCAATAGTACTAACCACACCAAGTAAGTCCATAGTAACATCATTATCTAACCTCATTCTAACTGCAATAGTACTAGTTACACCAAGTAAGTCCATAATAACATAGCTAACCTCATTCTAACTGCAATAGTACTAGCCACACCAAGTAAGTCCATAGTAACATATCTAGCTCGCATTCTAACTGCAATAGTACTAGCCACACCAAGTAAGTCCATAGTAACATAGCTAACCTCATTCTAACTGCAATAGTACTAGCCACACCAAGTAAGTCCATAGTAACATATCTAACCTCATTATAACTGCAATAGTACTAGCCACACCAAGTAAGTCCATAATAACATAGCTAACCTCATTATAACTGCAATAGTACTAGCCACACCAAGTAAGTCCATAGTAACATATCTAGCTCGCATTCTAACTGCAATAGTACTAGCCACACCAAGTAAGTCCATAGTAACATATCTAGCTCGCATTCTAACTGCAATAGTACTAGCCACACCAAGTAAGTCCATAGTAACATATCTAGCTCGCATTCTAACTGCAATAGTACTAGTTACACCAAGTAAGTCCATAGTAACATATCTAGCTCGCATTCTAACTGCAATAGTACTAGCCACACCAAGTAAGTCCATAGTAACATAGCTAACCTCATTCTAACTGCAATAGTACTAGCCACACCAAGTAAGTCCATAGTAACATAGCTCACCTCATTCTAACTGCAATAGTACTAGCCACACCAAGTAAGTCCATAGTAACATATCTAGCTCGCATTCTAACTGCAATAGTACTAGCCACACCAAGTAAGTCCATAGTAACATAGCTAACCTCATTCTAACTGCAATAGTCCTAGTCACACCAAGTAAGTCCATAGTAACATATCTAGCTCGCATTCTAACTGCAATAGTACTAGCCACACCAAGTAAGTCCATAGTAACATAGCTAACCTCACTATAACTGCAATAGTACTAGCCACACCAAGTAAGTCCATAATAACATAGCTAACCTCATTCTAACTGCAATAGTACTAGCCACACCAAGTAAGTCCATAGTAACATATCTAGCTCTCAATCTAACTGCAATAGTACTAGCCACACCAAGTAAGTCCATAGTAACATAGCTAACCTCATTCTAACTGCAATAGTACTAGCCACACCAAGTAAGTCCATAGTAACATATCTAGCTCGCATTCTAACTGCAATAGTACTAGCCACACCAAGTAAGTCCATAGTAACATAGCTAGCCTCATTCTAACTGCAATAGTACTAGCCACACCAAGTAAGTCCATAGTAACATAGCTAACCTCATTCTAACTGCAATAGTACTAGCCACACCAAGTAAGTCCATAGTAACATAGCTAACCTCATTCTAACTGCAATAGTACTAGCCACACCAAGTAAGTCCATAGTAACATATCTAATCTCATTCTAACTGCAATAGTACTAGCCACACCAAGTAAGTCCATAGTAACAGTTCTAGCTCTCAATCTAACTGCAATAGTACTAACCACACCAAGTAAGTCCATAGTAACATCATTATCTAACCTCATTCTAACTGCAATAGTACTAGTTACACCAAGTAAGTCCATAATAACATAGCTAACCTCATTCTAACTGCAATAGTACTAGCCACACCAAGTAAGTCCATAGTAACATATCTAGCTCGCATTCTAACTGCAATAGTACTAGCCACACCAAGTAAGTCCATAGTAACATAGCTAACCTCATTCTAACTGCAATAGTACTAGCCACACCAAGTAAGTCCATAGTAACATATCTAACCTCATTATAACTGCAATAGTACTAGCCACACCAAGTAAGTCCATAATAACATAGCTAACCTCATTATAACTGCAATAGTACTAGCCACACCAAGTAAGTCCATAGTAACATATCTAGCTCGCATTCTAACTGCAATAGTACTAGCCACACCAAGTAAGTCCATAGTAACATATCTAGCTCGCATTCTAACTGCAATAGTACTAGCCACACCAAGTAAGTCCATAGTAACATATCTAGCTCGCATTCTAACTGCAATAGTACTAGTTACACCAAGTAAGTCCATAGTAACATATCTAGCTCGCATTCTAACTGCAATAGTACTAGCCACACCAAGTAAGTCCATAGTAACATATCTAGCTCGCATTCTAACTGCAATAGTACTAGTTACACCAAGTAAGTCCATAGTAACATATCTAGCTCGCATTCTAACTGCAATAGTACTAGCCACACCAAGTAAGTCCATAGTAACATATCTAGCTCGCATTCTAACTGCAATAGTACTAGCCACACCAAGTAAGTCCATAGTAACATATCTAACCTCATTATAACTGCAATAGTACTAGTTACACCAAGTAAGTCCATAGTAACACATCTAACCTCATTCTAACTGCAATAGTACTAGCCACACCAAGTAAGTCCATAGTAACATAGCTAACCTCATTATAACTGCAATAGTACTAGCCACACCAAGTAAGTCCATAGTAACACATCTAACCTCATTCTAACTGCAATAGTACTAGCCACACCAAGTAAGTCCATAGTAACACATCTAACCTCATTCTAACTGCAATAGTACTAGCCACACCAAGTAAGTCCATAGTAACATAGCTAACCTCATTCTAACTGCAATAGTACTAGCCACACCAAGTAAGTCCATAGTAACATATCTAGCTCGCATTCTAACTGCAATAGTACTAGCCACACCAAGTAAGTCCATAGTAACATAGCTAACCTCATTCTAACTGCAATAGTACTAGCCACACCAAGTAAGTCCATAGTAACATAGCTAACCTCATTCTAACTGCAATAGTACTAGCCACACCAAGTAAGTCCATAGTAACATAGCTAACCTCATTCTAACTGCAATAGTACTAGCCACACCAAGTAAGTCCATAGTAACATATCTAATCTCATTCTAACTGCAATAGTACTAGCCACACCAAGTAAGTCCATAGTAACAGTTCTAGCTCTCAATCTAACTGCAATAGTACTAACCACACCAAGTAAGTCCATAGTAACATCATTATCTAACCTCATTCTAACTGCAATAGTACTAGTTACACCAAGTAAGTCCATAATAACATAGCTAACCTCATTCTAACTGCAATAGTACTAGCCACACCAAGTAAGTCCATAGTAACATATCTAGCTCGCATTCTAACTGCAATAGTACTAGCCACACCAAGTAAGTCCATAGTAACATAGCTAACCTCATTCTAACTGCAATAGTACTAGCCACACCAAGTAAGTCCATAGTAACATATCTAACCTCATTATAACTGCAATAGTACTAGCCACACCAAGTAAGTCCATAATAACATAGCTAACCTCATTATAACTGCAATAGTACTAGCCACACCAAGTAAGTCCATAGTAACATATCTAGCTCGCATTCTAACTGCATGTTGGTGTTGTTTTGTGTTTTGATAGTACTAGCCACACCAAGTAAGTCCATAGTAACATATCTAGCTCGCA
>CM026392.1:28421109-28511109 GCA_014843695.1 Archivesica marissinica | reverse complement strand
CACATCTTGTATATGTAGGTAACACTGGAACATTCACCACAACAGTACAGTCATAATAACGCATCTCTGTAATGATTCTATGACGTCATCATGCTGATTCTATGACGTCACGATCGTCCTATGACGTCATTATAATGATTATATGACATCACTGTGATGATGAGTCTATGGCGCCACCATAATGAATGTATGTATGCCGTCATCATGCTTATACACGTCACCATGATTATATCACGTCACCATGATTATATCACGTCACCATGATTATATCACGTCACCATGATGATTTCCTGACGTCATGTATTTTCTTATGTTTCAGAGAGCACTGGATACAGACCAATTTAGGTTGTCAGCAGACAAGCAGTATGTTCTATATCAATATGATATCCATCGTGTGAGTGGTTTATTTATATTTGTCTACTCTATGTATATACACACCATTATACGGGAAAAAACCTGCCAACCCTGTTGTCAATCCAGTAATACATCATGTTGATGTAAAGTACTGTGGCATCATTTAATTTAAATAACAGATTTAAAATTTCAAGTAATATCAAAAGTAACAGAGACTAGTCTGTACATATTTTATTTGGCATACAATTTTAGCACGATACATGTAAGTGAAACTGGTAAATTAAGCATATAAATAAATCCATTTGAACAGTTTGTTATCTAGTGTTTCTCTATATTGTACTCGATGTTCTTTCTCCATGTGTACAGTTTCTTCTGATTATTATTACATCCCACAATAACACATTGTTTCCCCGAACTGTTTGTGTACGGCATTTTCCCCAAATTGCGCAATAAATGATCAAAATTATTAATTATTCATTTAAACTATCGGTATTTTGATCTGCAGTGGTGTAATGGCGGACGTGAAGAGTGATAAGGGGAGATAATCGGGTTGGACTAAATTTATAGAATTGTCTATAGTGAAGAAAATAATCCTTCACACACATTGCACACTTTCTTTTTTATCTCACCAATCTAACGCCTAACTGCCCCTGTCGGGAGCCTCATTTCACTACTCAACCACACAACCACTGATGTTAGTGTGAACGTCCGTAGTAAGAAATAGTTCCGGTATAATTTTTAAGTTAGTTTCTGTTTGCTGTCAAAATTAGGAACATACAGATAAAACAAATTAATTAGTTAAATAGTGTGCATCACGTTATAATTAACTGTGCATGATTGTCACACAATAGCTAAGATAAAAAGTAGATCCAACCGCGGAGGAATAAGAAATTGAAGCAGTGATAGAGGAAATGTCATGAAAAGTGAAACATAGCATTTTCTGTCACTGTTGCTCGATAAATATCAAAATTCACACACTCGTTTCATAAAATATGTTATGAAATCACCACTCATGTAAACTCCTATATTTATGCTACATACATTTATGCGGGGCCTAAGGAGGATATGCGAGCCTAAGGCGGACTAGGTTAGAACTAATTGTGTTACCCTCTATTTATACAAAACTATATAAGGTTTTGGTATGTTTTATTTCACAAACGTCAATAGCCCAGTTTGGTCCATGAGACAACATAATTACAAAACATTTAAACATTGTTAAAGTCACAGGATTGTTGACTTAAGTTATTTATCAACAATAATGTACAAACTATACACATATATACAGATACCCAACCTTGACATATTAATCTGCGTTGGTTTAATTCACGTGTTTATATATATGTAGGTAACTCTTCATACAATTATTTCAGGGAGAAGGAAAACGCATTAATTTTGATATAATAACTTATTTCTCAGCTTAAGCGCTTTATATATATATAATCCTAGTAAGCCGAAATGTATTTTCGCATTTTCAATTTTAACAGGTTGCATACATTTATACATACTAGCTCTATCTATAATTATTTCACATGATATAGAATTTTTATTTTCAAACTCCAGTAGGTTAATATGACCCATGAGGTACAACAAATATACATACAAACTATTAAATAACAGTGGTGACAATTATGTGGAGAAGGCAAAGTATGCAATACAACATGATTTATATAATGAACGTATTACAATATCCCTGTACATAAACTCACTCAATTTCTAATTATTTCATCTATGTAAGATAAATACAAAATCTTATTACATATTATTTAATGTCCGTATTTCAAAAGCTTTATACATAAATACACTCAATTTTCTAATTATTTCTTTATTACCACCTGTAAATAGTTCTTTTAATTTATACATATTTGGTCTTTTCCAAAAATATTTATTAATATATTTCATTCTTATGTCTTTATATATGGAACATTCTAGTAACACATGGTATTCATCTTCTAAAACATTACATACTGAGCATTTTCTATCATCAAATGGTATACTTTGTGGTTTGTGCCACCTTCCGGATTCCACTGCTAAATTATGCGATGATAATATTAATCGTGACATAGCATTACGATATTTAGAAAGGTTAATATTTTCAATATATGACTGAAAACCAGAATTTACAACAATGTGTGTATGTTTGCCAAAGTCTATTTACTTTGTCTTTTCAGATCTTTCGACATTCCACCATATCAAAATATAAAATTGTCAATGTAAAAAATGGGTAAGTACTCGTACCAACAATTTCTCTTTTGTCTTACTTCAATAAACCGGGTTTTTTTTGTCTTGGAAATGTTCGTGCTATACACGTGCATGTAATAGTACCTCGTATGCTTCTGGAATTGCACTATCCTACACAACATAAGTTGACTAATACACTCTATATGTTTTACATTTATTTATCGTCGCTACCGGTTACCCATATGAGCGACGCCTCCTGAAGAGATTAGTCATTTTAGATTTGTGAAGGATAGTGCAATAATACAGACATAGTCATAGTCCAGAGTCTCCTCTGGTTCTTTTACGTGCACGGTGTACCGCACCGACACGAGACCTCGGCTTAACGTCCCATCTGAAAAACTGTTAATAATACACTTCTGGAAGCATCGCTCTGAATAACCAGTTGACGAATCTAAATAACAACAAAAAAGACTGTGTAAGTTTGTAGACAGGTCGTCAACTAATTGTGATATAATACACGAGTCGTGTATTAACCTATTAACTGTCGCACCAATCACGTCTGCCTCTCGTTATGTATGGTAACAATACAATAAGGAAGTAATGATACTGCACAAACAAGCTATTGTATGGTAGCCTTGAAATATCCAAACAAGAAATACGGAGTATATGGATCTTTAGATGAAACGAATAATTTGAATAGACTTCATTAGTTGAATATTTATTTGACTTGTTAATTCACAACACGTTATATCCTACAGTGGCTCCCAATTTTGACTGTATACGCAAGTAAGGAATTTACCGTGATTAAATCTGAAATAAACCATTTTAGCGCGTGATGTAAAACGTGACGTCATTTTACTAGTAGTGTTTGTAGTTTTGTGACGTCATTTATATATATATACGCCTTCTACAAAATAACGCCAACTATTTTTGATGAGTTTTGATATATTTATCATTTTAGAATCGGAATAATTTTTGTAATAATATCAAATTTCTTACTTTCGAACTTATTGCGCTGTTTGATATCGAAATTTAAACCATGTAACTTTAACTAAATTAAATAATCCCTTGAAATTATACAGTAATGCAAATATGTCGTGGAACTCTGTCTTGTTGTCTTAATTTAAGCACGTTCTTCCCATGTTTCTGTTAAATGTGTACTCATTTTCGCGTCGGCCATATTATGTATCGTATATTAAGCCAATTTTCTCCATCAAACTTGTTATTTCATTTTTCAGTACAAAATATGATGTAATAGGGCCATACAGTGATAAATTCCAGTATATGAATTGGTCCCCAACTGGACATAGTATAGTAAGTATCAAATGATCCAATCTGTCTCGGGCATTTTGACTTTATTCGCAAAGAACGAATTTGCCGTGTTTAAATCTGCAATCAAACATTTCCCTGCAGTTTTATAGTTTTGCGAGTTCATTTACGCACTCAAAAAAATAACACCAACTATTTTTGAGTTTTTTTTTGTGATATTGTGGTCATGTTAGAATCGAAATAATATTTGTATTTGCGTTATTTATTGTCGAATAAAACAAGGTCTGCGTGGTTAATTCCTACGCGTCAGAACTCCAAACCATGTTTTATGCACCAATAAATAACTGAAAGACAACTATTATTTCCTAAATAACACATGCAGTGAAATTCAAATTTGAAATCTGACACCTGTTCTAAAGCCTGACTTATATGAATGGTGGAAGTCGTGATTGCTCAGTGGTTGCGCGTTCGCTTCACGTGCGAAAGGCCCGGAGTTCGAGCCCCACTGGAGCCGTTACGATTATGCCCTTAGGCAAGGCATTTAAATTCCAAGTTGCTTCTTCTCTCTCCCTCGTGGCGTTGGATTCCATCAGGAATGAGGTCTCGAGAGTGATTAGTATAAGTTATAAGAACTTGTTTCGCAATCGAGCTCAAATAAATTTGTATAAACTAAAGCCTGAATTATAAAGATAGAGCTGAATTATAAAGATAGAGCTGAATTATAAAGATAGAGCTGAATTATAAAGATAGAGCTGAATTATAAAGATAGAGCTGAATTATAAAGATAGAGCTGAATTATAAAGATAGAGCTGAATTATAAAGATAGAGGAGGTATTTGAATTTATTAGTATAAGATATGATTTTATTTCTTCGAGTGATCACAGAAATTGGTGACGTTAGTCTATACAAATTTATTTTAGCTCGATTGCGAAACAAGTTCTTTCAACTTATGTTAATCACTCTTTGAGACCTCATTCCTGATGGAATCCATCGCCACGAGGGAGAGAGAAGAGGCAATGTGGAATTTAAATGCCTTGCCTAAGGGCACAATCGTAACGGCTCCAGCGGGGCTCGAACTCCGGGCCTTTTGCACGTGAAGCGAACGCGCATCCACTGCGCAATCACGACTTCCACTGGTGACATTAGCCACGAGTGGAAATACATAGTTTGGTGATCACGAGACAAACCCTTCTTTTGTATGATTTCCAATGATTTCGGCTAATATAATATTATATTGTATTATTGTATCAAATTGAATTCATTTTAACTACCCTTGTCGGGAGCCTCATTTCTCTACTATATATAACCACATATGTCAGTGTGAACGTCTGTAATACGAAATAGTGATACTTTTAGTAAAATTATAAAGTTAGTTTCTGTTTGCTGTCAAAATTAAAAAATACAGATATTATTTTATAAAATACAAAAGTACATCCAACTGCGGGAGAATACGAAACGCAAGCAGTGGCAGAAAAAGTGTCATCTTGCACTGTTTCAAAACAGTGGACGATGGAGTTTTCTTTCACTGAGAACACTTTATCATTCATTGTAAAGCATCAACGAAAATATAATTTAATTATTGGTCCTAGTGAGAGACATATATTACACCCCTTAACCCTTTCAACACCAAGTAACTCACATGGACTGGTCCATGATATTCATAAACCAATAAATGAATCAGAAAATCACATTTGGACAAGTTCATTTATCAAAATGGGTAATTATGTCTAAAAATAGTCATATCACTGGCAAAAAGTGCAGATCCTGATGAGACGGCTCGTCACGAGCCGGCTCATCTGGATCTACACTTTTTGTAAGCCTATTTAGAGGTCTGTGGTGTTGAAAGGGTTAATTGGCAACTAAAGTCCAATTTAACACAAACTGTATATTGGTTGCAATCTTGTGTTGTTCATGAAACAAATGTTGCGTTATGATTAGGGTTATGGTTAAGTCCTGGTGGCCGGTATGAAATGTCCATGGTAGAAACGGTAGGCTATCTCTCGGAATTAAATGATCAATTATCTTAAAATGAGAAATTTGAATGAAAATTGATAGCACGTGCAAAGGAAACATCGATCATAACAGATGACCTACATGTACAAATAATAGGGAAAGTACCGAGTGTAATTATATGTTTCATTTACAGGTATGTGTTCAGTATAATGATATATATTATATGCGGGACCCGGTAGCAGGGATTTTTGAACAGCATACATTCGATGGCATGGACAATATAGAGCATATATATAACGGTGTACCGGATTGGTCGTATGAAGGTATGTTCGGCTATTTATACAGTACGGCTGTCCTAAATGTTTCCCAGAGCTTATTTTTATATTATTTTTCCTCCTTTTATCTGAACAGGGCCAACTTATTTTTTACCATTTCTTTATCCCTGTAATATTGTCGGTGTCGGAGCAGGGTCAATTTTGGAGCATTAATGTACAGTCAGTATGTTGTTGTGGAGAAAACATCTCCAATTTCCGCAAGAATTTCTTCTTCTTTGATCTTACCAGGGCCAACTTGTTTTTACCATTTCGGGCCACATTCGGTGTAACCTCATTTATTTATCCCGGTACTAGGTAGTGTAGGGGTCGGAACAGGGCCAATTTTGGGACATTATTGTATAAAGTCAGTATGTTCCTGAGTAAAACAGTACTTAATTATCCAAGCTAAGCAAGCGACTGACATCTTTCTCACATATCATCATTTATCACTTGTCCCTGATGTGGAGCGAACTATAGCGATGCATGGCGAGTTCTAACAACGGCGATTCTAGTAGCCCAAATGCATTTATGCAGTGGCGACTTTAAATAAATATAACAGCAAGCAAGGCGTGCTTGACGAAATCGTGCACGGAGGCACTTGTCGTGTGTTATCACCATACTAAGCCTTGCATTGAAGACCAATCACATCAGCAATAAATATGATATACATTTCAGATCATTTAAACTACATTCTCGGTTCTTAAGCTTCGCATATGTTTCACTACTGCCAATCAATCACAAGTAAAATCACATGACAATAATACATGCTACACAGCGCAGTGGTAGCGCGTTCGTTTCAGCTGCGAAATGCCCGGAGTTCGAGTCCAGCTGTAGCCGTTACGATTGTCCCCATAGGCTAGGCAATTCCACATTGCCTCTTCTTTCACCCACATGACGAGTGTGATTATTCATAAAATGTAACAAATACAGCATATATCACATTTTACAGAGGAGATACTCGGCTCAGACAATGCCATATGGTTTTCCCCAGACGGTAGATATATACTGTATGCGGCATTTGACGACAGAGATGTATATACATACGAGATTACCATATACGGAGACATGACAGATACGTATGTCATGTCAAGACATCTACCATATCCTAAGGTGTGTTATGTCAAAACATTTGCATCAATTGTATTATCATAGTCCAAAAGTTGAAAACATAATTATATACATGATTGTATGCACTTTCTCTAACTTAATTAGAAGTGCGTGAATGGTTTTTTTCCGTATTATTTGATTTAATCTTAAATAGTTGTAAAGTGGAAGTCGTGATAGCGCAGTGGATACGCGTTCGCTTCAGGTGTGAAAGGTCTGGAGTTCAAACCTCGCTGGCGCCGTTACAAGTGTACCCTTAGAGAAGGCATTTAAATTCCACGTTGCCCCTACTCTCTCCATTGTGGCGATGGATTCCACCAGGAATGAGGTCTCGAGAGTGATTAATATAAGTTGAAATAACTTGTTTCGCAATCGAGCTAAAATAAATGTGTATTGACTAACATCCGCCATGCACACACTATATAGATGTTGCAATACGAATGTATTAACAATATATAGATGTTGCAATACGAATGTATAAACAATATATAGATGTTGCAATATGAATGCATTAACAATATATAGATGTTGCAATACGAATGTATTAACAATATATAGATGTTGCAATATGAATGTATTAACACTATATAGATGTTGCAATATGAATGCATTAACAATATATAGATGTTGCAATATGAATGCATTAACAATATATAGATGTTGAAATACGGTTTTTAATATCATTGGTTCGATCGTTTCAGCCAGATACACCCAACCCGAAGGTTCGATTGAGGGTGATTGACTTGCAAACAAATAAAACCGAAGGAATTAAAGTTCCAGTGGATTTTAAAAACAAGTAAGGTTTATATCCAAGTAGCGTATTCCAAAACATTCCTAGTATATACATATATACATAATTATAACAAATCACATTACAACAAACATTAATAAATAGATTTATATAAATATGTGTATATATATATGATTTGAACTACTTGTAGGTAAATTCAATTTGTCGAGTGGTTGAAGTCGCTGACACTGTGCATGTAAAGAAACAGGAATCTTTCTAGCGTCTTCTGTATCTTGCAATTTTCACCAATATGTAAAATAGGTAACCGGTGATACATATGGGTGCTTCGTCCCGCAGTAGTAGGATCGACTGTAAATACAAGCTATAACGAAAGACAAAAACAAACAATAGTCTGCCTTGTTTGAGTGGTTACGGTCGCTGACTTGTATACCACTGTAACATATCGTTACTGATGGTCACGGGTTCGAGTCCCGCTCAGACCGTGTCTGTTTATATGAAAACGTTCGCAGTTTTCTTACGGAGGTTGGTACACCAAGTACTTGTTAACCGCTGGAGCCTGCTACGAAAGGTGTTGTTAGGTAAACTGACCGTCACTCAAATGGGCAACCGGTAGCGACGTTAAATAAACTAGACATGTACAAATACCAACCCAGAAACAATGGGGCGAGACAAAATAATGCAGTCAAATATATGTTGGATTCTATTAAATACAAACATGATTTTCTTTATTATACCGGCGTGTTTATATGTTTTTCTGAGGAAATTTTCTTTCGTGGCGGTGGCCAAGTGGTTAAGAGTGTTGATTTGAAATCACTTGCCCATCACCTTTGTAGCGTTCGAATCCCACTATGGCTGTCGAGGTATTTCATATTAGGAAACAATATCGCTGTGTTGCGGTCGGTTGGGGCTTCTATCCGGGTATCCATCCATGCTTATATTACTGCTCGGAGTTGTACCAGAGTTTTTCCTTCATCAATTACAGCTGTAGAGGACATGTACATGTACCAACTAATCTAAATATAAATACTGTTTAATTATATATTATTCTAAAATGGCTCGGCATTTTGCCTATATACGTATCGAAGACATTTACCGCGTTTAAATCTGCAATAAAACATTGTTTAGAGCGTCATGTTACTAGCATTTGTGTGGTTTGGTGAACTCAGTTACACACTCTAAAATAAATCAGACAGGTGGGTTTGGTACGGTGGTCGCCAGATCGGACAGGTGGGTTTTCTCCGGGTACTCCGGTTTCCTCCCACACGAATAACCACGTTTACGCTTTCATCCGCATAAACTATAGTGATTAATATAAGTTGTTAGAACTTGCTTTACAATCGTTGTAAAATAAATAAAGTTTAAACATACTCTAAAAAGATAACACCAACTATTTTAGCGCTTTTTAGATGTTTTGGTCGAAATAATATTTGTCTTTGCGTTATTTATAGTAGAATAAAACATGGCATGCATTGTTAATTAATACTCGCCACACCTTGAAACCACGTGCTATTCATCAATAAATAACTTAAAGACAAATAGTATTTCTTAAATTAATTATGTTTAGTTATTATAGATATTTACGCTATATCTATTTCAGGGATCATTATTTTACGACTGTATCTTGGCAGGACAACACTCACGTATTGATATCGTGGCTTAATAGAGCACAGAATCTCTCCATACTTTCCCTATGCAATGCACGTAGCGGAAAATGTATCAAGGTAAGTCATAGTGTGGCGTCCGTGGTCCAATGGTAGAGCGTCGGTCCCGGGTTCGATACTCGTTCAGGTTACGTATGTAGTGTCATTCATTCAAGGTAATACACAGATGGATCTGTAGTCCAGTGGTAACACGCTGGACTGGTAATCCAGGGATCGCAGGTTCGATCCCCGTCTGACCGTAATAAAATTAACAGTCTTTCAGATGGGACGTTAAACCGAGGTCTTGTGTCGGAGCTTTACACCGTGTACGTAAAATAACCAGAGGAGACTCTGGAATGGGTCTCTCTCTGTATCATGCCATATCCTCCAAAATCTAAAATGACTAATCTCTTCAGGAGGCGTCGCTTATATGGGCAACCGATAGCGACAATAAATAAACGCAAACCACACACACCTCATACACATTGCTTAGTACTGGTTAACCACTTAGGTAAGCATGACCAGGAAAAAGGGGTTTGACATTAATGGAACATATATACATACATCTCAATAACCGAGTGTCTACGATATTATGGACTATATATATGCGTTGTAAATAACTGTCAACGTGTTCAGGTAAGTTTTCCACCTCAATATAATGAGTGTCTACTATATTATGGTCTATCTGTGTGATGTAACTTGTTCATGTAAGTCATCGACTTCAATAGAATGAGTGTCTACTATATTATGGTCTATCTGTGTGATGTAAATAACTGTCAACATGTTCAGGTAAGTTTTCCACCTCAATATAATGAGTGTCTACTATATTAAGGTCTATCTGTGTGATGTAAATAACATGTTCATGTAAGTCATCGACTTCAATAGAACGAGTGATTACTATATTATGGTCTATCTGTGTGATGTAAATAACATGTTCATGTAAGTCATCGACTTCAATAGAACGAGTGATTACTATATTATGGTCTATCTGTGTGATGTAAATAACTTGTTCATGTAAGTCATATACCTCAATAGAACGAGTGATTACTGCATTATGATTTACCTATGTGAAACTAACCTGGGTTCCAGTCTGTCGATTTCTTCACTAATTTACTTCTGGCAAAATGACAATATTATCAGAAACTCAATACGACCCAATTAATCGTCTCGACCCAAATTAATGGTCTCGATATTAAAATATATTTATATGAATGAACAGCCAAATGTGTGTGTGTGTGTGTGTGTGTGTGGTGTGTGTGTGTGTGTGTGTGTGTGTGTGTGTGTGTGTGTGTGTGTGTGTGTGTGTGTGTGTGTGTGTGTGTGTGTGTGTGTGTGTGTGTGTGTGTGTGTGTGTGTGTGTGTGTGTGTGTGTGTGTGTGTGTGTGTGTGTGTGTGTGTGTGTGTGTGTGTGTGTGTGTGTGTGTGTGTGTGTGTGTGTGTGTGTGTGTGTGTGTGTGTGTGTGTGTGTGTGTGTGTGTGTGTGTGTGTGTGTGTGTGTGTGTGTGTGTGTGTGTGTGTGTGTGTGTGTGTGTGTGTGTGTGTGTGTGTGTGTGTGTGTGTGTGTGTGTGTGTGTGTGTGTGTGTGTGTGTGTGTGTGTGTGTGTGTGTGTGTGTGTGTGTGTGTGTGTGTGTGTGTGTGTGTGTGTGTGTGTGTGTGTGTGTGTGTGTGTGTGTGTGTGTGTGTGTGTGTGTGTGTGTGTGTGTGTGTGTGTGTGTGTGTGTGTGTGTGTGTGTGTGTGTGTGTGTGTGTGTGTGTGTGTGTGTGTGTGTGTGTGTGTGTGTGTGTGTGTGTGTGTGTGTGTGTGTGTGTGTGTGTGTGTGTGTGTGTGTGTGTGTGTGTGTGTGTGTGTGTGTGTGTGTGTGTGTGTGTGTGTGTGTGTGTGTGTGTGTGTGTGTGTGTGTGTGTGTGTGTGTGTGTGTGTGTGTGTGTGTGTGTGTGTGTGTGTGTGTGTGTGTGTGTGTGTGTGTGTGTGTGTGTGTGTGTGTGTGTGTGTGTGTGTGTGTGTGTGTGTGTGTGTGTGTGTGTGTGTGTGTGTGTGTGTGTGTGTGTGTGTGTGTGTGTGTGTGTGTGTGTGTGTGTGTGTGTGTGTGTGTGTGTGTGTGTGTGTGTGTGTGTGTGTGTGTGTGTGTGTGTGTGTGTGTGTGTGTGTGTGTGTGTGTGTGTGTGTGTGTGGTGTGTGTGTGTGTGTGTGTGTGTGTGTGTGTGTGTGTGTGTGTGTGTGTGTGTGTGTGTGTGTGTGTGTGTGTGTGTGTGTGTGTGTGTGTGTGTGTGTGTGTGTGTGTGTGTGTGTGTGTGTGTGTGTGTGTGTGTGTGTGTGTGTGTGTGTGTGTGTGTGTGTGTGTGTGTGTGTGTGTGTGTGTGTGTGTGTGTGTGTGTGTGTGTGTGTGTGTGTGTGTGTGTGTGTGTGTGTGTGTGTGTGTGTGTGTGTGTGTGTGTGTGTGTGTGTGTGTGTGTGTGTGTGTGTGTGTGTGTGTGTGTGTGTGTGTGTGTGTGTGTGTGTGTGTGTGTGTGTGTGTGTGTGTGTGTGTGTGTGTGTGTGTGTGTGTGCGTGCGTGCGTGCGTGTGTGCGTGCGTGCGTGCGTGCGTGCGTGCGTGCGTGCGTGCGTGCGTGCGTGCGTGCGTGCGTGCGTGCGTGCGTGCGTGCGTGTACTGATGTTTATTTATTATGTGGTTTTATTTCAGAATTACAGAGTGGAAGGTGACGGTGGATGGGTCGATATAGTAAATATATTTTCCAAATTTCTCTTTTTTCTATATTAAGGACATGCATAATAAGGTGATTCGTCCATATTCTTATCAGTTTAAATGATTTGGTATTTGGAGAGGAATTAATATAAGTTTTCTGAAAACTTGTTTTCCAATCCAATCCATTCGCAATTTATGTAATTTGTAACATTGTTTGTGTTATATATGTAAATTTATTGGAATAAATACTGTTTAAACCAAATGAAGATACATGTAGCATAATTGGACCTGACAATACATGTAGCATAATTGGACCTGACAATACATGTAGCATAATTGGACCTGACAATACATGTAGCATAATTGGACCTGACAATACATGTAGCATAATTGGACCTGACAATACATGTAGCATAATTGGACCTGACAATAACTTGGAAATGTTAATACCATGTTCTACGGTACTATTTAAGCATGTTGTAACCTCACACAATTTGGAACCCTACTCACTCCATTCATTCAATTCAATTTAATTCATCCATTCATTTATTATGGAGGATGACTCAATTTGCGATGATAAAATATTTCTTGGGGGTCACTAAATAATACATTAAAGGAGAGGACAACCATAAGCTGTATAGCTTTCTGTCCAATTCCTTGTTTCAATTGTTGTAAATAATCCTGTACATGATAGAACATAAATATGTTTAAACCAAACCAATGTGTTAAAGGAGAGGACAACCATGAGCTGTATAGCTTTCTGTCCAATGCCTTATTTCAATTGTACATGATAGAAAATAAATATGTTTAAAGCAGATAATACATGTGCGTAACTGCATGTACACCAAAACCGCGTGTGTTTTAGGTGTATTTATTTTATTACCGGTTGCCCTTAAGAGCGCTGCCTTTTGAAGAGATTAGTTTCTCACACAATAACATACAACAGCTATGTTGCCCTTAAGAGCGCTGCCTTTTGAAGAGATTAGTTTCTCACACAATAACATATAACAGCTATTTTGCCCTTATGAGCGACGCCTCTTGACGAGACTAGTTTCTCACATAATAACATACAACAGCTATGTTGCCCTTATGAGCGACGCCTCTTGACGAGACTAGTTTCTCACACAATAACATACAGCAGCTATGTTGCCCTTATGAGCGACGCCTCTTGACGAGACTAGTTTCTCACACAATAACATACAACAGCTATGTTGCCCTTATGAGCGACGCCTCTTGACGAGACTAGTTTCTCACACAATAACATATAACAGCTATTTTGCCCTTATGAGCGACGCCTCTTGACGAGACTAGGTTCTCACACAGTAACACACAACATCTACCAATTAGAGAACAATATAATGAAATGTTAGCATAAATGTAATAGTAACCGTGTCCATATCCAGTGACGTCCTTGGTCCAGTGGTAGAGCGTCGGATTTGGAATCGAACGGTCCCGGGTTCGATACTCGGTCAGGCCACGTATGTAGTGTTATTGAGCAAGACACCTCACACACATTGCTTAGTACTGGTTAATCGCTTAGGTCGTCTAAGCCTGCCCAGGAAAACATGTCTAAGTCCCCGCGAGGGGTTTGACATTAAAGGAACATACATACATGGCAATAATGTTCAATCTGTTGGGCCTGGTCAGTAACAGAATAGTTTAGTGTGTCATTCAGTAGTTGAGGTTGAAAGTGACCCACTTGTTGTATTCAGAAGTTTAGATAGACAATGACTGGGGGCTTGCTCATTAATGATTACTGGTTGTTTTTAGTTGACAGAGGCCAAGGATATCTCAGTACTTGTTTAGTGATATAGGTTAACGTTCACAGTAGACCATTATATGATACATTTGAATAGAAGGTATGCCAGTGTAACTTACTGTATACTAACAATATTAATTATCACCATTCAAGAAAGGCGAGAATCCATAAGAACAACGACAAATGTAGGCTATTGTTAAACATGAATTTATATTTGAAGATTTATGTTCATACAACCTAGAAATTAAGTTTGTTATATAGAAAGAGAAAATCGATGATGTAAACTATGTAACCAAATGTTAAAACTTGACGGGTAAATAATGTTGTTATAACTTGTAGCCCAACCCACTTGACAAAACAAATGTATCGTATACTGCAATCATATAATTACATATTAATCTCTGATTTGTTCGTAGTATTGTATGTATATATGTAATGTATTGTATGAAAAAATGCAATAAAATATTATTAAATTTTAAATAATGTTAAAACTATATTTATATGACTGACCAAGCAAAATATATCAATGCCTATTACCACGTGTTAACTAGACATCATCTCCTCACCATTATTAATGGTGTAGAAAGAAAGTCGATTATGTAAACAAAAGTCGGTTAAATCTGAGTATCACTTTATGTTATGTTGTACGAGATACAGAGGTTTAAGAACTAAATACATTGGCAATATATAGCATGGTCGTGTGTACAGAAGTTCAAAACTCAGGTCAACTATGAATGAATTGTAATTGTTAAATATATCTATTTAATCCGACAACCATCCAATATGTAAAATAGTGGACTGTATGAGGCGCGTCGTGGCGAAGACAGTACCAATAGTTTACATATTGGATCCGTTTGAGGCTTATATCTTACTTAAAACACACGCTTATATAACAAGATCCTACTAATTAAAATTGTTAATTTCGTATATGTCCGCGTAGAATTTAATATAATACTATGGCCTTTTGACACCAGTTCAATATTGATAATAATGGAATACAAGTATGAAGGTATGACGTCAAGAACGTGTTTTAAGTTACTATAAATATCATAGAAGGAAACAATCGATGATATAAACTATGTAACCAAAAGTCGGTTGAATCTGAGTATCACGTTATGTTATGCTGTACGAGATACGGAGGTTTAAGATCTAAATACATTGGCAATATATAGCATGGTCGTATGTACAGAAGTTCATGTCAACTATGTATAGGATATAAGCCGACAACGATCCAATATGTAACATATTGGACTGTATGAGGCGCGTAGTGTCTATAAATGTCCTATAAAGTTACTCTAAATGCCCTAGATATAATGTGCACTATTTCTTAAACTGTATACTAGTATTTATATATTTATGTATGTCTTTGTCATAGTGTGTGCGTGTGTAAATTTCCATAGGCAATGTATTGCTGATTATGCCAATATATTTGAATTGATATATTTGTTTTGCAAATACAAATTCTGTGGAAAAAACCCAACATTGGCTGTGACTAGATTGAGCCAGGAATGTACATCGTTGTTTACATTTCTCGTTGTCAAACCACACTGATACACGGAGTAGTAAGGGGCATAGTTCATGATAGGTCTTTGACTATGTTAAATCAACAATGTATACAGAGTTGTCGGTCACAGTCTGACCTGTGTTAAGTTACAACTATGCAGCATATCTTTTAGAGAAACTTCTCAACTCCCAAACTGAAGTATAGGATACTAGGAGTCATTTATCTTCTAAGATATATGATTGTTTTTACGTCCTGGTACTGTCACACAAATAGCATGCAATATCACTCTTCATAATTATACTATTACTTCTGTGTATAGGTTTAACTGTAAGGATGTCTAGGAATAGTGATTATACTATTCGAATATTTGGTCGAAGCGGTATTCGAATATTCGAATAAAACTCAAAATCACTCAAACTCTTTATAAAAATTGCCAAACCTAATTTCTGTTTTACGCGTAAACGTCATCTTCTTCCAATGATTATTCAGATTGATATTGTACCCGCATATGTTATATCCAATTTGCATAGATTACACCGAGCACTTTTCTTATTCTCAGAGCGATTCAAGCATTTCCAAACGTGTGATTGAGCGGGTGGCATTTTTGAGGACAATATAATATTTTTTCTCAAATATTCGAATACTGGAATAGTACTAATATTCGGACGTTCGAGCGAATATTCGTTGCCATCCCTATTTACCTGTAATGTTGACAATGAAAATGCTTGGATATTCTCAATTTCCTTGTGGAAAAATATTGCCTGATACCCCCTCCAACTCGATTATGTCATTCACATTGATTTGAGTCCATATTGGTAATGTAATCGATAGTTGTGTAATTCTTATAGTACCGGCCAGCAATATTCAAGCCAAGTGGCAGTCGGTATTTCCTGCTACTGCCACACAAGGATGGATCAGCGGGCAGCTTCCAGCATATCGCCATGATCGACTCTTCATATGACATATCGGTATGTTAATCATTTATCTGGGTAGGAGCTACATTGGGCGTGCTGCTTAATGTGCGTGGAGGCGGCATTTTCGTTCATACCCCGATGGACAGTATTAACCGGCGATTTAAAACTTAAATTTACATTAATTATTCAAATTATTCAAAGAATATCAATCAAGCGCTGTCAAACAGTGTGAATGCGGATGACCATAACTTCGAGTGCGCAGGTCAGCTGCATATCATTAGTGAGGAAATATACACGAAAATAGACACAGACAGGGCACATACGTTCATCGAAGGAAATGCAATAGCGATGTAAATATTCAAAAAGGAAAATATAAATAGAAAATGGCAACCTCTACAAGACAAGTAATAATGCAATAACTGCTTACCGTTCACTGCTAAATACTTGATGCATATAGACAATTTGCTAGTTCAGAACACTTGTTATTAAGCTAGCAGAACACGTGTTATTAAGCTAGCAGAACACGTGTTTTTAAGCTAACAGAACACTTGTTATTAAGCTAGCAGAACATTTGTTATTAAGCTAGCAGAACATTTGTTATTAAGCTAGCAGAACATTTGTTATTAAGCTAGCAGAACATTTGTTATTAAGCTAGCAGAACATTTGTTATTAAGCTAGCAGAACACGTGTTATTAAGCTAACAGAACACTTGTTTTTAAGCTAACAGAACACTTGTTATTAAGCTAGCAGAACATTTGTTATTAAGCTAGCAGAACATTTGTTATTAAGCTAGCAGAACACGTGTTATTAAGCTAACAGAACACTTGTTTTTAAGCTAACAGAACACGTGTTATTAAGCTAGCAGAACACGTGTTTTTAAGCTAACAGAACACTTGTTTTTAAGCTAACAGAACACGTGTTATTAAGCTAGCAGAACACGTGTTTTTAAGCTAACAGATCACTTGTTATTAAGCTAGCAGAACATTTGTTATTAAGCTAGCAGAACACTTGTTATTAAGCTAGCAGAACATTTGTTATTAAGCTAGCAGAACACGTGTTATTAAGCTAGCTTCTGATGAGGTTAATAATATATTTTCTGGACGAGGTTAGCACAACTTTATGTACCACATTACTAAAAATACACGTTATTCAGCAATTCCTGACACCTTATTATATATTTTGGAAATATCATGTCATTGTTTTGTTAATTCTGTCAAGTATGAATTTATGTATTACCGATTACGTACGGAAATACTTGTTTAAGTGCATACTTTTTTTTAAAACTATTTATTTTACAATGATTGCGAAGCAAGTTTTAACACCTTATATTAATCACTCTCGTTGGCGCGGATGAAAGCGTATATTAGATCATTCATGTGGGAGGAAACCGGAGTACCCGGAGAAAACCCACCTGTCCGATCTGGCGACCATCGTACCATCTTACATACTTCCCTGTCCGAGGATCGAACCCGGGTCGCATTGGTGAGAAGCGAGTAAGTGCATACTTACTTAGTACACTTTGGACACAATTGTACAACTATCTATGATCGAGGCGCTTTAACGTTGGAAGAAACACGTTTTAGATGAGTTCTATTTGTAGACAAAACCAGGAGATGGCTCGAAGATATTTCTAACGGCTGGTAGATGGGATGTCATGGACATTGTAGGTTATGACGACGACTTAGATTTAATGTAAGTCTGCTGAAGTGGAGAATAGTGGTGTGTCCTGTAGACCTGTCCTGTAGACCTATATAAGGCTATATTGTATACATGTCCGGTAGACCTGTCCTGTAGTGTGTCCTGTGGTGTGTCCTGTCATGTAGTGCGTCCTGTAGACCTGTCATATAGTGTGTCCTGTAGACCTGTCCTGTAGACCTGTCATGTAGTGTGTCCTGTAGTATGTCCTGTAGACCTGTCCTGCAGACCTGTCCTGTAGTGTATCCTGTAGACCTGTCATGTAGTGTGTCCTGTAGACCTGTCATGTAGTGTGTCCTGTAGTATGTCCTGTAGACCTGTCCTGTAGTGTATCCTGTAGACCTGTCATGTAGTGTGTCCTGTATACATGTCATGTAGTGTGTCCTGTAGACCTGTCATGTAGTGTGTCCTGTATACCTGTCCTGTAGTGTGTCATGTACACTTGTCCTTTAGACATGTCCTGTAGTGTGTCCTGTAAACTTGTCCTGTAGACATGTCCTGTAGTGTGTCCTGTAGACATGGCATGTAGTGTGTCCTGTAGACCTGTCATGTAGTGTGTCCTGTAGACCTGTCCTGTAGGCATGTATTTGAAGACCACATAGTTTTACTTATAATGGAAGGAGACAAATCTATGAGACTAAGATTATTTATCGTCGCTACCGCTTGCCCATTTGAACAACAACATTTTTCCTGTTTTGGCTACAGCTGTTAACCAGTACGTAGTGCACCAACCGCCCTAAGACACGGCCTGAGCGGGGCTCGAACCCGTGACCATCAGTGATGATAGGTTACAATGTCAAGTCAGCGACCGTTTTAACTCGACCACGGAGGCGGACTCTGTGAATGTATCAATTATTTCTCATTATATACTGTATATTTTAATCTTCATCATGCTGTAGGCGAAATGAGCAGATAGCAACTGTGTAATTATTTGCTTGTTTTTCCTAGAAAGTAGGGATTGTGACATTTCATTCAACTTTTCTGGATGTTATTTACTCATTTTTCCTATCGCATGCGACAGGATAACCAGTGCATTAATGAAGTTGCATATGGTATACGTGTATGGTATACTTGTATGATATTATTATCAGTTTAGATTTAGTCTTAGATAGTTTTGAGGAGAAGAATTATATAAGACTCTGTCTTTCATTCTAATCCTTTTTCCGTACATATTGATTATGTGTGATGTATGCATTGTTCAATAGGTATTTTATTGGGAAATAAAATATGTTTAAACTAGTTTAGATTAATTGTGTATCATGTCAATATGATCAGTACATCTTCATCCCCGCTATAGTTTGGCATCAGCGGACGATAGATAGATCGCCATTATTAGTGGTCCATTTCCCCCAGACTTTTATTTTTGGCCAAATGATAGATTAATCGCCACAGGTTATCGCCGATTTTGACACAAAAAATATATGTGTATTTATTAAGAAATAATATTTGTCTTTTAGGTATTTACTCTCTGCGTGGTTTTTGTTGTACTCGACTCTAAATAAAGCAAATACAAACATTTATTTCGATTCTAGCAACATCTAAAAGTCGCAAAAATAGTTTTTTTAGAAAGCGAAAATGGCATCACACACTAACCTATGTTTTATTGCAGATTTAAACACGGTAAAGTCCTTCTTTGCGTATACAGACAAAATGTCGTGTCATGTTAGAATGAAATGCATATAAATGCTAGTTTATGTTAATTAATTGCCAAAATGGCGACAAGGTCGATTGACAGCGATAGCACTACTAATGGACGTACCATAATGTTGAGACAGTTGATGCCGGCTAATTCTACGCATCCCATACGTCCAACATTGTGAACTTAAATATGTGTCCGAGTATTACGTATGTTTGACCTCGATTTACTATATTATGTTACACGTTTTCTTTGATTTCAGATATTTTACTGCAGCAAAACCAGGTGATCCAATGCATAGACATTTATATACGTAAGATGAACACATATTTGTTTTATCTAATTGATAAGTACAACTTCGTTCAATGTCGCGATTCTCAGTGGCTGAATTAGTACATGTGATCGCAGTTCATGACCAGATGAACCTCATAACTCTTCTATTTCTGATGTTGTTAAAACGTGTGGCCCAAACCATTTGTATTTTCATGATATGTATTGTATCTTTATGTGTATGACATATGCACTATTGATTTGCAATAAAATATGGTTAAATAAAATGAAATAGACAAATCAACAGGAAAAGACCAGCACACGTTTTTATTCCTTTAAATGTGTGATTATTGTTACTGTGGTAATGTGATAAAAACGGATGTTAAACTCGTTTCACAAAATATTGTATAAAAGCACCACGACTGTAAGATCCGTTTGATCACATTACCACAGCAACACAAGGAAAAAAACGTTTCTGTTTGCAAGTATATTTTTGAGCATCCAAGCTGAATATTAGTGCGAGATTGCACAAAAATATAGTCCGTTCCAACACTATAGGAGTGCATTCTGTACGTTATGGAAATGTTGACGAATCCAAACGTTTTGTAACTAAGTCTTTTACAAATTTAATCTGTTGTAATCATGACTATTGAATGTTCATGTTCAAGGTGTGCATTCTAAATATAGCAACAACAATCATGTTCTGGATACAAACTTCAACAATCTCCATTTACTGAAGATAACTTTGAATCTTTTAACTATTGAATGTTCATGGTGTGCATTCTAAATATAGCAACAACAATCATTTTCTGGATACACACTTTAACAATCGCCATTTACTATTGAATAGTTTATACATTGTCTCACTTTTCCAACTTTTATGAGTTTGCACATTTCACTGTAGGATCTACTATTATTAGGCTTCACTTTATGTGTGTTTTACGTTTATTTATCGTCGCTACCGGTTGCCCATATGAGCGACTCCTCCCGAAGAGTCATTTTCGATATTTGGAGGATAGTGCAATGATACAGACAGAGACACATTCCAGAGTCTCCTCCGGTTCTTATGCACGATGTAAAGCAACGACACAATACCTCGGTTTAAAGTCTCATCTGAAGGTCTGTTCATTTTATTAGGGTCATACGGTGGATCGAACCTGCAATCCATGGATTATCAGTCCAGCGTATTACCACTGGACTACAGATCCGTCTGTAATTTAAATGATGCCGGGCCCTATATACATCCCTCTAGCTCTTGGCAGTTGTGTATTCCAGCGGAAGAACAACAGTGTACCCAAGTGTTTGGGAGTGTTTCAGTGAACAACTCTGTAACAATTGATATCCTTATTAAATATTCACAAATTATATTATATATATTATTGATGGTTGTAAAAACCAAACCAAACGTTAAAATAGTTTCGCCAAGCGATACGATTGGCTGACAATATAACGGCAGTAATAAATAATTTGCATAATGAAAGCATATCATGTAACGGTAAGAGTTAGTTAGTAGCTACCTTAGTTATTTTATAGGAATAACCTACTGATGTAAACGTATTGGATAAAATATATTAGGTAACTATTAGGAAATTATAGGGTAGGGTTAGGCAAGACATGTTCGCGCCTGCGACATTAATACAAGTGGAGTTCTTTTTTCTCTTGGAACTATTGATGTCATCGGTCTTTCGGAATGCGGACATTATATTTCAGCACAACTACCGTAACGGACCGCGAAGACTACAGACAAGTCACGTGTTTGACTTGCGACTTTGACGAAGGTTGCCAATTTGTTGAAGTTAGTTTCACGTCAACAGCAAAATACTATCTTCTGGCTTGCAAGGGGCCTGCCGTTCCATCATATCACCTGTTCTCAACAGAAGACGGATTTGGTACGTTTGATTTGATAATATGTTATGTAGCTCTATATGCATGTATATAAAAATCACACCCATTATGCAAGTCGAAAAATTAGCACATGGATTTGTACGTTACAGTTACATTTAACCAAGACTACACAAATATATATAGAGAGAGGGAGCATACTAACACTCAACATATATGCTATTGTCGGCTTCCACGTCTTTCAATTCGAAATATTGATTGCAAACAATCTGGAATTAGGTGTCATGCAAATGGTGTCCGTTTCTCATCCGATCAGTTGTTACTTGAGTTCGAACCCCACCAGAACCAAGATGGTTGTGTCCTGATGCAAGGCAAGACATTTTAATTCCCATTGCCTCTTCTCTCCGTGGCAATGGATTTCACCAGGAATTGGTTCTCCAGAGCGCTTAACCACACTTCAATTCCATTCAAACTGAATTTAGTGTCGGAGTTATTACAAACAGAAACTACTGTAAGGACATGTTTTGCAATGGCTTCCACAAATTAATACGTAAACTAAGTAATTTGTTGAAGTCATTTCACATCATTGTACAGCATTGTTTAAATTAATATAATGTAGAGCTACATAATGTTCTTTTTAAATATTTCAGTGACAACTTTGGAGGACAATTCTGAGTTACGGGATAAATTGGCAGATATGATGTTGCCTGTGCAAGAGTACATGCAAATACCTATCGATGAAGAAAAAACTGACTGTAGGTCAAACCATTCATCTTGCATGTGCTAGTTTGATTAATTAAGCTGGTATCCTTGTGTATCTAATACCAAGTTACGTAAACATGTACATTCATTTTTCAATATATACTATACTATTGTCACACTCGTAATTAAATCCACGGAGTTATTTCAGCTTTCGTAGATCGGAGCTTCACATCTAGCACAATATTGGTGACGGCATACCCGAAAACCCAATGGCATTGACGCTTGACGTTACATCACTGACTATGTATGTTACGTCCTTGACACTGAACATTACACCATTGACTCTGCGTGTTATATCCTTGAATATGTACGTTATATCCTAGACTATGTACGTTATATCATTGACTATGTGCGTTACGACATTTACTCTGTACGTTACGACATTGACTCTGTATGTACCAATCTTTACTCTGTACGTTACATCATTGAATATGTGCGTTACGACATTAACTCTGTACGTTACGACATTGACTCTGTTTGTACCATACTTTACTCTGTACGTTCCATCATTGACTATGTGCGTTACGACATTAACTCTGTACGTTACGACATTGACTCTGTATGTACCATAATTTACTCTGTACCTTACATCATTGACAATGTGCGTTACGACATTAACTTTGTACGTTACGACATTGACTCTGTATGTACCATACTTTACTCTGTACGTTACATCATTGACAATGTGCGTTACGACATTTACTCTGTACGTTACGACATTAACTCTGTATGTACAATACTTTACTCTGTACGATACATCATTGACTCTGCATGTTACATCGTCGCCGTTCGTTATGTAGGGTACTAGTCTAGTTCTCTCTCCCAATCTGTATCTCTTGGTGTAGCAAGTAGTAGTATCCCTCTCCTCTTCAATGTTCCATCATTAACTCTGTACGTTACATCGTCGCCGTTCATTATGCAGGTACTAGTGATATCTCCCGACCTGTATATCTTGGTGTAGCAGTGTTCCTCTCTATCGCCTATTCAATGTTACATCAATAACTCTGTACGTTATATCGTCGCCGTTCATTATGCAGGTATTAGTTATCTATCCCGATCTGTATACCTTGGTGTAGCCAGTAGCAATGTACCTTCCTATTGCTCCCAATCTGTATACCGTGGTATAACAGTGCAGCTCTCTATCTCCTATTCAATGGTACATCAATAACTCTGCACGTTACATCAATAACTCTGTACGTTACATCGTCGCCGTTCATTATGCAGGTACTAGTTATCTATCCCGATCTGTATACCGTGGTGTAACAGTGTTCCCCTCTATCTCCTCTTAAATGTTACATCATTAACTGTGCACGTTACATCGCCGCCGTTCGCTATACAGGTACTAGTTCTCTCTCCCTATCTGTATACCTTGGTGTAGCCAGTAGCAATGTACCTTCCTATTGCTGTTTCCCCTTATTCAGACAGAGGCATGTTGAAATATGATAGGTACTCGTGACCTTGTAAGTGACCTACATTTCCCATTGTTATTAGTAAAATATAATTGATATCTCAACCGCCTAGACGAATGGTCCATGATGTTAATCTATAATCACGGTTTAATTATATTACTATGGGATATAATTTTAATTGTGTTGAATTAAATGAAATCATTAAAATAAAGCTTACATTTCTTGGTTGCAGATATGTGGGCAAAGGTCCTGCTTCCACCGGTATTGATTAAGGCAGAAATAATAACATACAATATATTATTTAGAGTGTAAGTACATACTATAACTCTTTTTTGTGAAATGAGTAATATTTGTTAAGTAGAGGCCGAGTGACTAAGGTTGTTGACTTCAAATCACTTGCTGGCTAAAGGTAGGTCGGTGGTTATACCCGGGTGCTCGTTCTTGACTGACATACTGCATGTATGGCACCCGGTGTCTTCCACTAGCAATTCTAGCTGAAGAGTCGTTACCTAAGCTATTTGTGCGACATTAAACACCAAAACAAACATGTTTTTACATCTCACTTTACGGCAAGGTCTATCAGAATATAAGAGATTTATAGACCTAGTTCCTGAGACGGATCTGTAGTCCAGTGGTAACACGCTGGGCTTGTAATCCAGGGATCACAGGTTCGATCCCCCGTCTGACCATAATAAAATTAACAGTCTTTCAGATGGGACTTTAAACCGAGGTGTTGCTCATATGGGTAACCGGTAGCGACGATAAATAAACGTAACACGCACAGTTACTGAGATTGTGTGAGTTACGTAACTGAGGGGTTGCAGTTTCATAATTAAATACACAATGACTCTTCTCTATCCGTTATGTTCACGCCCCAATATCAAAGCCGAAGTGACCACTAACACAGGTTTGAGTGCAGATGCTTTATATATGTTCAGGTACGGAGGACCGAACACTCAGCTTGTCACAGACGAGTTTAGTATTGGTTGGGAACATTATTTATCAAGCGCACATGGTATTATCATAGTATACGTGGATGGCCGAGGCACATCTGGAAGGGGTAACAGATGGTTACATGCTAACTACAAAAAGCTTGGAACAGTAGAGGTTGAAGACACAATTACGGCAGCACGGTAAGCAGAGCTATTCTTACACCCTTTATCTGGCCTTACCTATCCTTCATCTGACCTTACCCCTTCTTTATCTGGCCTTACCTATCCTTCATATGTCCTTACCCCTTCTTCAGGTGTTCATATGTATTCTTCATCTGACCTTACCCATTCTTCATCTGGCCTTACCTATCCTTCATCTGTCCTTACCTCTTCTTTATCTGGCCTTACCTATCCTTCATCTGCCCTTACCCCTCCTTCATCTGGCCCTACCTATCCTTCATCTGTCCTGACCCCTTCTTCATGTGTCCTTACCTATCCTGCATATGTCCTTAGCTCTTCTTCATGTGTCATTACTTATCCATTATATGTCCTTACCTCTTCTGCATGTGTCCTTACCTATCCTTCACCTGTCAGTGCCCCTTCTTCATCTGGCATTACCTATCCTTCATCTGTCACCATATGTTCTTACTCATTATTCAGCTGTTCTTACCCCTTCTTCATATGTCCTTACCCCTTCTTCATGTGTCCTTAACTCTCCGTCATCTGTCCTTACCTCATCTTCATCTGGCCTTACATTTACTTCATCTGTCCTTACCTCTTCTTCATCTGTCCTTCCCTCTCCTTCATCTGTCCTTACCTCTCCTTCATCTGTCATCATATGGTCTTACTCCTTCTTCATATGTACTTACCCCTCCTTCATCTCTTCCTACCCTCTTCTTCATATATTCGTATGCCCCTCATCTCTTCGTACCCCCTCCCTCATCACTTCTCATCTCTCCTAATGTCGTCCTGAATATATCTACATGTATATAGTCATATATATATAGAGGATATGTGTTCCGTTTCAGTCAATGATCTAATTATAGTTCACCAAATGAACACTGACATATATTGTTGAGTGGTTACGGTCGTTCACTTGCAAATAAATTGCCTCTCACCGCTGTAGGTTCAAATCCCATTGTGAATGTTGAACTTTTGTAAGTGAGGAAGCGATCCAGCTGGCTTGTGGAATGTCGGCGGTTCTACCAGGGTGTCCATCAATGCGTGACATACTGCTGGATCATGCGGTCTTCCTCCACCAATACTAGCTGAATAGTCGCCATATGAACTAAGCTGTTGATGCGACTTTAAACTACCAAAACAAAACTAAATTAACAAAGACTGCAATGATATTTGGATGGTATTTCACAAGCACATGTAGGCAATGATAAGACATATATTTGAAGGTTCGAAACTCGCCAGAGGGTTCGTTCTGATATGGCCGATTGGTGAACCGCCAGCTAGTCAAATAATGGTTACCGATTGCCTACTAGCCTGGCATACAAGCATAGGATGCGTGAAGTACTGATGTTCATAAAAGAGGTGTCTCAGAAATGGCTGGCCCTTTAAATATGGGTGACACTATAATAATCAAACACTTTACTTTTCTTTTTACAAACACTTGTTTTCAGGTATTTCAACAAACTCCATTACGTTAATGAAGCAACAGCAATATGGGGATTGGTAAGTATGTTTCTTATTTGTATTTTACTATTATCAACATTAATATTTATTATGTTTTTGTTCGTGTTAGGGCAGTGGCGTTGTGGTACGGCGGTCAAATTTTATATTACTAGGTGTCGTCGGCGTAGGTATATACACTCGAAACCTGAATTATGCATATATAATTAGTTTACTGAATATGCAAACGGAAATGGCTGACCCTAATAAAATTAACAAATGAATCAGAGGAGATGCTAGAATGGGTCTATGTCTGTATCATTCCACTATCCTCCAACAACCTAAAATGACTAATCTCTTCAGGAATGTGTCGCTCATATGGACAACGAAAGTACCTTTTATTAGACTATCTACGGTATTTATTACAGTCTTATGGAGGATTCCTAACATCGTCGGTTATTGGTCGAGGAACAGAAGCGTTTAAATGTGGCCTTGCTGTCGCTCCTGTCACAGATTGGAGATACTATGGTAGTGTATCTACAGTTGTTCCATTCTTTCTATTCCTCTTAAAAGCTATAATATTATTATATTTAAGGAATGAATCGCCCTGTTAATAGTTTCCATAGGGGTATGAACTACATTTGGGGTGTCTAAAATGTTTGTATTCCAGCAGTTCACAATTTATATTTATTATTCAAAGAATAGCAAAGCAACGCTGCCCACCACTGCGAGTGCACATGTCCGTACCTTCGAGTGGGCATTTCACCTACATATCATTAGTGAGGAAATTCACACGAAAATAGATACAAACTGGACCCTTATATCGAAGGAAATGCAATAGGGATGCAAATAATAATATCGTGGTAAAGCTCTAATTGGTGTAATACAAAGACGACAACTGGTGCCTATATAGTTACGTCGATTGAAATATGTTCACGTTTTATTGAATATATAGTGGAGCATATGTACTAAGCCCGTAACTAATGTACGGTGTCATATTTGCATTTAGATTCAGTGTATACAGAACGATACATGGGTATGCCAACAGCAAAAGATAACCTGGGTGCTTATAACGTAAGTATAATCACTGCCTTGAATCGTGTATATTGATCACTTCCATCGAACATATGGATCACTTCCATCGTGCATATGGATCACTTCCATCAAACATATGGATCACTTCCATCGTGCATATGGATCACTTACATCGTGTATATTGATCACTTCCATCGTGCATATGGATCACTTCCATCGTGTATATTGATCACTTCCATCGAACATATGGATCACTTGCATCGTCCATATTGAACACTTCCATCGTGCATATGGATCACTTCCATCATGTATATTGATAACTTCCATCGTGCATATTGATCACTTCCATCGTGAATATTGAACACTTCCACCGTACATATGGATCACTTCCATCGTGTACATTGAACACTTCCATCATGCATATTGATCAATTCCATCGTGCATATTGATCACTTGCATCGTCCATATTGAACACTTCCACCGTACATATGGATCACTTCCATCGTGTACATTGAACACTTCCATCGTGCATATGTATCACTTCCATCGTGCATATTGATCACTTCCATCGTGCATATTGATCACTTCAATCGTGAATATTGATCACTTCCATCGTTGACTTACATCGTGCATATTGATCACTTACATCGTGCATATTGATCACTTCCATCGTGAATATTGAACACTTCCACCGTACATATTGATCACTTCCATCGTGTACATTGAACACTTCCATCATGTATATTGATAACTTCCATCGTGCATATTGATCACTTCCATCGTGAATATTGAACACTTCCACCGTACATATAGATCACTTCCATCGTGTACATTGAACACTTCCATCATGCATATTGATCAATTCCATCGTGCATATTGATCACTTGCATCGTCCATATTGAACACTTCCACCGTACATATGGATCACTTCCATCGTGTACATTGAACACTTCCATCGTGCATATGTATCACTTCCATCGTGCATATTGATCACTTCCATCGTGCATATTGATCACTTCAATCGTGAATATTGATCACTTCCATCGTTGACTTACATCGTGCATATTGATCACTTACATCGTGCATATTGATCACTTCCATCGTGCATATGGATCACTTCCATCATGTATATTGATCACTTCCATCGTGCATATGGATCACTTCCATCGTGCATATGGATAACTTCCATCGAACATATGGATCACTTGCATCGTCCATATTGAACACTTCCATCGTGCATATGGATCACTTCCATCGAACATATGGATCACTTCCATCGAACATATGGATCACTTGCATCGTGCATATGGATCACTTCCATCGTGTATATTGATAACTTCCATCGTGCATATTGATCACTTCCATCGTGAATATTGAACACTTCCACCGTACATATGGATCACTTCCATCGTGTACATTGAACACTTCCATCGTGCATATTGATCAATTCCATCGTGAATATTGATCACTTCCATCGTTGACTTGCATCGTGCATATGGATCACTTCCATCGTGCATATTGATCACTTCCATCGTGAATATTGATCACTTCCATCGTTGACTTGCATCGTGCATATGGATCACTTCCATCGTGCATATTGATCACATCCATCGTGTACATTGAACACTTCCATCGTGCATATTGATCACTTCCATCGTGTACATTGAACACTTCCATCGTGCATATTGATCACTTACATCGTGCATATTGATCACTTCCATCGTGCATATTGATCACTTCCATCGTGCATATTGATCACTTCCATCGTGCATATTGATCACTTACATCGTGCATATTGATCACTTCCATCGTGCATATTGATCACCTCCATCGTGCATATTGATCACTTCCATCGTGCATATTAATCACTTACATCGTGCATATGTATCACTTACATCGTGCATATGGATCACTTACATCGTGCATATTGATCGCTTCCATCGTGCATATTGATCACTTACATCGTGCATATTGATCACTTCCATCGTGTACATTGAACACTTCCATCGTGCATATTGATCACTTCCATCGTGTACATTGAACACTTCCATCGTGCATATTGATCACTTACATCGTGCATATTGATCACTTCCATCGTGTACATTGAACACTTCCATCGTGCATATTGATCACTTATATCGTGCATATTAATCACTTACATCGTGCATATTGATCACTTACATCGTGCATATTGATCACTTACATCGTGCATATTAATCACTTACATCGTGCATATTAATCACTTACATCGTGCATATTGATCACTTACATCGTGCATATTGATCACTTATATCGTGCATATTAATCACTTACATCGTGCATATGTATCACTTCCATCGTTGACTTGCATCGTGCATATTGATCACTTACATCGTTGACTTGCATCGTGCATATTGATCACTTACATCGTGCATATGTATCACTTCCATCGTTGACTTGCATCGTGCATATTGATCACTTCCATCGTTGACTTGCATCGTGCATATTGATCACTTACATCGTGCATATGTATCACTTCCATCGTTGACTTACATCGTGCATATGGATCACTTACATCGTGCATATTGATCATTTACATCGTGCATATTGATCACTTACATCGTGCATATTGATCACTTACATCGTGCATATTGATCACTTAAATCATGCATATTAATCACTTACATCGTGCATATTGATCACTTACATCGTGCATATTAATCACTTACATCGTGCATATTAATCACTTACATCGTGCATATTGATCACTTACATCGTGCATATTGATCACTTATATCGTGCATATTAATCACTTACATCGTGCATATGTATCACTTCCATCGTTGACTTGCATCGTGCATATTGATCACTTACATCGTTGACTTGCATCGTGCATATTGATCACTTACATCGTGCATATGTATCACTTCCATCGTTGACTTGCATCGTGCATATTGATCACTTCCATCGTTGACTTGCATCGTGCATATTGATCACTTACATCGTGCATATGTATCACTTCCATCGTTGACTTACATCGTGCATATGGATCACTTACATCATGCATATCGATCACTTACATCGTGCATATTGATCACTTACATCGTGCATATTGATCACTTACATCGTGCATATTGATCACTTACATCATGCATATTAATCACTTACATCGTGCATATTGATCACTTGCATCATGCATATTGATCACTTACATCGTGCATATTGATCACTTACATCGTGCATATTGATCACTTACATCGTGCATATGGATCACTTACATCGTGAATATTGATCACTTCCATCATGTCATGTTGTTTACCGTCGCATTTTCATATTTCGATATGTTTATTTCAGTTCTGAAATGCTGTTTTTGTACTACACTCCTTCTATTGTCATGTAGACTCACGATTGGTTGTTGATGTTTGTGTTTGAAGTCGCTCCAACAGCTTAGGTCCTATGGCTAATATCCAGCTATTATTGTTGCAGGAAGACCACATTGCCCCAACTATTGGGCAACTTGATCGAACCACCAATCAACCACATGCCATAGCACCACCAATCAACCACATGCCATAGCACCACCAATCAACCACATGCCATAGCCTGCTACCATACTCAAATGCGAGTTATGATCCTCGTTCTTGGTTCGACATTAAAGGCAAAAGCAAATACGTCTTAAGGCAAAAACACAAAACCGCATAGTGTTCATACACGATCTAGTTTATACAAATTTATTTTAGCTCGATTGCGATACAAGTTCTTATAACTTATATTCATCACTCCCGAGACCACATTCCTGATGGAATCCATCGCCACAAAGGAGAGAGAAGAGTCAACGTGGAATTTAAATGCCTTGCCTAAGGGCACAATCGTAACGGCTCCAGCGAGGCTCGAACTCCAGGCATTTCGCACCTGAAGCGAATGCGCTACCATTGCGCTATCACGACCGCCACTTCCATACACGATATGAAGAGATATTCCGTTTCTAACAGTAAACAACCACCACCCCTAGCCTAACATCATATCTCATTTTCATTTATAAATTATGAGGTAACTGAAATTACCAAACTACTGACTCACTCTATTTTACAGGCTGCTAATGTGTCAAAATACGCGGCGAATTTCAAATCTGCCAGATATATGCTTATTCATGGAACAGGAGATGGTAAGATCTATACTTGTAATGAATGCGTTTATTGTCTTAGATTTATTTCTTGCTTTTTCGGTGTCTTAAGACCTTAACTCAAACAGAATATGTAATATCATTTACATAATCGTAATATCTAACGGTAAGGGAAACAATTTATTCTAGTATAAAATCAAATGCAATTTTACTGATTGTGTTGTCTCCAATTATGCAGAACGTTGTCATCGCGTTTACGTAAGACGTGCATGTATTCTGCCCGGAACCTAGGTCGATAGGGATTTGAAACGAGCTACATAGACCATAGAAAATTCCGATTTTTCTCTGCCGTAGATTACAGGAATTCTCGTATAGATAGGGAATTGAAACGAGCTACATAGACCATAGAAAATTCCGATTTTTCTCTGCCGTAGATTACAGGAATTCTCGTATAGATAGGGATTTGAAAAGAGCTACATAGACCGCAGAAACATCCGATTTTTCTCTGCCGTAGATAACAGGAATTCTCGTATAGATAAATAGAGAACTAACGAGATTATCCCACCGTGAAATGATCCTGTCAATCAAATATTTCCTGTTCTGCTTAAGCTACAATTGTCTCTAAAACAAGTTTTGGTTAAAAGTAACACCTTAGGTCGGAGGTTATAACACTTTTTTCAGATCTCAAACTCGAGTTCAAGGAATTTGATTTGTTGAGTCTGAGTTTTACACTCAGCAGAACCAATCATAAGCTTGAGACATAGTTTGAGATTGGAGAACAGTTTTATAACCTCCAGGCCAGGGCGTGTCCGATACAGAACTGATCGCTCACTATATATCTCGTAATAAGTTAGATACTAAATATACTGACATGTAGTAATATTTACATCGCTATTGCATGTCCTACAATGAACACATATGCCCTGTTTGTATCTATTTTCGTTTGTTTGATTATCAGGGACTATTTACTACGGCGTACGGATGTAATCTAATATAATAAGGCTCAAAAATATACTTGCAAACAGAAACGTTTTGTCCTTGTGTTGTTGTTGTTGTTGTTGTTGTTGTTACTGTGGTAATGTGATCAAACGGATCTTACAGTCGTGGTGATTTTATACAATATTTTGTGAAACGAGTTTAAGATCCGTTTTTATCACATTACCACAGTCTTTTCCTGTTGATTTGTCTATTTCATTTTATTTAACCATATGTTATTGCAAATCAATAGTGCATATGTCATTCACATAAAGATACAATACATATCATGAAAATACAACTGGTATGGGTCACACGTTTTAACAACATTAGACAACGGCCAGCACCAATCTATTTCATGACAATATCCTCACAATGGGATTCGCACATACAGCGGTAATGGGCAGGTGATTTAAAGTCAACGTCCTTAGTCACTCGGCCAATGCAATAGTAGTGAGGCTTTATAAATTACAAAAGATATTTTACAAAGATATATAATTTTACAATACCTTCACCTTATATCAATAAAGACAACAGAAACCCCTAATGCAAGTATATATCCCAAATATTATTATACGAAATATGATATCCCGATAATTAGAATTTAAGCTGTACGTAATCGTTTTCTATGTACCATCCCTTATGTGTAAGAGATCTTTCTAACATAAGCAGAAATTGTGAACGAGATTGACGAGTTATTGTGTACGAGAGACAACTTAATCATTTAAGTTACAAACACGTATGTACGTATGTCTTAAATACTAGTTGAATTGTCTATCGTACATCATAATGTGTAAGCGACATTTGTGAATTACATTTTATGTTAATACAACTACAGTACTAGGGGTCATCCGTGGCCGAGTGGTTTTCGACTTTAAATAACTTTCCCCTCACAGCTGTAGATTATACCTAAGCTATTGGTTCGACTGTTTAACACCATAAAACAAACAAACGAACCAAACACTAGTATTTCTTTTTTCCAGATAATGTACATTTCCAAAACTCTGCTCAACTTATGAAAGCATTAACAGAAGAAGATGTATACTTTCGATCTCAAGTAAGCATACGCGCATGTACTTGATGCAGGTGTACGTTTAATATGCCTTTCTAACTTGAGACCTAAATCTGCTTTCTTTTTTAAGTGTAGTTGTTTCCCATGCACAATAATTGACCTGCTTGTTTGGTTAAACCATACTTTATTACAGGTAAGATGTACATGACTGAAGTATATTCAAATAATAGAATTGCAGGATGTGAACCAACGGTAACGTCTTGTTAAAGTTCTTCGCTTACCTGATGCATTATTAAGTCCGTCTCCGTTGTAGAGTGGTTACGGTTGCTGACTTGTATACAACTGTAACCTATCATTACTGATGGTCACTGGGTCGAACCACGCTCAGGCTCGTTTATATGAAAACGTTGGCAGTTTCTTACGGTGGTTGATGCACCAAGTACAGGTTAACCGCTGGAGCCTGTCCAGGAAAGGTGATGTTAGGTGTATAGCCCAAAATGGTAAATGGTGATGATGCAGGTGTTAAACCCGAACAAATAAATAAACAAATCTGATGCATTAACGTTATGCCATAGAAGTTAAAGCTGTCAACTGTTCTTATGCGAATCACACGCTCCTACTTGCAGATATACACTGACGAAAATCACTACTTAGATGGTGGAAATACCAAGAAGCACCTTTATAATACTATGGAAGATTTCATTCTACAGTGCTATGGAAAGCCGACTAATTTTGATGACCTTAACCATTTCACAGCGGACGGTGGGAAAGTTGATGATTACGAAGAGTAACTCAAGTAAAATGGAAAGAAATGAAACCACTTCTTATAAAGCTAATTGTTTGGAACCGACAGTTAAATAGCAGATAATTCCAACATATGTTGATGACATCAACCATCTCACAGTGGACAGTGAGAAAGATGATGATTACGAATAGTAACTCCAAGTAATATGTAAAGAAATGAAATCACTTGGATCGGCTGTTATATAGCAGATAATTGTCGTGATTAAGATGTCCTAGAATAACAAAGAATTATGTTATAATTCTAAGAGGAGGGATGAAGATCTCGTACAATATCAAAGGATTATGTTATAATTGTAAAGGAATGATTACGTTCTCCTAGAATAACAAAAGGTTATGTTATAATTGTAATGGAAGGATTACGATCTCCTAGAATAACAAAGGATTATGTTATAATTGTAAAGGAATGGTTACGATCTCCTAGAATAACAAAGGATTATGTTATAATTGTAAAGGAATGGTTACGATCTCCTAGAATAACAAAGGGTTATGTTATAATTGTAATGGAAGGATTACGACCTCCTAGAATAACAAAGGATTATGTTATAATTGTAAAGGAATGGTTATGATCTCCTAGAATAACAAAGGGTTATGTTATAATTGTAAAGGAAGGATTACGATCTCCTAGAATAACAAAGGGTTATGTTATAATTGTAAAGGAATGGTTACGATCTCCTAGAATAACAAAGGGTTATGTTATAAATGTAAAGGAAGGATTACGATCTCCTAGAATAACAAAGGGTTATGTTATAAATGTAAAGGAAGGATTACGATCTCCTAGAATAACAAAGGGTTATGTTATAAATGTAAAGTAAGGAGTACGATCTCCTAGAATAACAAAGGGTTATGTTATAATTGAGTGATGGAGAACTCCTAGAATAACAAAGGGTTATGTTATAATTGAGTGATGGAGGTTTCCTAGAATAACAAAGGGTTATGTTATAATTGAGTGATGGAGTTCTCCTAGAATAACAAAAGTATTATGTTATAATAAAATGACACGATTCTCGTGTGTCACACAGTACAAAGTTGCTATGTAGGAATTGGGACCACATAATTATATTCATTGACAGCTCATTAGAGACGATTATAGGGTTAGCTATGCTTTCATATATATTACAATTCCTAGACTACAACACCATGCAGTTGTGGTGTTCATATGGTCGACAAAATGTTGTGTTCCGCGCCGAATGCTGATCTGCAACTAAATACTATAATCATGTTTTGTGTCTTATAAGGTGTACTAGTTCGGTGTACCGTGGACAATCCCTCATAACCTTCACCAGATTACTTACATATACATGCAACTGTACTCTGGATATTAATTACAAGTAACCAAGCCAGCAACTAATCCACTAACCGAACCAGCAATCAAGCTCGTACATGTAATCTGCCGCTAATCTGCATGGATAGGACACAAGTATTGCCACTAAGTTACCAGCTTTACAGTATAGATTAGAGTGATCCAGGCTTACAAATATATTGGCACAAATATGTTTTCCTTGACCGATGTACAGTGGATAATGCTATTTCGTGTTAATTAGCTATTTGTACCGCAGCAGTAATGACCACTTATTCTCTAATTGGGAAGAAAACTATTCGCATGCTAAATAGGCGATTTAATTGCGTAGCATCCCTTGTGATGGTGATATACTAAACGAAACAACAACTAGATACCGTAGTAGGATGAATGTAAAATCAAGATACCTTAAAGGGATGGGTGATAGCAGCACGACTACATGAAGGGGTTAGTGAAGCAACAGGTCAACATAAAGGGGTGTTTGTACGCTTATTATCCTGGGTTCCAGTCTGTCGATGTATCACTTTTTAACTTCTGGCAAAATGACCGCCTGGGTAAACTTGATTTCCGATCGTAGCGCCATCTACTTGCACCCTAATTTAGCAGGGTGTATATTTGAAGAACAACAACTCATCTCTACAAGATACTATCGAAATTCTTTTGGAAACCGCCGGACAGGCACGATTATTTCCGAATATACACGAATGTCCCGGTAGCCTAATTTACATTGCAAACATATAATTTCCCGTTTCTGTGTTATATCGACGAGATTGTGGATTTTAACTATTACGTTTAGGTGGTCGATTCGGCGTAAATGAAGTAAGGACTACTTAAATATTGAGTAAATATTTCAAATCAGACGCACATTGTACTTTTTAAAACTATTTATCGTTCCGTTGACACGTAAACAATGGCTACCAATTATAAACTTGTATTAACATTACAGTGCCTCTCTTTTAAATCATGTATGTCATTAATTAAGTCACGTGCTAATAGACCTATTAATAGGATTAATGCTAATCAATAATTACACGGACAACCCCCAAGTTTCCCCAGCCGTTGATATTATCAGAAGCTCAATACGGCCCAATTAATAGTATCGGTGTTAAAATATATTTATTTGACTGACCAGGCAAAATATGTCGACGCCTGTTCCCAGGCTATATGCTTATATGAAAGTAGCAGTTGCTCAACAACAACATTGTTGACATAATGTACGAAATATGCTACGTTTATGAGATGTTCCCACACATTTTATATGGCAAATGGAAAATTCTCATAAATAGAAATGCCTTTGAATATGGTACAGCAATGGGAATTTTCCTCAAATATTGTACGGCAATGGGAAATTCCCTCAAATATTGTACGACAATGGGAAATTCCCTCAAATATTGTACGGCAATGGGGAAATTCCCTCAACTATTTTACGGCAATGGGAAATTCTCTCAAATATTGTACGACAATGGGAAATTCCCTCAAATATTGTACGGCAATGGGGAAATTCCCTCAACTATTTTACTGCAATGGGAAATTCCCTCAAATAGTGTACGGCAATGTGAAATTCCCTCAAATATTGCATGACAATGGGGAAATTCCATCAAATATTGTACGGCAATGGGAAAATTCCCTCAAATAATGTAAGGCAATGGGAAATTCCCTCAAATAGTGTACGGCAATGGGAAATTCCCTCAAATATTGTATGGCAATGGGGAAATTCCCTCAAATATTGTACGGCAAACGGAAGTGCACACATGCATGGTACAGTATTTATGCTCATCGAGATGTCAGGTATTAGGTATGAACACATATATATAAATAAATAAGACCATGTGAGTATGTGGTGCGAAAGAAGAGAAGGTTGCAATATTCTCTATGTGATTTTAAAATATATTTTATACTCGGTGAATATATTACTAAAAATTATGTAATATTGCAGTGTGACAAAAACGAATGATGTATCCTGTTTTTTCCGTATTACAGAAACATTCTTTGTGATTTATTGAATTTTCACATAGATCTATAGATATATTGCTTTCCATATTGCTATTGAATTAAGGAATGGACTACTTTAGACAGGCCCAATGTAATTCATACCCGTGTCACGACTGTCTGTCTACACTCTCCTTCTTATTCTTTTGTTGTCCGATTAGCGCAGTGGTTAGCGCGCTCGCTTCTCACCAATGCAACCCGGGTTCGAGCCTCGGTCCGGGAAGTATGTGAGATGGTACAGTGGTCGCCAGATCGGACAGATGGGTTTTCTCCAGGTACTCTGGTTTCCTCCCACACGAATGACCACATATACGCTTTCATCCGCGCCAACGAGAGCGATTAATATAAGTTGTTAGAACTTGCTTCGCAATCGTTGTAAAATAAATAAAGTTTAAACTTTTTTTTTTTAAATTCTTTTGGATTGTGCTATTGCCATTAGGAAGAGAGAAGAGACAAATGTTGATTATGTGTCTTGGTTTAAAACATATTTATTCATTCATAATGTACAGTACATATCTATTGTATACAGAATGAAAATGGATTTAATCGAAAGCTTAAAGCTTATTGAGATTACCTCCATGTCTTGTCTAAGAACCCCCACGTTCGTGTATCTCGTAATCCCTCAGTATAAAACACCCATTATATATAGTCAGAATTACATGATCTGCTGATATACCATGTGAAACATTTATTTTCATACACCACATGCTACCCATTTTCACCCGTTTGCTCATCATATAATTGTTAAAATCTCGACAGATATCCAATATTTGTAACGATTTATTATCAATAATTATTAACATGATTTTGATCAATGCACAGTTATCATTATCATACCGCAACATCTGGTTACGGAATACCAGTAAAAACAAAAGATTCCAACTAGAAGGTCCGCTATATGCATTTCGGGATAATGTTATTTATTGTTAACATTATGCAAATAAATGGTGTATTTCGCAGCACGAAAATCAAAAAAATAAATGTTACATTAAAATTGTTAAAAAGGACGGATTTGAACCACAACTGCAAACTTGTGTAATACTGTCTTCGTGGCCCAGTGGTTAAGGCGTCCGCCTACGGAGCGGGAGGTCGAAAGTTCGAATCTCGTCAGGGGTTCGTTCTGATATGGCCGGTTGGTGAGCCGCCAGCTAGTTAAATAATGGTTACCGATTGCCTATCAGCCTGGCGCCTGGCATACAAGCATAGGATTTGGGAAGTACTGATGTTCATAAAAAGAGGTGTCTCATAAGTCAGAAATGACTGGCCCTTTAAATAATAAACAAACACTTTACTTTACTTGTACTCGCTTTGTAACAAATAACAACTTTTTAGAACTTGTGAGAGACAATTTAACAGGAATATAACGTGAAGCTATAATGTATGTAAAACTGAAGTAGTTATCATACTCTGATATAATTCACTACATACGAAGAAGATCTACATACATATTTCATAGGATTTTTCTCTCTCACATAATTGTTATATGCATACCAGTGGATCGGCGCCAGATGTACGACTTTCTTAATTTATTAATTCACCCATTGCACAGTATGACAGACAGCACAAGCAAAAGCCACCAATATACATACATTCTACATCCGTTATGTCGATTTCCGTCGATATAACCAAAGTTTGACGTAACGAAATAATTCGATATAGAACAGATAATTATAGTTATATGTAAAATGATAGTGTCTGAAACGGGACTTTGATCCGACTTCGAGATAACCGGAGAATTGGACACAACCGACTCTGACATAGCGGATGTAGACAGTATTCTCTATTATGTACATTTCTTTATCTATCATTATATAGTATGTATGTTTTGATCATGTCCATACTGGTTCATGTATTATATTTTTTCCTATTGTTTTGGCATATTGGTTTCGTCTATGTATGTACTTTTTGCAAACTTACAAGTTTTCAGTTCATTTTGTGTTTATAAATTTATTTTAGGCTTTATAATAATGTGATATAGTGAACATTAGAACCTTTAAAACCAAGTACACCTTTACTTGAACTAGTAGTTATTATGATGGGTAGTCATTTCGATAATATCATGATATTAGGAACATTATAACGTTATTTAGACCCAGAATGAATACATTAATTTTGAAAATGGATATATCGCGAACACTTGGTTGGTATTTCTTTTGTTTCACAGTCACGTTATTGTAGTTCTACATGTGTAATTGTGAATGTTCTCAACCAATCAACAGTCTTTTGGTGGGGCGCTAAACTAGATAAGTTACTATTTTAACACGCTGTATTTTTTATCGTATTTATAGTGATCCGCAAATAAATTATTTTATGGTAATCTGTATTTTTAGTATAATTTTTTTATACTATGTTGTAATAATATGTTTTTATTCGGCACTTTGAATTTTCGGATAAAAACTGAAAACTTTAGTTATTTTTGATGATGTAGACTGTCACAGTTTATATACCAGTATACTGGGTAGTCATTTCCATAATATAGTGATTGCCAGTCCCGAATATATGCATGCATAATTATATAACTTAAGTATGATATGCATATATAACTTATTTGGCTATGTATTCGTTTATTGGTCAAAACTAGACCCCAAATGAAATATTATCAAGTCAAGTACATTTTACATACATTATTTACTAACCCGTCATTAATACGCATATGTGTGCCAAAACCTGTTTTAATAATTTTACGGCATCATAGCTTTGACCTCTTGTAATACTGTTGGTGCATTGTATTCTTATTACAATCTTAAATTATATATGTGAACTAAGTAAGAGCTGTTATTGAATCCTTTGATCTGACGAACAATGATTGAATTGCTTAGAATAGTTCATACATTATTCATTAATATTTGATTTCGGTCCTTCTGTTTCTACAATTATATGTATTGTAAGCATTTGAATGTCAATAGCTCCCTGTAAGTAGTATTAACATCCTCGTACAATACGAATAGTGCATACAGGGTCATTATTGTATTGGCTACTACCTACACCATCATGTAAGGTAGCTACCCCAAAGGAATTTTATTTAAACGGTATTCCGCTGGGCAGAATAATTATTCATCATACAGAGTATTTTTAAAAAATCAATAATGCACTCCGATGATGAAAATGATGATCTATGCGAAGAATAAATGGAAACGATATCTGTTCTGGAATAATAGTCATCACTTTCTATAAATGATCAATGTAAACGAACAATGCTTACCTTTCATTGACAGCATGTTAAATGTGCATGACGTCAACCGCTGACGTCATAATTGCTTGAACAATTCAGCACGTAGCCAATGGGCTCACGTTTACGTTTACAATGTAGATGGGAGTGGGCAGATCATCTCGAACCGTTCGAGTATAGAAAGTATTTCTTAATATTAAAAACGTATTCAGACAATAACAATAATGTCATATTTGTTTATTAAATAAGGTCGATAACATTGGTGAGTTGCCCGCCATTTTTTTTGAAGTGAGGTTGGGAGGCAGCCTATGTTGTATATATCTCTCCATCAAGAATGTTCAACAAACAATACTTATTATTAATAATTGTTGTAATATGTCTCTACAGGTATCTGTTTTTATCATGACAATATCGGAATAGAATTAGACATATATGGCCATTATCGAAATACATGAGCGAATATTTCGTGATAATAATAATGTTTCACTAAATGTATCTTTCAAGATAACTATGACAACATATGGGTATATTTCATGAAATAGTGAACTTCAATTGTCTCGAAAATAATAAAATAACAGGAGTATATGTAAGCATATGACTGTATATTGTAGTATAACAAAATTCCGGGATTTTTTGGGATTTTCATATAGAATTTAAATAAGAAAACTTTTTAAGTAATGTGGACCATAAATTAATGGAAAATGTTTTTTGTTGGATTTTAGGGGGGGGGGGGGGGGGGGAAATGGAACACCTTTTTTTCATTAATTTATGGTCCAAATTACTCACATAGTTTTATTATTTAAAATCTATATGAAAATCACACGGAATTATATAGTAATATATACTATTGAATGTTCCTTAAATTATGCTTAAAATAACTATGGCAACATATATATGGAGCATTTCGTATTAATAGTTGTGTATTTTAATTTATTTATTTTAATTGGATATATGTGAACATTCGGAATTATCGCGAGAAAAATGTTCTAAAACATTCGTTAAGTTATCTACATGTAGCATATGGCACCATAGTGTGAATGTAAAATACCATGATTAATAAAGTGTTTGACTAACACATTGTGCTTATTGCTATCTCTTCGTTTGTTGTCCACATATATTGTACGGACAACCTGACATACAAATGGCTCTCAGAGATGACATCTGGTACCTGGAAGTATGCACAAAATACCACTAGAAATTTCGTTCAAATTATATGAAGCTGGTGCTGTTATGGAGTCCATTGGATCTTAAATTTCAGCGGTTACTGCAAAACATTGGAAACTATTATATAGAATGAGATACATTAGTGGTTTTCTATTATCTCCCTTTGGTAGATAAAGTCCGATTTATCCCAAAATGTACATTGGGTCGTTTAGTTGGATTCCTTCGTTTTTACTGTTGCTCCATATGTCGCAGTTTGATAAATGTGATTTTGTCTAATCATGTTAATTAATTGATTACACATTTTTACATGTTATGCTGTAGGATACCTATCGAGATTTGATATTTAGATAATTATAAAAGGAGAAAACGTATAACACTTGATAGCACACAGACGGATCTGTAGTCCAGTGGTAACACGCTGGAATGCTATTCCAGGGAACACAGGTTAGATCCCCCGTCTGACCCTAATACATTTAATAGTCTTTCTGAGGTATCGTGTCGGTGCTTTACACCGTGCACGTAAAAGAACCAGATGAGACTCTGGAATGGGTCTCTGTCTGTATTATGCACTATCCTCCAAAATCTAAAATGACTAATCTCTTCAGGAGGCGTCGCTCATATGGGCAACCGGTAGCGACGATAAATAAACGTAAAACACACTTGATAGCATATGGTGCAAAGGAAACAACAGTAAAAACAGGAATCAATCAAAACGACAACAAAGAGCATTCAAGACTCAATAAGTGACAAACATATCTCATTGTAAGCGGTCATGAGCCATCGCCCTTGTCTACATAGTCGTCTGCCATCATGATGTTGTCGGCACAGGAAAGGACGGCTTGACTCTTGAATGGTGAATGGTGCTCTGCCGACATGCAATAGAGGCAATTCAGAGTGCAACCAACACATGTTTAAGAAAGACCGTGAAAATCAGCATACGACGTGTTTCTTTTCAGCATGTTATTGGTTAAGGTTTACTATATAGCTTAGTTTAAACATATTTTATTCAGTTCATTCAATATATATATATATATACGGTATATCTGAAATAGATTGGAAAACAAGCTGAGAGCTTATGTAAATTCCTTTCCATGAGGGTGTTACAATATACAGTTGTTAGCATTGAGAGCGGTTGGTGAGACATGACGGGCATTGTCTTGAGTTCTTTAGCCCCGATTGGTCCTGGGTGCTTGTATTGATTTAGATTTATTCTTTATTTGAGTTCTTTAGCCCCGATTGGTCCTGGGTGCTTGTATGATTTAGAGTTATTCTTTATTTCAGTCTCATCGTTGTACAATACATAAAATATACACAACAAATTATCGTGGCATAGTACAACACCATTCATTATAAAAGAATTATAAGAGACTAATGTAATCACAGATAATCAAACTATCACAGTCTATCGACATATTATTATATTTACATATTAAAACCGAGGAACAGTCGCTAATTGAAAATTAAATACTTACTAAAACCAGAAATTTTGAAATACTGAAATGGAAAAAAGCACTAATGCGCAATTAAGAAATGTTTTAAAATATCAGTTATCAACCTCGATCAGATCGCGGTTGAACTAATTAGCAGCTGTTTCTCGGAATGGATAAGAGACACACAATCAATAAATCAAATGGATACATTATTTACATAAATAAAAGGATCGTCTTTGAAGAATATAAAAACAGGTTTTGGCAACAATTCTAATCATAGGTATAGTAGTAAAAATAATTCTAAGCTGGTCGGATACAGGTTTGTTCCGAAAGTCATTTTCATATAATGAGGCTTTCTCTAAGAGAACAGCTCTCAAATCATCATACAGTGAACATTCTAATAATACATGACTTTCGTCTTCTAATACATTACAGAAAGGGCACTTACGTTCATCACGTGGTAAATTCTCATACCTTCCGGTTTCTATACGTAATGGAGCAACTCCACATCTAAATTTACATAATGCTGATCTGTGACGTGTGGGTAAAATCATTTTACAATATACTTCTGTTTGAAATTTAAATGTACAGTAGGTTCTAAGCTTAGTGCGACCACGTCCAGAAACACCTATCACACTGTTAATAGAGGTGGACCAGTCAGTAACATATTTCTCCATTACCGCATTTTCCACACTATCTACTAAAGTGTGCTTATGTATAGGTATAGATAGGTTACAGTAATCCATCAAAGTAATGTCTGCAAACTGTCTCTTGACATAATAAAACCAGTTTTTATAACTTGTAGATTTAGCATTCGCCCATAGTGCAACTCGCTTATTTAATCTGGAATTGTCGGTATTAGCTAAGCGTGCCCAAAACCCAGATATGTGCTTCCATTGTCGCACAACTGGCGGCTGCCAACCCATTTCACCGGAGACAGCTGCATTGGGAGAATATTTCCCAACACCAAGAAAGAAACGCATGGCACGATTGTGGATTGCATTAATGCATGAAAACGCTTTATATCCCCAAACCGGGGCGCCATAACCAATCACAGGCCAGACAACAGAGTCATACAATTTGGAGAAAACATTATATGGTACACCCCCAACTAACTTACATTTAGCAATGAGCAGTCCCAATGCACGACTTGCACTTTGAGCAACACATTTTGCAGTAACATTGAAGTCAAGGTATTCACTCAAAACAATTCCTAAATAAGTATATGTACCTATAGTTTCCAGAACATTAACACCACATTTAAAAATAACATCAGATCTTGGCATAGAAGCAGGACGAAAATGGACAACTTTACTTTTATCCCTGTTTATAAACATATCGTTTATATTGCACCCGGCATGTAAAGCATTCAATAATCTCTGCAAATCAAGTTGGTGTTCTGCTAGTAGGACAATGTCATCCGCGTACAATAGAATACCTATACAGTCATTATCGACATTAACACCGATATTTAATGATTTCAAAAATATCGTTAAATCATTAATGTACAAATTAAATAAAAGCGGCGATAGAATGCATCCATGTCTTAAGCCACAATTAACATCAAACCAATCAGTCTTAAAAGAGTTTACCCTAATACATGACGACACAGATGAGTAGATAGACTTAACAGCTCGCCACATATTACCGGCAACTCCAATTTCATTGAGTCTTTTCCACAATTTATCTCTGTTAATAAAATCGTACGCCTTACTAAAATCAATAAAGGCACAGAATGTGGCTTTTATAACTTGTTTTCTTGTATCAATAATAGAGGTCAAAGTGGATAAGTGATATATGGTACTACGCTTCTTTCTGAAACCGTTTTGCTCATCTGCGATCTTATCGTTATGTTCAGCCCAACAACTTAGCCTGGCGTTTAAAATATTACAATAAATCTTGTACATGGCTGAGGCCAGTGCTATGCCCCTATAAGACAGGGGATCTCTTGAATCCGTCATTGAGGGTTTTGGTATCGGGTTTATAATACATTTGCCCCAGATAGACGGGACAGTCCCATTGGAGAAGCATACATTAAACAGAGTATGCAAAAATAGCACGGACGTATCGTTCTGTAAAACTTCACTAGGGATACCGTCTATGCCACAGGCTTTTCCCTTCTTGGCACCATCAATTGCCTTCTTTACTTCAAAAATAGTAATGTTTGCATTAAAAGACAGATCTGCATAATCAGTTACATCATTCAATACATTAGAGTTCTGTGATGAATATACATAATTATCATTTTTATATAAGGAGCTAAAATCATGTTTCCATTTGTTTAATACCTGTGACAAATCTGTAGAGAGAGAACCATCATTTAATGTAACTTCTAGAGGTATACATTTTTTCTTAATCTGACCAACGCCGATTTTACCTACAGATTTCCAAAAGTTTGACTGGTCTACATTACATTCCTTCAGCAATTCATTTTGTAAAGAATACCAATATAAACGTTTTGCCTTCTGTACTTCACGGTCAAAATGTTTACGGACCTGAATATACTCGGACTTGAGATATACATTTCGGTTTTTATTACATGCAACACAATTCAACCAATTTCGTTCTGCTGTACAAACATTATTCCAACTATCGGTTAGATCGCTACTCCACCACGGCTTTCCCGGTCTGCATTTTCTATTGCACCAACCAGAGGTAATTGTTTTATAAGGCACTGACTTGTACATATTATATTTTAAAATACTACACCAGTCCTCATAAATATAATCAATATCAGTTTGCGTTTGATGGCAATGCTCAAGTTTATCAATAGTTACGTTAACACTATTAAGGACATCTTGGTCTAATAGAAAAGTTTCAGGAACATTAGATACATCAAACTTGTCATAGCTATTATTGTATTGACTAGTAAACTGGGGAACTGCACTAATGGTGATACTCCATTTAATCATAGAATGATCTGGGATACTGGTAGGTACCAACACTTTAAGGTCACCTGATTTATTAATCAAATCTGATGTACGTACAACGGTAAAATCTGAAAACAATGAAAGGTCATCGTGACTTACTATACAATAATCCACTACTGATAAACCTTTAACCGACACTGACGTGTAATCATTATTAGCGTAGTTACGACCATTTAGCATACACATATTAGCATTAATCATAAAATCAACAAATAATTCACCATATGAATTAGTTTTAAAATCAACAACATTGCGAATAGGTATATTATCAACGCCATTAATAAAATCATCTAAATCTCCACAACGACTGTTAAAGTCTCCACATATAAATACGGTTCCTTCATTCTGATTTCTGTAAATACCAGTCAAAAGATTATCATAGAACGAATTAACACCAATGCGTCTAGATGAGTTTTCCGGCGGCAAATAACAAACACATGGCATGATAACACAATTATCAGATTTACGGTACATTTTTAACCACATAATTCCTTCAAACGAACAATCTAGTACAGAAATATTGAATTCATTGCAAATAACATTTTTTATCAAAAAGCCTACGCCTCCGGAATCTGTCCGGGCATTTTTATGAATATTATCACGATTAAAACCAAACCATTGATAACCATCGACGTGTAAAACATTATCATTTAAAAGATGAGTCTCAGCTACACCTATAATATCACAATCACTATTTAAAACACAAGAAGATCTTAAAACATGACTGTCAGAATCAATGTTACAGTTCCAACCGCGGACGTTCCAAAACCCGACGTTCACTCATTTTCTGCTTTGGTTCAGTTGTCTGTAGCCACCACGCCGTCCGTTGTTGCCATTTCGTCCGCGACCTACGCGGTTCCAACTGTCACGGCTCTGAGAATGACCTCGTGTGTTGTCACGATTGGTAGTTGAACGAGAGCCGGAACTATATTCGTTCGTATCACGCGTTTGATCCTCGGAACGATCCCTGGTTGAGTCGTCGCCATAATTACCACGGACAATGCGGGATCCTCTGAGTGTAAGATTATGCTGCTTAAGAGCACCCAGAATTGTCCTAAAATTATTGTTCATCACTCTATCCGCCTGAGATAAATCATGGTTAATATAAACACCAGAGAATCTGGAGTGCGATTTCAACACTTTCTTCTTTAGCATGACCGTACGTTTATCGTCGTGACATTTAAATGAAGCAATCACAACCCCTTTTCTACTATTGTTGAATGACGCCTTGCGCTCAGCATTGACACGTGTAACGTCCGGGATTCGTAAGCCGTCTTTAATAAGTGAGTTTACCTTGTTCTTTACATTTTCATTAGTGGTTTCAGGCAAGTTACGGATAACAATATTTAAAGCGATATCACGGGGTGCAGATGAACCAGCCTGGTTTACATTCTGAATTTTACTGTTCAGGTCATCTAACTCAGTGTTGAGATCTGCGATTTAGCGAATCTTTGAATGTGTCCAAATGGCTATCAATATCCTTGTGAATGCGTGCCAGTTCCGAATTCACTCGCTTGTCAAGTATTTGAGCGACCTTATTGGCAATACGCTGTTCCATACCCGACTCTAACTTGTCCATTCTCTCAGTAAGAGCAGAGAACATCATATGCATGTCTGCGGAGAGTCTACCAATAAGCTGCTCAACTGAGGGATTCGAGTCTACATGTACATCTGCCGCTGTAACGACAATACTGCGGTGCTGCTCTGGCGAATCGTAGAGGGACTTTTTTGCTTTGGCGTTCACTCGCGGCTTCTTAACGACAGAAACACTGTCAATGCCAATGTTTGATGGCTCTGAGCGATGTCTCTTCCTACTACCAGTTAAAGGGGTGTCAACTCTAGTAACACGTTGGGACCCCATAACAGAATCAACAACATCCTGCGCTTCAATAGATGCATCCGTCATCTCATGACCTGATCCCGCTGTATTAAGGCCTGCAGGTTGACATATATTTGACCTTAAACACACGAGGAATAGCGGTACAAATCTGACGGTCGACGCACTAAACACACGAGGAATAGCGGTAGAAATCTGACGGTCGACGCACATCGTATTTGCCACATGCGAGGCCCTGCATGGTATACATCTAATACATGAGCACCACTTATATCTATTATGACCCACGTACATATCAGGTTATAAATTGCTGAAATTGAAGTTCTGTATTTTTATAGTACTTACAACTAGTATAAACAGTTCTTTCACTCTCGTCTCTCTTCATTCTCCAACACTTAGTTAATCACTCTTGTTTCTTCTATCAATATTATTCTCTCAGCTTACATTGTAACTACATGTATTGCATCACCGATTACTCTGTATTATATTGCCATGTACTCGTATAATGTATCTAATCTGCCATATTAATATGTTGTAAAATTAATGAACCAATTGGGAAGGGTCGAATCTAATGTTTAAGAACTTGTGACCCGACCCATTTGCCATTATCGATGTTGTTGTTTGTGGTGTATTATATTATTGTATGTGTACTTGTATTGGCAATAAAATATGTTTAAACCAGTATAAACAATTCAACTCCACTTATGGCCCAAATAAGGCTGGTTGCGCGGGTTATGCAGCCAGTTCCTGCTATGTTTATAAGGAAGCGCAAAATTATATCTACCACATGGACACTAGTAGCGTGGAATCATTCAACAACAGCTTGAATGTTTTCCATGACAAACGTATCGGAACCTTCTCTGCTCTTCACTACACTATACGCTCAAATTTGGCAATATGTCAATGGAATGAGACAGTGCAAGTCAAGAATAATACAAGACTCCGTTGTACGCTCCAGTTCAAATCCAACATTTGGGCAAGGTATAAACAGGCATTATTTTCACACTTAATCTGGCGGCCTTTTTAAACCAGATGATACATGAAAGTGACAGAACAGAATATGAAAGTGACGAAACTCCGACCTTACAAACAACATAGATCCTGATCAGTTTAACAGTTTATTCGTAATTCAAGGCCTCCGGCCCATACACATATATTATATACATGCATACAAATTATCAGTCTCAGTGATTACGCTACGGCTGATGAGGCACCTACATAACATGTAATCTATGTCCCTGGGCTGATCTGGATTATGTAGTTTGAATACTCATAACTATCAATTTTCTTTACAATCAATAATATACGTTTACTTAAATTGTCAGGGCCTCATTTTGACTAATTCTCAGCTCACAGAGTGATCGTGCATATTAACCGTTAGAAAATATCTACATACGCCAAATTATACTGAATGTACTGCTACATTGTTGATACAAGCCACTAATCACATGGAACAGGTAGTAAAGTATAAATCTTTACAATTGGACGGGGTCAAACTGCAGGCCTTTAAGTGACATATTTATCTACCGTACAGTGGATCAATGAGCGGTTCAGTCAAGCGTGACGAATTGTCTGCCGTAGGTGGTGTTATACAATGACTGATCACGAAATCCAATAATACTAAGTGTTAATACTGATACTATAAATAGCAACACAGGTGGTAAACAGTAGGTTATAAATCAGCCTATATCACTTTTCTGGATTCAAAATTCCACAATAATTCACAAATAGTTCATATAACACCTCACCAATTACTGATAAAAATATCTGTCCCGACTAATAAAACATCCAAATAATTGAAATAATCTCCGCAAAAAGTAAACAACAACTTATTTATCACAACCGGAAGTATGTGTAATTGTGATTAGTGGGGCAATTTGTAACAAGTTTTGTCATCATGTGTGCACTAATAGGTGGTGAACTGAATTGGAAGGTATGGAAAATTAGTAAATAGGATGAACTGAAATGGGTTGCTGTGACACACAGGAAAGGAAGGATGGACCTGGAATACCCACCAGGTAGTAGGATCATGCATCAAACCTCTTTGTAGCTGCAATGTAAGCCTGGACAGTTAGACAGATGGATTTGTTGTTTTTGAAAGGTAAACGATCGTCGTCATACAGAAGATTATTTGTTGTCAGTGCGCAAGGGTTATTGGACAAAGGTAGGCGACGAGCATTGTTGTATCGTGGGCACTGCGTAAGGTAATGCATCGCTGTTCCCATTGCTCCATAGGCACAGTTTGGCGATTCAACAATGTTTTTGCGATGGAGGTTGAAATTCAAAGAACTACATCCTAGTCGTAGATGAGCATGGAGAATTTGAAGCCTCCTGGTTCCCACGTCGTATAGAGGAGAATATTTCTTAGGCTTGCTGTGTTTGGATTTAAATTTGGATACATTTATGGAGTTACTATATACAGAGTGCGTAGTGGGGCATATGCCCCTACACGATACCTATATATTCATAGTGCATATAAAATGCACGTGGCACGATTTCCAGGTGAGCGTCTTTGTCTTGTTTATTCGTTGCTGGTTTTGTTTTGGTTTATATGTTAGAGAAGGGGGTGTCAAACTGTGCGTGTGAGGACAGTAGAATGTTCCATCGGTGACAATAAATGTTTTCGTGCGTGGTGTGACTGCAAGCATAGACTAACATATACATTCACTTGGTTCACAACTAGAATAGCACTTGGTGAGTATTTACCGGAAACACGTGACTGCTAAATATAAACAAATGTCGTCATGGAAACACAGAGAGTACATTAACGACGACTAATTAATGTATTGTCGTTTTTGAGCGTCCAAGTTTCATTCTGAGCCAGTTTTGCGGCGTTGCACACGTTATATTGAACTCTCTGGAATATGGTCCTTGAATGTGACTCCGACCCTGGAAGAGAACATTTAAACGTGCATGTTGTAACATTTTAGTACCTCTCAGCAGCAGGGGAGTATTGGATATTTAGCTGCGTATGTGCGTCTGTCTGTGGACTGGATGACTCAAAAAGTTGTGGATGGATTTATTTATTTTAAACTTTATTTAATTTACAACGATTGCGAAGCAAGTTTTAACAACTTATATTAATTACTCTCGTTGGCGCGGATGAAAGCGTATAATTATGTGGTCATTCATGTGGGAGGAAACCGGAGTACCCGGATGAAATTTGATGAACCTTATATGTATATATAGAGGGTTTGTCTAGGAAAAAGTAGTAGCTTTTTGTGAGGAGTCGGGCAACATCTGTGTGCAATGCGGTCAGTGATGTGCCCAATTTATTACTAAGTATTAGAAAGGAAAGAGTGCCGAATATCCATGACCTTGAGGTTTATCATACCATCTGTGAACATAATATTATGACGTCATACACGCAGATATGACGTCACGAACTGTTTATTAGGCAGGCAGTTGTTGATCATTATTACGCATGAAGTGTGTGTGTTTACGTTTATTTATCATCGCTACCGGTTGCCCATATGAGCGACGCCTCCTGAAGAGATTAGTCATTTTAGATTTTTGGAGGATAGTGCATGATACAGACAGAGACCCATTCCAGAGTCTCCTCTTGTTCTTTTACATGCACGGTGTAAAGCACCGACACGAGAACTCGGTTTAACGTCCCATCTGAAAGACTATTAATTGTATTAGGGTCAGACGGGGGATCGAACCTGCGATCCCTAGATTACCAATCCAGCGTGTTACCACTGGACTACAGATCCGTCTGTACGCATGAAGGTATGATAAACATACTCATATACCTATCTAATAATATATATGTACAACCAGGGCCATCCTTGAATTAAATACAGGTTACATATTCATCATTTCAATATTACATTAAACATATTTGCATCAGATATTGATTTAACCATATTTTATTGCATATGCATATTAAACAGTACAGTTCACATACCTGCATGATAAAGAATAGAAATTAACAATGTATAAGATGCATATATACATTTGTGTAACGTTGCAAAAGGGTCGGGCCACAAGTTATAACCAACATTATTATTGCCCTTGCATCAGATATAGCGAACCTGTACTGAGAACGAACTTTCTTATCACCCTGTATGTTCAAGGAGTATCAGTTATTTAATTAACTTTATACAATTATATTTATATTCCAGCAAATGATGTATTATGTTTACTAGCACCTTTTTATCGAAAGTGTGGTATCGATTATGTCCCAGGATCCAGTGTATGCTTTTCACTGATTTCGCGGGAGATTCACTCCTGGATATCGGAGTGGGAGTCGGTTCTAATCTAGTCTGCCGTGAAGAGAAACCACCATCATGTACACGGGAATGATTACTAAAATAGATTAAGACACATTTACAATAATGGTAATTAATGAGCCATAGCCATTGTTAAAGTAGAACAAGAATGTTGTACTGTAATACGCGAGCCGTTGCTAAAATAGATAAAGGCAATCTACCAGTAATATTAATACGCGAGCCGTTGCTAAAATAGATAAAGGCAATCTACCAGTAACGGTGATAAGAGAACCGTTGCTAAAATAGCTAAAGACCATCTACCAGTAATGTTAATACGCAAGCCGTTGCTAAAATAGATAAAGACAATCTACCAGTAATGTTAATACGCGAGCCGTTGCTAAAATAGATAAAGGCAATCTACCAGTAATGTTAATACGCGAGCCGTTGCTAAAATAGATAAAGATAACCTACCAGTAACGGTGATAAGAGAACCGTTGCTAAAATAGCTAAAGACCATCTACCAGTAATGTTAATACGCGAGCCGTTGCTAAAATAGATAAAGATAATCTACCAGTAACGGAAATACGCGAGCCGTTGCTAAAATAGATAAAGACAATCTACCAGTAACGGAAATAAGAGAGCCGTTGCTAAAATAGATAAGGACAATCTACCAGTTACGGAAATAAGAGAGCCATTGCTAAAATAGATAAAGACCATCTACCAGTAACGGTGATAAGAGAGCTGTGGCTACAATAGATAAGGAACACATACGCACACCATTGCGAAAATATAAAAGAAACATATATTGTAATACTCGAGCCATTGCTAAAATAGATAAAGAACAAAGTTATCGAGAGGTTGTGAGTTCGAACAACGCTACAACCACGTTGGCGATGTCCTTATGCAAGACTCTTAGCTTCTCTCTTCCACATGGTGATGGAATACATCAGGAATGAGCTAATGAGAGCGACTACAAGAACGTCTGGTCACATTTACAAATAGCATTTGCTAATAAGATATTTTTCCATAAACAGAACTTGCTTGCAATTGAGCAAACACAAGTTTGTATCAACTATTCTACAATGAATCTATACTAGCATACGTTAAGAACGACATGAACACAATTGGAATTACCCTGTGTATATGTTTAAGTGAGCATCATTGAATTCACGACCAGGGTTCCACGGCACGGATCGAACTGTAGGCGTAATGGCGGCATTCTTGAATCTCGGGACTGGTGGTGGAAATGGCGTGTGGGAATATGACGTCCTCGGCGGTGGAACCAGTGTGTGGATTTGTGGCCCCAGTTCAGGAATCCTAAAATAGCATAACATAATTTCTTAATTTAAGTTTATTTAATGTCGCTTTCGGTTGCCCATTATATTTTGAGCAACGGGCAGTTTTACCTATTAGTAACAACACTTTTCCTTGGCAGGTTCCACGGTTAACATGTGCTTGGTGTACCAATCTCCGTAATGAACTGCCAAATTGTTCATATAAATGAGACACGGTCTGAGTGGGGCTCGAACCTGTGGCCACCAGTAATATACAAGTCAGCGACCTTAAACACTCGATACACGGGTATGGACTATAACATAATTGACAAAGTAGGAATCCTAAAATAGCATAACATAGACACACAGTTTGCATCGTCTATTTATTTACGAATCGATGGTCCACCAGGGTATGAAGAACATTAGGCCTGTCTAAATTGTTTGGAGGCCGCCTTGGAAAGTTGGACAGTTGCGGGTCGTTCTGTTTTGGAAAGGGAAGTAGATAGATGAGCATTTAGACTTGGAACATTTTGTGTGTTGAGGAGAATATAATAACTTGAATATAGCACATAATGACATACCGTGGGTCTGTCAATGGCTGTGTCCCATTGGAATCAGGCGGATACTAGGAGGTATAGGAAAGCTTGAATGATTGTGACACATACATAATTATTTGGAGTTGTTTACCACAGATCGGTTCGTTGGATCGTTTGTATCGTTTAACGAGGTTAGCGTGAGAGTCGATTATTTCCGTTACCCATCCATGCATGCAGGGAACCATACGTGCACGACAGGACGTAGTAAGTAATTAATAAGTACATTCATACCGGATTTCATTATCACATTTAATGTATTCAATGTAGGTTTCGGTCACGTGTCATGTATATGCGTGCCGATAATGTGCGGTGGATTAGAGGAGAGATACATGTAATTCACGCAATAAATTAAAATGACTAATATACTTGTTGAGTTGTCACCATGATAAGCTACGGTAAATAAAACTATCTATAAAGTAAGCAATGCTGGCCTATGTGTGTCACGCCTATATCTTTATTTCAGTCTCATCAATGTACATCATATAGCAAACACAAAATATAGTTTACATTATTAAAAAGTACATTGCCACTCAATTCAGAGTTACATATATGGACTTTCAAACCCCTGTTTTAAAAGCCTAATTGTGTGACATAGTGGACATTTCTGATTGGAAATCTAACCGGGTTGGTTACTTTGACGGGTTTTTTTAAAAATAATATTTTATTACAGTTTTTCATACAATACATTACATTTATACATACAATACTAAGAACAAATCAGAGATTAATATGTAATTATATGATTGCAGTATACGTTACATTTGTTTTGTCAAGGGGGAAAAAGCAAATGGGTTGTCCCTTTAAGTGACCAATTGGTGACCTCAACCTTGTTTATGACAAGCTATCAAAACCGTGCAGGGAGTCTGAATATAAATCCATTCGCTGTATTCTGATCCTAATGGGCAAAATATAGATTGACCTTGAAACAGGAGCGGAATTAATACCGTAACTATACATTTCTAGCCAAACGTTAATACATCTGTATAAACTGAATAGGTACCGATAAGTAAGTGGCGGGCGGCATATGGAATCATTGAATATAAGGGTCGAATCTTGGGAAGGGTCGAATCTAATGTTTTGAGAACTTGTGACCCGACCCACTTGCCATTATTTATGCTGTAGTTTGCTATGATGTATTATATTGTATAAGCACTTTAATATTGGCAATACAATATGTTAAACTAATTGAATATAAGCTGGGCAACAATTAGGGGTTTTCGCAACTTATACATGTTGTGTATGGAATATTGTACTATATAAATATAGCAAAACTGTCGTCATCAACTGTTAACTGTGCTTGATAATTTACACTTCCGTCTATGCGAATCTAGATAGTAATGTTGCAATTACATGTTAAGAAATATTGACAATTGTGATAATGGTTACGTTACGTTCGTGGAAGTCGTGATAGCGTTCGCTTCAGGTGCGAAAGGTCCGGAGTTCGAGCCCCGCTTGAGCCGTTACGATTGTGTCCTTAGGCAAGGCATTTAAATTCCTCTTCTCTTTCATTCATGGCGATGGATTCCATCAGGAATGAGGTATCGAGAGTGATTAATATAAGTTGAAAGAACTTGTTTCGCAATCGAGCTAATTTAAAATCGAATGTATCACATTATCTAGAAATTAATAAATAATGTAAAGTAGTGACCTGATTATTTTTTCATATCCATAACGGCTCCAAACTTTATCATTTGTTGATGATCTAGCTGATTTTGCTTCGTCCTGCGCATGCGCATTATCGTTGTCAGTTGTGAGAAACTGGTTGTCGGTTCGCACTGACAGTCTGGGTAAACGGTACGGTGTACACGTGGAGCTAACATCATCATCGTCCATTGAGATGTTGAACGTTGATTCACGTGTCATTGATTGAGAGAGGCGACACGAATCCGGCTGCCCCCTCGACTTGTTCCATCTGAAACGATGGTAATAATGAGTCCTACATGTTTGTATAAGATACGCTATAATACTATTTATGGAACCAATCGCGTGTTAATAATTTCCATCGGTGTATGAACTACATTTCTGTCAAGTGAAGAAACTATCCAGATGGCTTGTGGAAGGTAGGTGGTTCTACTCGGGTGCCCGTCCACCCCTAAGACACTACTAGCAATGGTATCCGGGGTCTTCCTCCATCAATAATATCTGGAGAGTCGACATATGACATAAACTGTTGGGGCAATGATACGCCCCCTACAAAAATACAAAATACAGCCTAAGGTCAAATAGGAAATCACTACGTTGCCAAGGTGACAGACCCTATCCAAGACAGACGATGGTCGTCCCAATTAATATAATTGCAATCAGTCGGCATGATGGTTACATTCCGCTATCCGACAATGTGCATTGCACTATTTCATGTAAACGTACAAGTAGCCAAATCAGAAATATTGGGAACGTTGTTTACAATTCTGACGCGTTTGTAAATAGTTGTTTCCCTAATATTCCCCTCCCTCCCTGTCCAGATGCGTAATGTATAATGTGTTATGGAATATGATGATATATGGATTTGTCTAGTAGAGTAGAAAGGGGGGAATGAGACAATTAATGATAATCAATCTATGTAGCAATGTGCAGATATGTTTTATAGAGGTATCTTCAGAATATGTATGGAATGAGTTTAAACACAGAAATTAACATATTCAAATATAGCAATGACAATCAATACGTGGTAGGTAGATTGACTGAATTGTTCAAATGAATTATTTCTTTAAATAAACTCTTTATTTTTATTATTATTATTATTATTAGTAGTAGTAGTATTACTATTTATTATTATTATTATATTATTATTATTATATTATTATTATTATTATTATTATTATTATTATATTATTATTATTATATTATTATTATTATATTATTATTATTATATTATTATTATATTATTATTATATTATTATTATATTATTATTATTATTATTATATTATTATTATTATTATATTATTATTATTATTATTATTATTATTATTATATTATACAATACACAAATATATTCCTTAACTTGCAAGTTGTGTTATATATGATGTGTTGTAAATGTTTATGACAATGTATTGCCGAAGTATATGTTTATTTAAAATAATGAACCGTTTGTTTAGTTCAGATAGTAACATCCAGTTCGTCCGTATGTCCGCTTCAGGACAGAATTTTACTAATCTAGTACAACAGTATGCATGTATATTGTACGGCGTAACTATGTTATAATTATTGTGTATGTACATTTATTCTATAGTGTTAACAAATTGAAGAGGGCCCTTAGGAGGATTAGTTCAAAACTAATTAGGTCCCCCTCTATAAATAAAGAAATCTATCTATCTATCTAGTAACTATAGCACAATATGAGATACAGTTTGACGCAAACAGTCACTGCAAATTAAAGCAGGTTTTTTTCCAGCATCAAAATGGCGTCCTGCTCGAAGGGACGCTTTCGCTAGGGGGCGCTGTAGCGTCTAACAATATCCCACACAAACTGAATAACGAGGGGGCGTTCAACACATTAGCCAAGGCCGATCCCAAATATTTTATCTACCCTAAATATCATATGAAGACAATACAGATGTGATTAGTATGCATTTGTCTTGGTCCACATTAAGTAGAGCAGTTTGAACTGTTGGGCAGTTGTAGCAATTTGAACAGAGTGAGGCAAAGTATTCCAAATAGATGATCCTCAAAATGCAAATGTATATCGAAATAATTCACAGTTTGATCTTGGTATGTATAACTGATAATCTGAGGTTGGTCTGAGAATTCTAGGAAGTATATGAGAATTCTAGGAAGTATATGAGAATTCTAGGAAGTATATGAGAATTAAAAGTGAAGGGCGATTTTAAGTATTCTGGAGCAGCTCCATGTAATGTTTTGAAAATTTGTATAGCCTTCTGATATATGATTCGTTCAAGAAATGTCATCCATTTTACGTTCTAGGTTAGCGGATCAATGGTTCAGTGATTAACACGTTGGACTTGTAACCCAGGGGTCGCAGGTTCGACCATTGCTATAGCATACTCGTGTCATAGTTGAGAGCTCGTGTCGATGCTTTCGGCCGTGCACGTACATGAACCAGAGGAGATTCACGAATGAGTATATGTCCGTATCATTGCACTATCCTCTAAAATCTAAGATGAACAAATATATTCAGGAGGCGTCGCTCATATGAGACGGTAACGATTATAAATAAACGTAAACACGCACGTGCGTGATCTAGGAATACACTCTGTGTGTGTTTTACGTTTATTTATCGTCGCTACTGGTTGCCCATATGAGCGACGCCTCCTGAAGAGATTAATCATTTTAGATTTTTGGAGGATAGTACAATGATACAGACAGAGACACATTCCAGTGTCTCCTCTGGTTCTTTTACGTGCACGGTGTAAAGCACCGACACGAGACCTCGGTTTAACGTCCCATCTGAAAGAATGTTAATTTTATTACGTTCAGACGGGGGATCGAACCTGCGATCCCTGGATTACCATTCCAGCGTGTTACCACTGGACTACAGATCCGTCTGTCATACACTCTGTCTGGCTATATGATTAATTCATGGTCACAAGAGCTTTGCGTCCACTGCTTATGTTGCTAATTGATAGATTATTATGTACGAAGCCTGATCCATTCATATGATCAGCATTTCTAAATGTCAATGTATTGTGCAGTTGCCCTTTCCATATTTATCTATACTAAATTTATTTTGGAAACCTAAGATATTTATAGCACAACCAATGCATATTAAGTGCTAACTTTATTAACGTTAATGTAGTCCTCTCAGTCCTCGAGTGTAAACCTGTTTATACAATGAACGATAATATCTGAAATAATTGAAATTGAAATAATGACTCATCCATGTTTTTGCTGTTTTTTTTTTAATTTAGTGTATTTATCGTCGCGGCTACCGCTTGCTCATATGAGCGACTGGTAGTTTACCTAACAACACCTTTTCTGTACAGGATCCAGCGGTTAACAGGTACTTGGTGCACTAACCTCCGTAAGAAACTGCCAATTGTTTCATATAAGGAGACACGGTATGGGTGGGGCTCAAATATATTCATGTCAATTAAGGAAACCGATATATATATACATGATCGAATGTACATACGGACTATGTTACACATGCACACGAACGCATACACACCTCAACACGTGACTCCCTTTGTACGGATCCGTAAGAATAATTGGAGGTTGGATAGGCGGTAAATGAAAGTCTACTGTCATTGTTTATAACAGGTTTTAACACTATTGAAGTTTGGTAAACTTTATCTGAGGTTGGATTGGTGGTAATAGAAAGTCCACTGCCATTGTTTACAACAGATGCAACATTCGTATTTGGTTAGGAATAGCCGGTGCTTGAATTGGTTATTAATTAATTACGTGAGCAGCATAAACACATGTACTATTACATATCGCTCTACAATGTTTAATCCTTATTTCCTTTCCTTCAAGCAATATCTCAGTTGAAAATGTTTCAATTGAAAACTTATGTATTGTTACACAGTGAAGATACAACGTGCACAATGCAACGCGTCCTGCCTCGGTTATCACTCGTTGTCTTACAATATCCAATTCTATTCAATTTTATTTTTAATGTATGTATGACAACAACGCGTCCATTATATTCCGTATGCTATGAATGTTGAAGTACGATTTCCATTCATATTAAACTGAATAGCCTTCATATTTGTAAGGCGAATTTTAATTTTAAATTTAAAAGGCATGTTGATAATAATATTGCAATTTTAAGAATTAAATTTTAAACAACGTTGACACAATATTGCAACTTTTAAGATTCAATTCTAAACCATGTTGACAATAATACTGTAATTTTAAGAATTCAATTTTCAATTTTAAACCACATTGACAATAATATTGCAAGCTTAAGAATTGTAGAGCTTGTTGACACTAATATTGCAAGTTAATCTGTAACTGTCGTCAAATCTGTTACACGATTTTTCAATGTTTCATTGTTCATCTTTTGAATGTGTGCACTATTATCCATTCATCCATGTATATGTCCGGAATAAATCGCAGCGCGCATATATAATGCTAAATTAAACCAAATATGGTATATCGTAAAATAAATGGATAAAGCGACGCGCCCCATTAACGTATTTATATTCATTAAGAATGTCTATTAAAGATACTACAAAGTTAGTAAATCTGTCAAGATATATCGTCTAGCATTGAATGTCTTCACGTATTAAGTTACCGTTTTACGGTTCAACCAATTCAATACAAATGTCCACATTGAATGAAAGATAATCGATGTTGCGTGATTTTATACTTTAATCAATCGTGTCATTACATCAATGCATGCTGATTATTCTGTTAACACATTGCATGTACATGCATACTTACTGGAATTGATAAGACAAAAGCGAAATAAACGCCGATTTAATACTAATACTAATTATACTATACTCAACAAACCTTCTAGAATATGTGTCTCATGAAGGTCTTGACTGTATTTCTGTGAGGTGTTTTTAAGTCGCACCAATTGCTTATTGTTTGTTTTTTAAGTTTATGTACCGTCGCTACCGGTTGCCCATATGAGCGACGCCTCCTGAAGAGATTAGTCATTTTTGACATTTTTGGAGGATAGTGCAATGATACAGACAGAGAACCATTCCAGAATTCCAGAGTCTCCTCTGGTTCTTTTACGTCCACCGTGTAAAACACCGACACGAGACCTCGGTTTAACGTCGCATCTGAATGAGGATAGTGCAATGATGCAGACAGAAACCTATTCCAAAGTATCATCTGGTTCTTTTACGCGCACGATGTACAGCACCGAAACGAGACATCGGCTTAAAGTCCCATCTGAAAGACTGTTAATTTTATTAGGGTCAGACGGGGGGATCGAACCTGCGATCCCTGGATTACCAGTCCAACGTGTTAACCACTGGACTACAGATCCGTCTGTCACCAATGGCTTAGGTCATATGATTAGTGGAGGGAGGGATCCGGGTGAGCAGTAGTTCAGCCAACCACTGACAAGCGCCCGGGTAGAACCATCGAGCTTCTGTATGCAGCTGGAGAGTTACCATACCATCTATATAAACACCCACCAAAGCAACAAACGGAATAAATACCATCATATATAAGCTGGGTTTAACATAAATTCTATTGTTCGATAAAATAAGAGGATTTGTACAGTCTGAACACGGGTCATGCATAATATGTTCATGAATATATAGTGTTCTCAAAATCTATGTCGGATTTTGATATGAATTCAGAATCTGAAAATAGCATAACAGAGGAATCACAGCGTCTCAATCAGCGTGACTGAAGCTGATTCAAATATGAATGCAACACCAACTAAAATTTTAAAAAATGAAACAAAATAAAGACAATGCCTTGATGCACAAACGTGTAATGGAAATCACAATGAAAGAGACGGAAACTCCTCTAAATGATACCAGAACTAAACAGGAGAGAGAAGTCGTGATAGCGTAGTGGTAGCGGGTTTGCGTCAGGTGCGAAATGTCCCGAGTTCGCGCCCATATGTAGCCGTTACGATTGCGTCATTAGGCAATGCATTTAAATTCCATATTGCATCTTCTCTCCGGCGATGGATTCCATCAGGAATGAGGTCTCGAGAGTGATTAATATAAGTTGTAAGATCTTGTAAATAAATAATAAATTTGTATATAAACTAATGGTGGGGTTTCAAAGTCACAGCTTTGCATCCAGTTCTAGCGAAGAACTGAATGTGCGTAAATCATATCTAGCATGTCCTATTAACATTGTATAAATATAAAAAGTGTGACTCTCACATACAATGCAATTGTCCTCCCCGTGGTCGAGTGGTTAACCCCGCACAGACCGTGTCTATTTATATGACAAATTCGGCTTCTTACGGAGGTTGGTTCACCAAGTACTGGTTAAACACTGAAGTCTGAACAGGAAAGGTGTTGGTTAGGTAAACTACCCATCGCTCAAATGGGAAACCGACGTTAAATAAACTTAAATAAAACAAAATAATTCATTGCAAATTCGCCTTTCTGAATTTAAATGTCCTTGTAGCAATTAAATCCCGCAAACAGGACACATCGATAGCAACAAGGACCATATATCAAGTGTCTAATAAAACACTTCTAATCTAAAGTGTTATATGTTCTAATCTCATTTGGATCTATCAGATTAGGCCCCTGCAAACGACAGATTTAAAATCTGAATTATCGATCACTTTAAAGCAAGATCGTAAATTATCTTGTTTCCTTTAATTAAATGAATTTTGTTATTGTGTGGTTACGTGTGTCGGTCTATCCCTTTGTTTGTATGTCTGCCTGCCTGTCCGTCTGCCAGTCCGTACATCTGTATGTGGGTTTGTCTTTGTGTTGTCTGTATGGTTGTCATTCTCCCCATCTGTGTGTTTTTGTCTCTATGTGTGTTGATATGTGTGCGTTTCTACATGTATGTATGTATGTATGTATGTATGTATGTGTGTTTGTTTGTCTGAGGATGTGTATGTATGTATGTCTCGTCGTCTCTATGTGTTTCGGTCTATCTGTCCATCTGTCTGTGTGTTTTAGTCTCTCTGTGTGTTGATATGTGTGCGTTTCTACATGTATTTCTGTGTGTGTGTCTTTGGATGTGTATGTATGTATGTCTAGTCGTCTCTATGTGTTTCGGTCTGTCTGTCCATCTGTCTGTGTGTGTTTGTCTGTGGATGTGTATGTATGTATGTCTCTTCATCTCTATGTCTTTCGGTATATCTGTCCATCTGTCTGTGTGTGTTTGTCTGTGGATGTGTATGTATGTATGTCTCTTCATCTCTATGTGTTTCGGTCTTATCTTCGTCTCTATGTGTTTCGGTCTATCTGTCCATCTGTCTGTGTGTGTTTGTCTGACATAGTTCCTGAGTGCTGTAGATGGATAGTTGTATTTCTAATAATGCAATGTATACGAGAAACCACGGCAGTGATGATTGCATTATACTACAGTCTACATCCGTTATATAAAGTCGGCTGTGTCGAATTATCCTGTTATCTCGAAGTCGGATCAAAGTCCCGTTTCAGACACCATCATGTTACATATAACTGGATCTGTTTATATCGAATTTCATTAACTCTAACTTCGGTTATGTCAAAATATTTTGTTCGGTCCGACGGAATTCGACATAACGGATGTAGATTGTATGTCAGTGATTTCGGATGTGCGTGTATATACTCGTCAACAAATAAGGAAATATGTACATATTAGTCGGTTAGTAAACGAACACAATGCCAGTATGGAATACACTGAGAAACGTTCTCTCACTAGTGTATAGGGCCTCACTAGTGTAGCGGAAACATACGAAATGAACAATAGAAATTAAAAATACCTTTTGAATTTAGGCGGTGATCTGGCAACATAGATATAGATAGGTTCGTCATCAAGGGCCTCCTCTATGCCGCATATTTCCTCATATAGATCTCGAAAGCCTATGTCCTGAATCGCGTATATTTTAGCTGCCATTGGAATATATTTCACACGAGATATACGTGATGGCTATTATTGATTACATGTCTTATCAATTACATAGTTTAGTTTATACAAATCTATTATAGCTCGATTGCGAAACAAGTTCTTTCAACTTATATTACTCACTCTTGAGACCTCTTTCCTGATGGAATCCATCGCCATGAAGGAGAGAGAAGACGCAATGTGTAATTTAAATGCCTTGCCTACAGGCACAGTCGTAACGGCTCCAGCGGGGATCGAACCCCGGGCCTTTCACACCTGAAGCGAACACGCTACCACTGCGCTTTACATAGTTCTCTAAACCTTTGAGGATACTCCGCTCTAATATATTTAAAAAAAACAACAACTATTCGTATTTTAAAACACGTGTTAACTAAATCTTATTTTATAACCATGACAATATGTATTGTAACGCAGACGTGATTGTAGAAGTTACAGAAACATATCATGGTTTTTCGCTATGCATGCCGTTAACCTTAAATCATAACAAGTAATTGTTATTCTTGATGTATGTATGACATATCTAAGTTACCTTACACAAAACCTAGCTTCCTACTGATCCGGAGATCTATGTTACCTTACACTAAACCTAACTTCCGTCTGATCCGCAGATCTTTGTTACTTTACACAAAACCTAACTCTAGTCTGATCCGGAGATCTCTGTTACCTTACACAAAACCTAACTCTAGTCTGATCCGTAGATCTCTGTTACCTTACACAAAACCTAACTCTAGTCTGATCCGGAGATCTCTGTTACCTTACACAAAACCTAACTCTAGTCTGATCCGGAGATCTCTGTTACCTTACACAAAACCTAACTCTAGTCTGATCCGGAGATCTAAGTTATCTTACACAAAACCTAGCTTCCGTCCGATCCGGAGATCTCTGTTACCTTACACAAAACCTATCTTCCGTCCGATCCGGAGATCTCTGTTACCTTACACAAACTACTTCCGTCTGATCCGGAGGTTTCTGTTACCTTACACAAAATCTAACTTCCGTCTGATCCGGAGGTTTCTGTTACCTTACACAAAACCTAACTTCCGTCTGATCCGGAGGTTTCTGTTACCTTACACAAAACCTAACTTCCGTCTGATCCGGAGGTTTCTGTTACCTTACACAAAACCTAGCTCCCGTCCGATCCGTAGATCTCTGTTACCTTACACAAAACCTAAATCCCGTCCGATCCGTAGATCTCTGTTACCTTACACAAAACCTAGCCCCCGTCTGATCCGGAGATCTCTGTTACCTTACACAAAACCTAACTTCCGTCTGATCCGTAGATCTCTGTTACCTTACACAAAATCTAACTTCCGTCCGATCCGGAGATCTATGTTACCTTACACTAAACCTAACTTCCGTCTGATCCGCAGATCTTTGTTACTTTACACAAAACCTAACTCTAGTCTGATCCGGAGATCTCTGTTACCTTACACAAAACCTAACTCTAGTCTGATCCGTAGATCTCTGTTACCTTACACAAAACCTAACTCTAGTCTGATCCGGAGATCTCTGTTACCTTACACAAAACCTAACTCTAGTCTGATCCGGAGATCTCTGTTACCTTACACAAAACCTAACTCTAGTCTGATCCGGAGTTCTCTGTTATCTTACACAAAACCTAGCTTCCGTCCGATCCGGAGATCTCTGTTACCTTACACAAAACCTATCTTCCGTCCGATCCGGAGATCTCTGTTACCTTACACAAAACCTAGCTTCCGTCTGATCCGGAGGTTTCTGTTACCTTACACAAAATCTAACTTCCGTCTGATCCGGAGGTTTCTGTTACCTTACACAAAACCTAACTTCCGTCTGATCCGGAGGTTTCTGTTACCTTACACAAAACCTAACTTCCGTCTGATCCGGAGGTTTCTGTTACCTTACACAAAACCTAGCTCCCGTCCGATCCGTAGATCTCTGTTACCTTACACAAAACCTAAATCCCGTCCGATCCGTAGATCTCTGTTACCTTACACAAAACCTAGCCCCCGTCTGATCCGGAGATCTCTGTTACCTTACACAAAACCTAACTTCCGTCTGATCCGTAGATCTCTGTTACCTTACACAAAATCTAACTTCCGTCCGATCCGTAGATCTCTGTTACCTTACACAAAACCTAGCTCCCGTCCGATTCGGAGATTTGTGTTACCTTACAACAAAAAAGCACTGTTTCCCGTCATGAAACATAAAATTATGTAAATTCTACACACTTGATATAACACAAGATAAACCTCATAATACAAGATGCATGTAGAAACAAAACCATGTGTACGTGCTTAGCATACACACATGTGTGTCCCCCGATATCTAATTTACGTTATTCCTTTTTCAAATATTACATTATCTCTTTAGGTTTCAAAATCATTATGTTCAACTAGATAATGTGTTTCATTGTTTGCATTGTGTATTGTTTCCTTTTCGAATAATCGGGTATGTGGTACTTTACTGTTCGCTTCTCTTTTGTTTATTTAAATATTGACAGAACGGCTAACATGAAACGCGTGATTAACGCACGAGTGAAAGCTAAACATGTCGATATTTAATACGAACATACGGGTATGTAGTCCAGCGTGTTTTTTTTGCTGGACTGGTAATCCAGGGATCGCAGGTTCGATCCCCCGCCTGAGCATAATAAAATTAACATTTATTCAGATGGGACGTTAAACCGAAGTCTCGTGTCGGTGCTTTACACCGTGCACGTAAAAGCACCAGAGGAGACTCTGGAATGGGTCTCTGTCTGTATCATTGCACTATCCTCCAAAAATCTAAAATGACTAATCTCTCCAGGAGGCGTCGCTCATATGGGCAGCCGGTAGCGACGATCAGGTCGACGATAAATAAGCGCTTACATACTGTTAATTGTATTATGGTCAGACGGGGGATCGAACCTGCGATCCCTGGATTACCAGTCTAGCGTGCTTAGCGACCAGGGCCGACGATACGTAAGTGCTTAATGATGAAGTGTGGATGGCGGAACTTGCCAGTTCATTCTCGTCATTGCAATGTCTTACTTCGAGTCGCATTTTAACACAGGATAGCGTATACGTAAATATAAAACAAAAATTCATAGGCAAACTTTATCTAGTGTTAGCGATTATTATTATAGTAAAACAAAAAATAATCTATACGCTGCTGCTTGTAATTTTGTTTATAGTCGCCACCGCATAAATGCCTTTGGGCGACTGTATTTTCTAAGATGGTTATGTCCTAAGGTGATTCTTCTTGTCTAAGGTGATTCTTCTTGTCCTAAGGTGATTCTTCTGTGGTGGTTATTCGATGATGATTATACGTGTTCTGTGATGATTATTCCTATGCTTCTATGATGATTATTCCTGTTCTTCTACGTTGATTAGTTCGGTATTCTCTGCAGGTTCTGTATTCTGTGTGGCTTATGAAGACGTCATCAGGTGGTTACTTCTTTCTGTGCCGGCCAGGTTGACAAGGCCTGGTCTGTACGTGGTCCTTTGTAGGGCCACACTCCTCACTGTTGGTCACCCCACAGCAGCATTAATACGGATCTGACAGTTAGACATCTGGTCGTCGATTGTCGCAAACGAGTCTACTAAACCCCGGTGTAGCTCGGGGGAGCGTGGATCCACGACTGTTGCCGCTCCCTCAGGTCCGCCGTCTCGTCTATCAGCCGGAGAAGTAAAAGGAAGAGAAAGTGTCGAAAAAAGCCGGCGAAGATATAGTGCCAAAATATCACTATCTAGAGTGACCACTATCTAGAAGAGCTGGTGGATCTGTCCTGATGTGCTGTAGCCATGGATCCACATGCTGGCGAGCCTCCCCTTCACAAGATCGACGACCAGAAGATCCCAGAATCCTACGCTGCTGCTGCGGAATGTGCCCCGGTCACGACGTGCACGTCGTGAGGAGATCGACCGGGTAATCTATACGTCAGTTGGTATACTTATAAATAGTCAATACAGGGAGGTAATTCATAAGTTGGCAATCTACAAGACAAGTACATTTGTGGGCAAATACAATTTTATTTAAAATCTGAATATTTACATCCCAGGTTTGTATTTCACTAATGATATGCAGCGCACTTGCGCTCTTCCAAATTACAGGCATGTGCATTAGCAGCGTTGTGATCCGTTTCTTTGATAATTTTGATAAATAAATAAAATTAATGTAAATAAATTATAAGTAATAAATCTCCGGTTAATAATCTCCGGGGTATGAACTCCGCCCACTTTCATAACGCCCAATATAACGCCGCAGTTGTGGACCGCGGAAGTCATGATAGCGCAGTGGTAGCGCGTTCGCTTCTGGTGTGAGAGGCCAGTTGTAGCTGTTACCAGTGTGCGTAGGCAATGTACTTAAATGCCACTGTGCCTCCTCTGTCTCTCGTGTCGATGGAATCCATCACGAATGCGGTCTCGAGAGAGATTAAACTAATGTTGTAAGAACTTGTTTTGCACTCGAGTTAAAATAAATTTGCATAAATAAAGTAAACGGCCCCAGCGGGGCGCGAACTCCGGGCCTTTTCGCGAACGCTCTACCACTGCGCTATCACGTCTTCTTTGAGGTTGGGATCTGGCAAGAGTTTTATAACATCCGGCAGCGTTCTCCATACTCACCCGTGTTTCCATTTGTTGCTATATCCTGACATAATGGTCACTGAAGCTAATGCACACTCATAATCTATTATTGGTGTTTAAAAAATCACTTGTATTGTTTGTGAATTACTAATTAAGTATCTGACCATTTCGCTGATGTACTATATCTACTATTGATTTGCAATAAAATATTATTAAACAAATAATCACTGATGTATTGTTTTAAAAATGAACAAATTGGATCTCCTTTGTACAATACAATTGTGCGTTTGTATCACATAGCAAACCCATTAGCGCAGTTATACAAAAACTAATCACTAACTATTTTCAGTCATTGTTTAATCTTATAATCGGCTTCCATGCACATGTATGTATCCGGAGTAGACAAATGCAAATTGAAATATTATTCGACTGAGATTATAAAATTATTTCATAATCACATACAAACAATACGGGTCACAAGGGTAGGATTATTACATCACATAGCATACATGTATGTGTGTCATGGTCCCGATATTTGTAGTTTACGTTTATTTATCGTCGCTCCCGGTTGCCCACATGAGCGACGCCTCCTGAAGAGATTCGTCATTTTGGAGGATAGTGCAATGATACAGATAGAGACCCATTCCAGAGTCTCCGCTGGTTCTTTTACGTGCACGGCGTACAGCACCGACACGAGACCTCGGTTTAAAGTTACATCTGAAAGACTGTTACTTTTATGTGTGTCAGACGGGTGACCGAACCTGCGATCCCTGGATTACCAGTCCAGCGTGTTACCACTGGACTACAGATCCGTCTGATCCGATATTTTCCAAACATTATCATAATTTCCTAAATTACAAATAGCGAGTTTTGTCAAAGGGAGGTCACTCAATTTTTGCTAAACTACAAATGGCGTGCTCTATCAAAGGGAGATTACTCACATTTTACTAAAGCGAGATCACGCAAATTAAATCAATTGCAAATGCCGTTTTCATCAACGGGGATTTTTATTGATATGTGGAAGACTCAGAAGACTATCCAATTTTATTTGGAGGATAGTGGAATACTCAGAAGACTATCCAATTTTATTTGGAGGATAGTGGAAGACTCAGAAAACTATCCAATTTTATTTGGAGGATAGTGGAAGACTCAGAAAACTATCCAATTTTATTTGGAGGATAGTGGAATACTCAGAAGACTATCCAATTTTATTTGGAGGATAGTGGAAGACTCAGAAGACTATCCAATTTTATTTGGAGGATAGTGGAAGACTCAGAAGACTATCCAATTTTATTTGGAGGATAGTGGAAGACTCAGAAAACTATCCAATTTTATTTGGAAGATAGTGGAAGACTCAGAAGACTATCCAATTTTATTTGGAGGATAGTGGAAGTCTCAGAAGACTATCCAATTTTATTTGGAGGATAGTGGAAGACTCAGAAGACTATCCAATTTTATTTGGAGGATAGTGGAAGACTCAGTGATGATATGTTGGTTGTTTATTTTTACGTTTATTTATCGTCGCTACCGGTTGCCCATATGAGCGACGCCTCCTGAAGATATTAGTAATTTTAAATGTGTTGGAGGATAGAGCAATGATACAGAGAGAGACCCATTCCAGAATCTCCTCTGGTTCTTTTACGTGCACGGTGTAAAGCATCGACACGAGACCTCGGTTTAACGTCCCATCTGAAAGACTGTTAATTTTATTAGGGTCAGACGGGGGATCGAACGGATGATAGGTTACAGGGGTAAACTCGACTTTATATAGATCTGTCCACCCGAAGGACCAACGATGTTTCTATGCTCACGAATAATGTTTGAGAGTTTGTTAGAGAGAGAGATAGATGAAAAGAAAGATATTTTCTCTTTGGGAAAGTGGTTCTTGACTGGTGGAATCCATCGCCACAAGGGCAATGTGGAATCTAAATACCTTGCATAATGCCTAATATACGGTTTCGTACGAACACAAAGCGTTTCACACCTGAAGCGAATGCCCTACCACTGCACTGTCACGATTTCCACATAATATTATGTATGATGTACGTATGCATTGTAATTGATAACGGGAGTTACACCCTGCTGTGTAAACGTGTACTTCAGATACAGTGTACATCCTTGATTAATCGGAAATTAACTATCAGTTAACAATCAATTTATCAGTTTCAGAATTCATATCCTTTACTGGTCACTTTAATAGGCAAACGCAAGCGTTTGCTCGTCTCAGTTGTTTTGAATTGTCAATCATGAAAGGGGTTCTTCTTTTCTGTGTTGCTGTATTGGCCGTGGCTGTTTGTGCTGTGCACGGATTTACGGTACGTGAACGCTTCACAGAAGTCATAGCAGGTATGAACATGCAATAATAAACTTAAAGCATCATTTTCTGCATTTTATTGGATATGTAATAACATGTAATATAGTAAAATATAAAGTTTAAAAAAATATAAATAATAACAAAAGGTAAATATTTAATATTCAAATAATAGTACAGTCTAGCCTGTTTTAAACAACAGGCCAATGTACTCACAGAAAGTAGCTGCTTTACACAGCTGGCTGTTTAATATAGGGTAAATGCATAATAAAAACAACATATTTGGAATCTGGAAACTGTCTGCTTAAAAAAGTTTAAACTTTATTTATTTTACAACGATTGTGAAGCAAGTTTGAACAACTTATATTAATCACTCTCGTTGGTACGGATGAACGCGTACATGTTGTCATTCGTGTGGGAGGAAACCGGAATACCCGGAGAAAACCCACCTGTCCGATCTGGCGACGACCGTACCGTCTCACATACTTCCCGGTCCCATGTTCGAACCCGTATTGCATAAAACATAATAATGGCTGCTTAATAGAGGTGCCCACTAACACAGGTTTGACTGTAGCTTCTTTATTTGGAGTTAGATTTCCGTATTTAACGAAAGGAAAGTTGTAAATAACATACACCTTTACTCAAACTGATTTCGACAGATGTGGCAGCGATAGCGGATTTCGACACATATGTGGCAGCGATAGAGGATTTGACTCAAAGCAATGGGTGCTACTGTCATAGATCCTCGTGCTATTGTCATGGCCAGGAAGATCACTTAAAAAGTAAGTTCATTGGAACCGCATGTTCTTAGTTTATACAAATTTATTTCAGCTCTATTGCGAAACAGATACTTACAACTTAAATTAATCACTCTCGAAACCATATTCTTGGTGGAATCCATCGCCACGTGGAGAGAAAAGGCATGTTCATGATGCCGGTTTTATTGATGTCGCGGTGTATACGGTGACTTATGAATTAAGTTCATTAGAACCGCAATCTGACGTCTGTGTAGATGACGTCACGGTGATGACGTTGAGAAGTACGTTCATGTAAACCTAATTGTACGATCTGTGGTTGATTTCGTAAATGGGAAGTTGAATTCGTGACTGCGAGAAGTTAAAATTGTAAATTCGAAACGTTGAATTCGAGGATTCGAGAAGTTGAAATAGTGAACGGATGAAATAGCGAATCAGTCTTTCGTACTCTTTTGCATATGCGCCTTCAAATAATAGGATATGCCAGTTTCCTTGTAAGATTTATTTACAGACGGATCTGTAGTCCAGTGGTAACACGCTGGACTGGTAATCCAGGGATAACAGGTTCGACCCCCCGTCTGACCCTAATAAAATTAACAGTCTTTCAGATGGACGTTAAACCGAGGTCTCGTGTCGGTGCTTTACACCGTTGCACGTAAAAGAACCAGAGGAGACTCTAGAATGGGTTTCTGTCTGTATCATTGCACTAGCCTCCAACATCTAAAATGACTAATTTCTTCAGGAGGCGTCGCTCATATGGACAACCGGTAGCGACGATAAATAAACGTAAAACACACACACTTGTTAGATTTCAATGATTGACGGTAGCCGCAAGATCGGACAGGTGTGTATTCTCCGTGTCTCCCGAGTTCCTCCCTCACAGAAACGTGTGAGTAAATCTGTTAATCCCCGCAGTTATGTATAAACTTTACTATTTTGACAACATTTGCGAAAGTGTTAACAAAATATATAAATCACTCTCGTTTACGCGGATGTGTGGTCGATCGTGCAGGAGGAAATGGAGTCCCGGAGAAAACCCACCTGTCCGATGTTGGCTGCCACCGTGCCATTTTAACACATTTCCCTGTCCGAGGATCGAACACGTGTTGCATTGATGAGAAGCGAGCTTGATAACCAATGCGCCTGCGCAGATCTGACACCAGGTAGGAACGGGTGTGTATTGTTTTTCGCTGTGTCTGTCTGTATGCGGACAAGAAAACTGAAAATGTTGTTGATTGATTTGAAAAAGCTTTCATAGAGCTGCATAGAGGGTTCATCTAGGACGACGTGGCTCGAGAGGTATCCACTCACGTTGACTTCCATTGTAAATTATTACTGGAAAACGAAGCAAGATAATTATGCTGTTTCATTATGCTATTTCATGTTTTAATTTGTTAATATCATATTTTATTGCTTATTTATTTACAATACAATTACAAATATAAACATGGTAAATATATAAGCAAACTGATACAACTGCAATGCTATGCTTATACGTGCACAGTGCACGAATACAATCTAGAAGCAAATGGGTTGGGCAACAAGTTTTACCAACATTAGCGAGTGCCATCCCCCAAATTTAATTTGTGGAGGGCATCATGGTAGATTGACTTAATGGTCAAATGAGTTAAATTAAATCTTTATTATATTATTATATATTTATATTATATTATTATTATATAAACATAGTTCAAATGAAACACCTATAGGAAACCGCATATGACCATACTAATAAACCAACCGTGGAAGTCGTGATAGCGCAGTGGAAACACCTATAGGAAACCGCATATGACCATACTAATAAACCAACCGTGGAAGTCGTGATAGCGCAGTGGAAACACCTATAGGAAACCGCATATGACCATACTAATAAACCAACCGTGGAAGTCGTGATAGCGCAGTGGATGCGCGTTCGCTTCAGGTGCGAAAGGTCCGGAGTTCGACCCCCGCTGGAGCCGTTACGAGTGTGCCCTTAGGCAATGCATTTAAATTCCACATTGCCTCTTCTCTCCTTCATGGCGATGGATTCCATCAGGAATGAGGTCACGAGAGTGATTAATATAAGTTGAAAGAACTTGTTGCGCAATCGAGCTAAAATAAATTTGTATAAAATAAACTAATCATACCCGTGACCTTCAGGTTGAACTTGCAATGTCATATAGACCATGACGTATATATATATATATAGCATTTTGGTATGTGCCTCTCTCCGTGTGGTATCCTCAGTGTGCCGTTACTAATCAGTACACGTGGTATTTACCTTTACTGTTTCAGTTGAAGTCATGTTCACCGTCGACGAATTCCGGGGGAGAATATGCAAGCAAACAATAATAGATGCAAAGTTCTCTATTGGACACGACATTTTCGTGAAGCAGTTCCTAGGTTAGATGCTTCTCTTAAAACGACATCACAAAAATGAAGAAAAACAAATGCATTTTAGAATACATTGCTACTACAAGTTATTCTGATTTATTTTATGCTAATTGATGAAATACAGTGTTCTATCAGTGAGATATAATCCATATCTCACTGCATATCACTCACTGTATTTTGCCTGACTATTTTTTTTTATTATCTACCTTCCCAATACACTATTCTTGCACTATTACTCTACCTTTAAATGTGTCACACGTGTCATTTAATTTTCACCGTTTACCTTGCTTCAATGACACTATTTACCTGTATTATTGTTTTTGTTATGAAACAAATCAAAAGAGAAATACAACTGATAATGTCTCAAATTTTGCCACTGCAAATTGTAACAATAAATCCAATAAATGTTTTCATGCATATTTCCTCGATTCAACTTTAAATTCAAGATGGCGGCAGATTTGTGTATCGACTCACGACGTATAGTCGTCAATGTATTCATCCGCGCAAAAACACGGCATAAAATAAAAAGAAAATTCAAAACAAACAAATATCCTCTATTTAAAACACTGTCGTGACGTCATACCTGTGTACCGGCAGTCCATTATTATTAATATTGGACTGCTGTCAAAGACCAGATTATTATATTAAATACTATGCGTAAATGTACGAAATTAACAAGTTTAATTATATGTGTCTTGTTATATAAGTGTGTGTTTTAAGTAAAATATAACCCTGGTGGTAACACGCTGTATTGGTAATCCAGGATCACAGGTTAGATTCCCCTTCTGACCATACTAAAATTAACAGTCTTTCAGATGGGACGTTAAACCGAGGTCTCGTATCGGTGCTGTACATCGTGCACGTAAAAGAACGAGAGGAGACTCTGGAATCATCGGGGTATCTCTCTGTATCATTGCACTATCCTCCAAACATCCAAAATGACTAATCTATTCAGGAGGCGTCGCTCATATAGTCAACCGGCAGCGACGATAAATAAACGTAAAACACACACATAAATATGCATAAGCACACATGAGATATAACGGTAAACATGCTGCACTTATTTGATCAATTTAATACCTTTATATACCCAGCATGCAAAATGTTAGTAGCAGGTAAACGTGTTATATGTAACAGTATCTATGTGTATAAAGAATTAATTATTTAATATATACAATCATAGAACGTACATCGACGTACATCCTAACGCCACTAAGTAAAATAGATAGAAATTGTTATTTATTTATTTTTGCTTTTTATATTTATTTATTTTTGTCTTTTTATATTTATTTATTTTTGTCTTTTTCGTTGTTGCAACAGTTCTATATATATCTTCCAGCCAACCGTTTCGAGGATTTCTGTCACACTGTCGGAAACGAACGTTTCTGTTTCCGCATCGATATTCACGACACTAGCACAGGTGGTCTGTTGAGAGGATGCGTTCGTCTGTCTCGGCCAAGGCGACTGGAATTTGGGTGTTTTATGCTTCCGCTAATGACGTCAGAGTGTGAGGAAGTGCTCTCCGAAGAAAATGACAGCAACGACGTTCTACTGAACTCCGCGGAATCTGCTGAGACAGTCGATGGTACAACCGACAATATGATGGATGTATCACTGACGGGAATGTCCGAATACAGAGATGTTGCAGAAATGCAGGTACCAGCTGAATCAGGTATGTTAACACAAAACAATGTACATACAGACGACTATGTAGTCCAGTGGTAACACGCGGGACTGGTAATCCGGGGATCGAACCTGGTTCGATCCCCCGTCTGACCCTAATAAAATTAAAGTCTTTCAGATGGGACTTTAAACCGAGGTCGTCTCGTGTCGGTGCTTTACACCGTGCACGTAAAAAACCAGAGGAGACTCTGGAATGGGTCTCTGTCTGTATCATTGCACTATCCTCCAAAAATCTAAAATGACTAATTTCTTCAGGAGGCGTCGCTCATATGGTTAACCAGTAGCGACGATAAATAAACGTAAACACACACTCAATTTAACAGGGTGTCCGATTATCGCAGTGGTTAGTGCGCTCGCTTCTCACCAATGCAACCCGGGTTCGATCCTCGGACCGGGAAGTGTGTGAGATGGTACGGTGGTCGCCAGGTCGGACAGGTGGGTTTTCTCCGGGTACTCCGGGTACTCCGGGTTTCCTCTCACATGAATGACCACATGTACGCTTTCATCCGCGCCAACGAGAGTAAATAATATAAGTTGTTAGAACTTGCTTCGCAATCGTTGTAAAAGTAATAAAGTTTAGGTAAAGTTTAAGTAATTTAACAGGGCGATAACCCCTTCATTACCTGCCATTTCTAACAAATTGGATTGTTTCCCTTAACAATATAATACAATACAATATTTATTGCATTGAACATCATCAGATGCGTATAGCATCACAGAACAGAACAGAACAGAACAGATGTTTATTTTAAGACTTGTACATGGTACATCGTCATAAACATACAAATATACAATTACATATTGGTCACGTAATACAATAGATTTTACATTCATATATTCACATAAATCGATTGACATGTAGTATTATAATAATGATGATTCAATTTACGGAATAGACGATGAACATAATTAATTGTTAGCAGTTACAATAGTAGTTCTTAGTACAATGGCTTCTTTTATATATTTCGCCAAGTTTAATATATCGACTTTTTTGATCGAGGTTACCAGTTCAATACATTTGAACATAGAGGGACGATACTGATGGTATCTTTTGATATATTTCTTTCTTATATCTTCAAAGCATGGACATATTAAAATGAAATGGTACTCGTCTTCAATATCCAAAGTGTTACAACATAAACAATATCTCTCATTACGTGGTATCACATATACACAGTTTACAGAGAAGCATGAAATATAACAGTATAATAGCAATGTAAGGAATGATGGTAATAATCTATTGATTTCTTGTGTGATTTGCATAATAAATATACTTAGCAAGGTTTAAGATCTGTGTTTGTGACTGACAAGTCATTAGAGATAAGAATGTATGCATGTTAGGCCCACGATAGTGTTAATGACGGATAGTGAAAAAACGCCTATATTCCTGAAATATGTCTATGGTATGACATAGCTCATTTGGATACCCAGTGCATTGCACCGATACACTAGACTTAGGTTTGACCGTTAAATATAGTATTAGCTTCTTACAGGAGATCTAACCTGCGATCCATGGATTCGTAGTTCAACGTGCTAACCACTGGACTACTGACCCGTCCGTTGGGTAAAATGTGTACATGACCTCATTGTTGATATTGATGATGCAGGTGTTCTATAACTTCCATTAATGTCAAACCCCTTGCGGTGACCTATACATGTTTTCCTGGGCATGCTTAGCCAACCATAGCGGTTAACCAGTACTAAGCAGTGTGTGTGAGGTGCCTTGCTCAATGACACTACATACGTGACCTGACTGAGTATCGAACCCGGACCGTTCGATTTTCAAATCCGACGCTCTACCATAGGACCACGGACGTCACACCGTTATTCAGGTGTGTACACGTGTTCTTTCAGTTTACAGTGTCAATAGAAGGAGACATGTGTTAGGGGGTGTACTACAATAGAACATAATTAACAGATAGAACATGGTGTTGAGGGCACTATGCAAATATATGGACTGGTCAGTCAGACCTGAAGTAAGATATGGACCTCAGCTTCGGCAAATATATGGACTGGTCAGTCAGACCTGAAGTAAGATATGGACCTCAGCTTCGGCAAATATATGGACTGGTCAGTAAGACCTGAAGTAAGATATGGACCGAAGCGAAGGCAAATATATGGACTGGTCGGTCAGACCTGAAGTAAGATATGGACCTCAGCTTCGGCAAATATATGGACTGGTCAGTAAGACCTGAAGTAAGATATGGACCTCAGCTTCGGCAAATATATGGACTGGTCAGTCAGACCTGAAGTAAGATATGGACCTCAGCTTCGGCAAATATATGGACTGGTCCGTCAGACACGAAGTACGATATGGACCTCAGCTTCGGCAAATATATGGACTGGTCCGTCAGACACGAAGTACGATATGGACCTCAGCTTCGGCAAATATATGGACTGGTCAGTCAGACCTGAAGTAAGATATGGATCGAAGCGAATGCATGGCGCCCGAAACATCATGTTATATCTGTTATATTATACCGAATATTAGACAAGCAAATTTTATTTAAATTTCTCTCACTCACCATTCTGTCTGTCACTCTCATCTCTCTTTTGTTGGGGGAAAGCTCTAGATAAGAGGGATATTATCGGAAAATGATGGAAATGATTGAACACTACTCATCTTATCTAGGGCTCTATATTAAATATCAATCAGTGAAGATCCTGATGGGAAAGCATATTAGTATATGCAAATTAAATAAAGAAGATACAGTCTTTGAATACTTTCAACAATATAAACGACATTTGTGTTGCTTATCCGCGTAAGGGAGATAATTTTGCGATGTGTCGTAATTTTCACACTACGTGAGATTTGGCGGCCCGTAGGCTCAATAGTGTCGGGAGCCTCCAGGCACTATTGAAAATAAGTATACATATAGGTTATTTACATGAGTGTTGATTTCATAACATATTTCATGAAATGAATTTTGACAAAAGGTTCGCTTAATAGCAACATTCCAAAACTCTATATTATATATAATATTATGTGACTTTTCAGACTATATGAAGAAGATATCTGACTGTGTATGTAACAACTACGCATGCCAATGTGAAGGCAATGATGATGGATACATAGGTATTAATCAAATTCGCTATTTGGACCGATTGTATATACCAACAAATCATACACAAATCGGATTAAGATCATCCACTTACTCATGTTATATTAGTTCAAACCAACATACTCACTGATAAAATTGCTATATTTCATTGGAAAGCATAAATTAAAATGTGTTATTCCACTGGTTGAAAGCAATGGAATAACACGCTCTATTTCACACTGCTTTGCGCGTATGGTACCTAGCATCTGCATGTTGAAATGTAGTCAACGCGAACGATAACGGAATCAAGCTGTCATTAACGGCACGTCATTTATGATACAAACAAATATCCTCTTACGGCTGTATAAAGAGTCCTTACAGACGGATCTGTAGTCCAGTGGTAGCACACTGGACTGGTAACCCAGGGATCGCAGGTTCGATCCCCCGTCTGACACTAATACAATTAACAGTTTTTCAGATGGGACTTTAAGCCGAGTTCTCGTATCGGTGCTGTATACCGTGCACGTAAAAGAACCAGATGAGACTCTAGAATGGGTCTCTGTCTGTATCATTGCACTATCCTCCATAAATCTAAAATGACTAATCTCTTCAGGAGGCGTCGTTCATATGGACAATCGGTAGCGACGATAAATAAACGTAAAACACACACACACACACACATAAAGAGTCTGTCCTTCTTTTGCCTAAAATTGCGACTTGTGCTTTTTATACGGCTGGTTTTAAGGTTTAATATCATTGTGAGCTGTATTAGTGACCTATTGGTAGTATTTTCATAAGAAAAGTACAACTAAAGAAAAGTGCCATTGATTTACAGAAATTGAATTCCTACATGCATCATATATACAGCTACATTTAACAGTTACCAGAAGTAAGCACAAAACTATTTCTAAGAATATACAAGACCCTAGCTTGTAAGCGATTTGATGGGGATTTTTAAATTTAAAATGAGGTATGTTGTGGGGCGACAGCTCTGGAAAGCTTGTTTACATCACATACCGTATAGACATATATTATATTTATACCTCGCACACCTTAAAGCAGCATTACATCGTAATCAAGGATGTTTTGGGTAAAATATAAATACTAATGTGTGTGTGTCGAAATTGTCGCTCAGAAACGATAACATTCCAATAAATTTAAACCGTCATATACGCGAATTTGTTTATCAACACACGACATGTAAACACGCACAGTGCGCATGCGTGAAACAACAGAGGATATAGAAAACAACGTATATATTTTGAACATGAAAGACTATCTATCTATCTTCCTCTAATGTCGAACCCCTCGCGGGAATGTAGAAATGTCCCTAAAGACTTAGCTAACAGAGGTATGAATCAACATATCAAGTAATTTAATTAAGACAGACAACGTGGGACAAATGGGGACGATGCATTCCGAATGTAAACAAGTGCGGACGATGCGTTCCGGTTGTAAACAAGTGCGTGACCGATCAACTATGAAAGTCCTACTTTCGGTTTCGAGTTTGTTTTATCGCAAAAAACACTATTTACCAAATGAACATAAGCATACAAAGTATAATGTGTAGTACATGCAGCTCTTTGTATGTAAACAAACGGGCGCCATTTTGAATACGCTTTATAGTAACTCATTTGCATATAAGGGAATATAAAGTAGGTCACGCGCGTGCGCGTCACTATAGAGCCTATTGATGATATATCGCGCAACTACCGATCTCTTTACTTGTTGTGTATACGTCACCACCACCACCACTACAGAGCTCTTTACTTGTTGTGTATACGCGTCACTATTGGTAATAGCTTTATAAATAGCGATCTCGTACCATTCTATAAATATAGACTACGAACCGATCCATAAATAACTATTACGAACGCTTCTATATAAATATAGTCCTATTAGAACGGTCTTAGTACTCAAGCAGCTTCAAGAGCTTCAACGAATATACGGGTAAGTTCATTATATTATTCAAGCTAGGCCTACGTTTTTATCGAGTAAGAAATCCTAATTACAAACTTAACCTATGTACGAAAATGAATAATATATATCCTTACGTATACATCCATAAAAACGCGATAAATTATTAATAATCCGTAATGTACGTTATAGAGGGTGATGGATTCCATCAGGAATGAGATATACAGAGCGATAAGTCGTAACAACTTGTTTCGCGATCTAGCAATTTTGTAATAAAATAATATTATCCATTCTATATGAGACGCTGGATGGAACGATTAATATAAATGCTCGATGTTCAAATTATAAAACCCGTCCGCGCGAACGTATGTCTGGTGGCAATAGAGGTTAGTCATATAAATAACGCGTATATATCCGAATAAATCATATCGGTTAGTATGACGCATACTATCTCGTCTACTCGATACATTGGAATGAATGCGATATCCTGTCCGCTCGCATGTTTCTCTGTTCACCCTAAATAACCTTATCCCGGAATGCGAGAAAAATCAATAACCCTCTAGGTACAAGAAATTAAAACCGCATGGAACCACACATTGACACATTCATACAGGTAATTATAAATATGATTCTAAAGTAATTAACGCGTTTACATACCACGGTTGTCATCTCTGAGTTGCAACATAACTGATTAACTGATAAGCACAGAGTGCGCGCATAACTTAATCGGGAGGTCTTCTAACAACATTTCTCTAAGCTAACACATATCGCATTAACTGATAAGCCCCGAGTGCGTACATAAATTAATAGAGAGGTCGTCCTCGGCTAATTGGTCCTAATTGATGCGGAGATATCCCAACGATGTTGAAGACAGGGCTGATTCATTAATGGACACTATTTTATTAACACCCAAACAAGATTGTCTTTAAGACGTATCTACAAATAATTAAAATCGCTTTCGTTCGCTAAATGTATGCGTACTTGGCGTGGGGAATTCTTGTAATCACTGCCTACCTGTCTCTCTGTCTCTCTGTCTCTCTGTCTCTCTGTCTCTCTGTCTCTCTGTCTGTCTGTCTGTCTGTCTGTCTGTCCGTCTGTCCGTCTGTCCGTCTGTCTGTCTGTCTGTCTGTCTGTCTGTCCGTCTGTCCGTCTGTCCGTCAGCCCGTCTGTCAGCCCGTCTGTCAGCCCGTCTGTCAGCCCGTCTGTCAGCCCGTCTGTCAGCCCGTCTGTCCGTCTGTCTGTCTGTCTGTCAGCCCGTCTATCTGTCCGTCCGTCTGTCTGTCTGTCTGTCCGTCCGTCCGTATGTCTGTCGGTGGAGCATCTTCTGCCTCGTGCACTGTCCTCCGAAACAACGGCTTTGATGTTTTCATGATAGATATGTAATAGCGTGCATATGGCTCATTATGTTCGAATTATAAGATGTACATGTATGTAAATGATGTATGCAGTCCTACAGCGGTACTCAAATCAATCTAAAAACAGCGTCAATATGGAGCGACGTTTCGCTATTTCTTTAGTATTTATACGGATATCCATAATTCTATTAGATATAGGGTAGCGCCTCGTATGAGTACGATCTATGAAGATTATTCGCCATACGGAGGAATGCCAGACAAAGTGAAAACAGCATGCAGTCAGACTGACACATTCATACAGATAATTCTAAATAGCTCGCGTCGTTAAATATGTCCCAAATGCACCTTACAATCTAAAGGTAATTCATTTCCAATTACTACAAATCGACGCCGAAATCCGTAAATGTAATTACGAAATGTTAAATGTCAAATACTCGTTTCGCTATCGTGCTAACATTAATTTGTATACATTATTTACATCCCCGATGCTAATCACGTGATCGGTGTTACATCACGCATCCTTTATTACGGTTGTAGAGAACATGCGTATGTGTCAATGTTGTTATCATAATACGCCTATCAGTTTCACGCGAAGCCTATTTTATGGCAATACATGCGTTATTTGATAGACGACGTCGCTCGGAGAGTAGGGTTCGAACATGGCTTATGAATGTATACGTCCAGACTGGTGTGACACCTGTGTGATCGCTACAGGAACATGTTGCTTTCCAATATGCTCATCTGTTAGCCTTCCGTATTTATTTATCATCGACCCCCTTTTTAATAGGGGTGACGCCTCTAAAAGTGTAGTCGTTAATTCATTTTTGTTGCAGGATACGCTCCAATTCCAGAAGCATACAGGCGCGTAGCTGCCATTAGGCCCGGGCCTGCACATCAGTATTTATAAGGATATCCATAATTCGATTATTAGATATAGGGGTAGAGTCGCGTACGCTGTTTATAACGGAGTTAAAAGACTCGGCCTACAACGTCATCAATTTTTCTACTCTGCGTTAGAGCGTAGACATCCGTATAAATAGACGTAGCTCGGCGAGACCGACACGACCATATCTTTCATTTATTTATACGGCCAGTACTTTTCGAGAAATAGCGGTTTATAAATTTGATATATCCTTAAAGTCCCGTTTATGAAAATAAAAAAAATATTTAAACGTAACTATAAGTTAGTTCTAATATACGCGTATCGACGTCACGAGTCCGACGCTACCCTTCATTTTGATCTTTCGATATATCTATAATACTGATTATCTCCCTTTAATCGTAAATAAGTTTGAAGAAAAATGAACTTTCGAGGAAACTGGCCGTGTTTGGTATCTTCGGAAAGATCTCGAAGAGACAATGACGAAACCGCGACTCAATTAATGGTCCTACCTCATACCGGAAGTAGCGATCCGAAAAACCGGAAGTACCGATATAAATTCGTTATATAAGCTTTATTATAGGTCCTATCTATCCTGGGGTTTCGATAAACGATGTCCGTACACACTCCCTCTACGCATTGTCGTTATAACGATTATATTTATTATCTTCATTTCGATCGTAAGATGTTGATATTATATAATACGTATAAGTACCTAAATATCCTTACACTTTGGCATCCGATACATAAGTCGCTGAGCGTTTCCGGAATATTGCGTCAGTCAGTCGTTGGCGTCACGAAATCATGTCCAGACACGTATAGACCTATCCTATAAATGACCTACGTTACTATAAATAGAAAACTAGTTGGAATGGGCTATTTATATTCATCCGATCAGAACGTATTGCTATAAATAATAATGACATACGTTACTATAAATAGAAAACTAGTTAGAAACGGTATTGCTATTTTTATTTATCCAATGACGTCATAACCGACCAATCAGAATCCGGGATAGTGACGTACGTTACTAAAACTAATCGACCGATGAAACGAGAGAACGTAGTATATTCTACATTCATTACTACAAGATATACACGCTGTCTCACCAAATATACATACATTACTACAATATATACACACTATATCACCATATCTGTATATATTACAACAATATATATCCACTATCTCACCATATCTACATACATTTCTACAAGATATACACACTATCTCACCATATATACATACATTGCTACTAAATATACACGCTATCTCACCAAATCTACATACGTTACTACAAGATATATCCACTATCTCACAATATTTACATACATTACTACAAGATATACACACTATGTCACCATAGCTACAAACATTGCTACAAGATCTACACACTATATCACCATATCTACATACATTCCTACAAGATATATCCACTATCGCACCATATTTACGTTCATTACTACAAGATCTACACACTATATCACCATATCTACATACATTCCTACAAGATATATCCACTATATCACCATATTTACATACATTACAACAATAACTACACACTATCTAACCATATCTACGTACATTACTACAAGATATACACACTATCTCAACATATATAAACACATTACTACAAGATATACACACTAGTTCACCATATATACATTCATTACTACAAGATATACACGCTGTCTCACGATATCTACATACATTACTACAATATATACACACTATATCTACATATATTACACCAATATATATCCACTAAATCACCATATCTACATACATTACTACAAGATATACACGCTGTCTCACCATATTTACATACATTACTACAATATATACACGCTATATCACCATATCTACATATATTACAACAATATATAACCACTATCTCACCATATCTACATACATTTCTACAAGATATACACACTATATCACCATATATCCACTATCGCACCATATTTACGTACATTACTACAAGATATACACACTGTCACACCATATCTACATACATTTCTACAAGATATACACACTATCTCACCATATATACATACATTAATACAAGATATACACACTAGCTCACCATATCTACGTACATTACTACAAGATATACACTCTATCTCACCATAAATAAATACATTACTACAAGATATACACGCTGTCTCACCAAATATACATACATTACTACAATATATATATATATATATATATATACACACTATATCACCATATCTGTATATATTACAACAATATATATCCACTGTCTCACCATATCTACATACAGTTCTACAAGATATACACAGTATCTCACCATATATACATACATTGCTACTAAATATACACACTATCTCACCAAATCTACATACATTACTACAAGATACATCCACTATCTCACAATATTTACATACATTACTACAAGATATACACACTATGTCACCATAGCTACACACATTGCTACAAGATCTACACACTATATCACCATATCTACATACATTACTACAAGATATATCCACTATCGCACCATATTTATATTCATTACTACAAGATCTACACACTATATCACCATATTTACATACATTCCTACAAGATATATCCACTATCTCACCATATTTACATACATTACAACACTAACTACACACTGCCTCACCATATCTACATACATTACTACAAGATATACACACTATCTCACCATATCTACATACATTACTACAAGATATACACACTATTTCACCATATATACATACATTACTACAAGATATACACGCTGTCTCACCATATCTACATACATTACTACAAGATATACACACTATATCACCATATCTACATACATTACACCAATAATATATATCCACTATCTCACCATATCTACGTACATTACTACAAGATATACACGCTGTCTCACCATATCTACATACATTACTACAATATATACACACTATATCACCATATATACATATATTACAACATATATAACCCTATCTCACCATATCTACATACATTTCTACACAATATACACAATATCGCACCATATTATATTCATTACTACAAGATCTCACACTATATCACCATATTTACATACATTCCTACAAGATAATCCACTATCTCAACATATTTACATACATTCAACAATAACTACACACTGCCTCACCATTCTACATACATACTACAAGATATACACACTATCTCACCATATCTACGTGCATTACTACAAGATATACACACTATTTCATCATATATACATTCATTACTACAAGATATACACGCTGTCTCACCATATCTACATACATTAATACAATATATACACACTATATCACCATATCTACATATATTACACCAATATATATCCACTATCTCACCATATCTACGTACATTACTACAAGATATACACGCTGTCTCACCATATCTACATACATTACTACAATATATACACACTATATCACCATATATACATATATTACAACAATATATAACCACTATCTCACCATATCTACATACATTTCTACACAATATACACACTATCTCACCATATATACATACATTGCTACTAAATGTACACACTATCACACCATATTTACATTCATTACTACAAGATATACACACTATATCACCATATCTACATACATTCCTACAAGATATATCCACTATCTCAACATATTTACATACATTACTACAATAACTACACACTATCTCACCATATATACATACCTTGCTACTAAATTTACACACTATCACACCATATTTACGTTCATTACTACACGATATACACACTATATCACCATATCTACATACATTCCTACAAGATATATCCACTGTCTCACCATATCTACATACATTTCTACAAGATATACACACTATCTCACCATATATACATACATTGCTACTAAATGTACACGCTATCACACCATATTTACATTCATTACTACAAGATATACACACTATATCACCATATCTACATACATTCCTACAAGATATATCCACTATCTCAACATATTTACATACATTACTACAATAACTACACACTATCTCACCATATATACATACATTGCTACTAAATTTACACACTATCACACCATATTTACGTTCATTACTACACGATATACACACTATATCACCATATCTACATACATTCCTACAAGATATATCCACTGTCTCACCATATCTACATACATTTATACAAGATATACACACTATCTCACAATATCTACGTACATTACTACAAGATATACACACTATCTCACCATATATACGCACATTACTACAAGATATACACGCTGTCTCACCATAACTACATACATTACTACAATATATACACACTATATCACCATATCTGCATATATTACAACAATATATATCCACTATCTCACCATATCTACATACATTTCTACAAGATATACACACTATCTCCCCAATATATAAGTACATTGCTACTAAATATACACACTATCTCACCAAATCTACATACATTACTACAAGATATATCCACTATCACACAATATTTACGTACATTACTACAATATCTACACACTAGTTCAACATATATACATTCATTACTACAAGATATACACGCTGTCTCACGATATCTACATGCATTACTACAATATATACACACTATATCTACATATATTACTACAATATATACACACTATATCACCATATCTACGTATATTACTACAAGATATACACACTATCTCACCATATCTACGTACATTACTACAAGATATACACACTATCTCACCATATATACGCACATTACTACAAGATATACACGCTGTCTCACCATAACTACATACATTACTACAATATATACACACTATATCACCATATCTGCATATATTACAACAATATATATCCACTATCTCACCATATCTACATACATTTCTGCAAGATATACACACTATCTCCCCAATATATAAGTACATTGCTACTAAATATACACACTATCTCACCAAATCTACATACATTACTACAAGATATATCCACTATCACACAATATTTACGTACATTACTACAAGATATACACGCTGTCTCACGATATCTACATACATTACTACAATATATACACACTATATCTACATATATTACTACAAGATATACACACTATATCACCATATCTACATATATTACTACAAGATATACGCACTTTCGCACCATATCTACATAAATCCCGCATCTTCCAACACAAAACATGGATCTTACCATAACATTAGGTCGTCAGAACATGTATTACACCGTAGCGTTTCAGTTTTTGTATCTAACGTTTCAATTTTTCGACAGTAACGTTACAGTTTCTGACACAAGCGTTTCAGTTTCTGACACTAGCGTTTCAGTTTCTACACAAGCTCAGTTTTGACACTACGTTTCATTTCTACACTAGCGTTTCAGTTTTTGACACTAGCGTTTCAGTTTCTGACACAAGCGTTTCAATTTCTGACACGGGCGTTTCAGTTTTTGTCATTGTTATTTCAGTTTTTGTCTCCGTCGTTTCGATATGAGACGCTACAATCGCATGTTTGTGTCGTTAATCTGATAAAAAAAAAATTAAATTACTACAAGATATATCCACTATCACACAATATTTACGTACATTACTACAAGATATACACAGTATCTCAACATATATACATACATTACTACAAGAAATTATTCACTATATCACCATATATACATTCATTACTACAAGATCTAAACACTATCGCACCATATATACATTCATTACTACAAGATATACACACTATATCACCATATCTACATATATTACTACAAGATATACGCACTTTCGCACCATATCTACATAAATCCCGCATCTTCCAACACAAAACATGGATCTTACCATAACATTAGGTCGTCAGAACATGTATTACACCGTAGCGTTTCAGTTTTTGTATCTAACGTTTCAATTTTTTGACAGTAACGTTTCAGTTTCTGACACAAGCGTTCAGTTTCTGACACAAGCGTTTCAGTTTCTGACACAAGCGTTTCAGTTTTTGACACTAGCGTTTCAGTTTTTACCCGTTAACACGTAATTCTCCATAGAGTCCGTTTCAGTTTTTGACACTAGCGTTTCAGTTTCTGACACAAGCGTTTCAATTTCTGACACAAGCGTTTCAGTTTTTGTCATTGTTATTTCAGTTTTTGTCTCCGTCGTTTCGATATGAGACGCTACAATCGCATTTTTGTGTCGTTAATCTGATAAAAAAATTAAACGCGTTTAATTTTTTTATCAGATTAACGACACAAAAATGCGATTGTAGCGTCTTATATCGAAACGACGGAGACAAAAACTGAAATAACAATGACAAAAACTGAAACGCTTGTGTCAGAAATTGAAACGCTTGTGTCAGAAACTGAAACGCTAGTGTCAAAAACTGAAACGGACTCTATGGAGAATTACGTGTTAACGGGTAAAAACTGAAACGCTAGTGTCAAAAACTGAAACGCTTGTGTCAGAAACTGAAACGTTACTGTCAAAAAATTGAAACGTTAGATACAAAAACTGAAACGCTACGGTGTAATACATGTTCTGACGACCTAATGTTATGGTAAGATCCATGTTTTGTGTTGGAAGATGCGGGATTTATGTAGATATGGTGCGAAAGTGCGTATATCTTGTAGTAATATATGTAGATATGGTGATATAGTGTGTATATCTTGTAGTAATGAATGTATATATGGTGCGATAGTGTTTAGATCTTGTAGTAATGAATGTATATATGGTGATATAGTGAATAATTTCTTGTAGTAATGTATGTATATATGTTGAGATACTGTGTATATCTTGTAGTAATGTGCGTACATATTGTGTGATAGTGGATATATCTTGTAGTAATTTAATTATTTTTTTTATCAGATTAACGACACAAACATGCGATTGTAGCGTCTCATATCGAAACGACGGAGACAAAAACTGAAATAACAATGACAAAAACTGAAACGCCCGTGTCAGAAATTGAAACGCTTGTGTCAGAAACTGAAACGCTAGTGTCAAAAACTGAAACGGACTCTATGGAGAATTACGTGTTAACGGGCAAAAACTGAAACGCTAGTGTCAAAAACTGAAACGCCCGTGTCAGAAACTGAAACGCTTGTGTCAGAAACTGTAACGTTACTGTCAAAAAATTGAAACGTTAGATACAAAAACTGAAACGCTACGGTGTAATACATGTTCTGACGACCTAATGTTATGGTAAGATCCATGTTTTGTGTTGGAAGATGCGGGATTTATGTAGATATGGTGCGAAAGTGCGTATATCTTGTAGTAATA
>CM026392.1:28382477-28420109 GCA_014843695.1 Archivesica marissinica | reverse complement strand
TATTACTACAAGATATACGCACTTTCGCACCATATCTACATAAATCCCGCATCTTCCAACACAAAACATGGATCTTACCATAACATTAGGTCGTCAGAACATGTATTACACCGTAGCGTTTCAGTTTTTGTATCTAACGTTTCAATTTTTTGACAGTAACGTTACAGTTTCTGACACAAGCGTTTCAGTTTCTGACACGGGCGTTTCAGTTTTTGACACTAGCGTTTCAGTTTTTGCCCGTTAACACGTAATTCTCCATAGAGTCCGTTTCAGTTTTTGACACTAGCGTTTCAGTTTCTGACACAAGCGTTTCAATTTCTGACACGGGCGTTTCAGTTTTTGTCATTGTTATTTCAGTTTTTGTCTCCGTCGTTTCGATATGAGACGCTACAATCGCATGTTTGTGTCGTTAATCTGATAAAAAAAATAATTAAATTACTACAAGATATATCCACTATCACACAATATGTACGCACATTACTACAAGATATACACAGTATCTCAACATATATACATACATTACTACAAGAAATTATTCACTATATCACCATATATACATTCATTACTACAAGATCTAAACACTATCGCACCATATATACATTCATTACTACAAGATATACACACTATATCACCATATCTACATATATTACTACAAGATATACGCACTTTCGCACCATATCTACATAAATCCCGCATCTTCCAACACAAAACATGGATCTTACCATAACATTAGGTCGTCAGAACATGTATTACACCGTAGCGTTTCAGTTTTTGTATCTAACGTTTCAATTTTTTGACAGTAACGTTTCAGTTTCTGACACAAGCGTTTCAGTTTTTGACACTAGCGTTTCAGTTTTTACCCGTTAACACGTAATTCTCCATAGAGTCCGTTTCAGTTTTTGACACTAGCGTTTCAGTTTCTGACACAAGCGTTTCAATTTCTGACACAAGCGTTTCAGTTTTTGTCATTGTTATTTCAGTTTTTGTCTCCGTCGTTTCGATATAAGACGCTACAATCGCATTTTTGTGTCGTTAATCTGATAAAAAAATTAAACGCGTTTAATTTTTTTATCAGATTAACGACACAAAAATGCGATTGTAGCGTCTCATATCGAAACGACGGAGACAAAAACTGAAATAACAATGACAAAAACTGAAACGCTTGTGTCAGAAATTGAAACGCTTGTGTCAGAAACTGAAACGCTAGTGTCAAAAACTGAAACGGACTCTATGGAGAATTACGTGTTAACGGGTAAAAACTGAAACGCTAGTGTCAAAAACTGAAACGCTTGTGTCAGAAACTGAAACGCTTGTGTCAGAAACTGAACGCTTGTGTCAGAAACTGAAACGTTACTGTCAAAAAATTGAAACGTTAGATACAAAAACTGAAACGCTACGGTGTAATACATGTTCTGACGACCTAATGTTATGGTAAGATCCATGTTTTGTGTTGGAAGATGCGGGATTTATGTAGATATGGTGCGAAAGTGCGTATATCTTGTAGTAATATATGTAGATATGGTGATATAGTGTGTATATCTTGTAGTAATGAATGTATATATGGTGCGATAGTGTTTAGATCTTGTAGTAATGAATGTATATATGGTGATATAGTGAATAATTTCTTGTAGTAATGTATGTATATATGTTGAGATACTGTGTATATCTTGTAGTAATGTACGTAAATATTGTGTGATAGTGGATATATCTTGTAGTAATTTAATTTTTTTTTTATCAGATTAACGACACAAACATGCGATTGTAGCGTCTCATATCGAAACGACGGAGACAAAAACTGAAATAACAATGACAAAAACTGAAACGCCCGTGTCAGAAATTGAAACGCTTGTGTCAGAAACTGAAACGCTAGTGTCAAAAACTGAAACGCTAGTGTAGAAATGAAACGTAGTGTCAAAACTGAGCTTGTGTAGAAACTGAAACGCTAGTGTCAGAAACTGAAACGCTTGTGTCAGAAACTGTAACGTTACTGTCGAAAAATTGAAACGTTAGATACAAAAACTGAAACGCTACGGTGTAATACATGTTCTGACGACCTAATGTTATGGTAAGATCCATGTTTTGTGTTGGAAGATGCGGGATTTATGTAGATATGGTGCGAAAGTGCGTATATCTTGTAGTAATATATGTAGATATGGTGATATAGTGTGTATATCTTGTAGTAATATATGTAGATATAGTGTGTATATATTGTAGTAATGTATGTAGATATCGTGAGACAGCGTGTATATCTTGTAGTAATGTACGTAAATATTGTGTGATAGTGGATATATCTTGTAGTAATGTATGTAGATTTGGTGAGATAGTGTGTATATTTAGTAGCAATGTACTTATATATTGGGGAGATAGTGTGTATATCTTGCAGAAATGTATGTAGATATGGTGAGATAGTGGATATATATTGTTGTAATATATGCAGATATGGTGATATAGTGTGTATATATTGTAGTAATGTATGTAGTTATGGTGAGACAGCGTGTATATCTTGTAGTAATGTGCGTATATATGGTGAGATAGTGTGTATATCTTGTAGTAATGTACGTAGATATGGTGAGATAGTGTGTATATCTTGTAGTAATATACGTAGATATGGTGATATAGTGTGTATATATTGTAGTAATATATGTAGATATAGTGTGTATATATTGTAGTAATGCATGTAGATATCGTGAGACAGCGTGTATATCTTGTAGTAATGAATGTATATATGTTGAACTAGTGTGTAGATATTGTAGTAATGTACGTAAATATTGTGTGATAGTGGATATATCTTGTAGTAATGTATGTAGATTTGGTGAGATAGTGTGTATATTTAGTAGCAATGTACTTATATATTGGGGAGATAGTGTGTATATCTTGTAGAAATGTATGTAGATATGGTGAGATAGTGGATATATATTGTTGTAATATATGCAGATATGGTGATATAGTGTGTATATATTGTAGTAATGTATGTAGTTATGGTGAGACAGCGTGTATATCTTGTAGTAATGTGCGTATATATGGTGAGATAGTGTGTATATCTTGTAGTAATGTACGTAGATATTGTGAGATAGTGTGTATATCTTGTATAAATGTATGTAGATATGGTGAGACAGTGGATATATCTTGTAGGAATGTATGTAGATATGGTGATATAGTGTGTATATCGTGTAGTAATGAACGTAAATATGGTGTGATAGTGTGTAAATTTAGTAGCAATGTATGTATATATGGTGAGATAGTGTGTAGTTATTGTAGTAATGTATGTAAATATGTTGAGATAGTGGATATATCTTGTAGGAATGTATGTAGATATGGTGATATAGTGTGTATATCTTGTAGTAATGAATGTAAATATGGTGTGATAGCGTGTACATTTAGTAGCAATGTATGTATATATGGTGAGATAGTGTGTATATCTTGTAGAAATGTATGTAGATATGGTGAGACAGTGGATATATCTTGTAGGAATGTATGTAGATATGGTGATATAGTGTGTATATCGTGTAGTAATGAACGTAAATATGGTGTGATAGTGTGTAAATTTAGTAGCAAGGTATGTATATATGGTGAGATAGTGTGTAGTTATTGTAGTAATGTATGTAAATATGTTGAGATAGTGGATATATCTTGTAGGAATGTATGTAGATATGGTGATATAGTGTGTATATCTTGTAGTAATGAATGTAAATATGGTGTGATAGTGTGTACATTTAGTAGCAATGTATGTATATATGGTGAGATAGTGTGTATATTGTGTAGAAATGTATGTAGATATGGTGAGATAGTGGTTATATATTGTTGTAATATATGTATATATGGTGATATAGTGTGTATATATTGTAGTAATGTATGTAGATATGGTGAGACAGCGTGTATATCTTGTAGTAATGTACGTAGATATGGTGAGATAGTGGATATATATTGGTGTAATATATGTAGATATGGTGATATAGTGTGTATATATTGTATTAATGTATGTAGATATGGTGAGACAGCGTGTATATCTTGTAGTAATGAATGTATATATGATGAAATAGTGTGTATATCTTGTAGTAATGCACGTAGATATGGTGAGATAGTGTGTATATCTTGTAGTATGTATGTAGAATGGTGAGGCAGTGTGTAGTTATTGTTGAATGTATGTAAATATGTTGAGATAGTGGATTATCTTGTAGGAATGTATGTAAATATGGTGATATAGTGTGAGATCTTGTAGTAATGAATATAATATGGTGCGATATTGTGTATATTGTGTAGAAATGTATGTAGATATGGTGAGATAGGGTTATATATGTTGTAATATATGTATATATGGTGATATAGTGTGTATATATTGTAGTAATGTATGTAGATATGGTGAGACAGCGTGTATATCTTGTAGTAATGTACGTAGATATGGTGAGATAGTGGATATATATTATTGGTGTAATGTATGTAGATATGGTGATATAGTGTGTATATCTTGTAGTAATGTATGTAGATATGGTGAGACAGCGTGTATATCTTGTAGTAATGTATGTATATATGGTGAAATAGTGTGTATATCTTGTAGTAATGTATGTAGATATGGTGAGATAGTGTGTATATCTTGTAGTAATGTATGTAGATATGGTGAGGCAGTGTGTAGTTAGTGTTGTAATGTATGTAAATATGGTGAGATAGTGGATATATCTTGTAGGAATGTATGTAAATATGGTGATATAGTGTGTAGATCTTGTAGTAATGAATATAAATATGGTGCGATAGTGGATATATCTTGTAGTAATGTATGTAGATATGGTGATATAGTGTGTAGATCTTGTAGCAATGTGTGTAGCTATGGTGACATAGTGTGTATATCTTGTAGTAATGTATGTAAATATTGTGAGATAGTGGATGTATCTTGTAGTAATGTATGTAGATTTGGTGAGATAGTGTGTATATTTAGTAGCAATGTATGTATATATGGTGAGATACTGTGTATATCTTGTAGAACTGTATGTAGATATGGTGAGACAGTGGATATATATTGTTGTAATATATACAGATATGGTGATATAGTGTGTATATATATATATATATATATATATTGTAGTAATGTATGTATATTTGGTGAGACAGCGTGTATATCTTGTAGTAATGTATTTATTTATGGTGAGATAGAGTGTATATCTTGTAGTAATGTACGTAGATATGGTGAGCTAGTGTGTATATCTTGTATTAATGTATGTATATATGGTGAGATAGTGTGTATATCTTGTAGAAATGTATGTAGATATGGTGTGACAGTGTGTATATCTTGTAGTAATGTACGTAAATATGGTGCGATAGTGGATATATGGTGATATAGTGTGTATATCTTGTAGAAATGTATGTAGATATGGTGAGATAGTGGTTATATATTGTTGTAATATATGTAGATATGGTGATATAGCGTGTATATATTGTAGTAATGTATGTAAATATGGTGAGACAGCGTGTATATCTTGTAGTAATGTATGTAGATATGGTGATTTAGTGGATATATATTGGTGTAATATATGTAGATATAGTGTGTATATATTGTAGTAATGTATGTAGATATCGTGAGACAGCGTGTATATCTTGTAGTAATGAATGTATATATGGTGAACTAGTGTGTATATCTTGTAGTAATGTGTTTATATATGTTGAGATAGTGTGTATATCTTGTAGTAATGTACGTAGATATGGTTAGATAGTGTGTAGTTATTGTTGTAATGTATGTAAATATGGTGATATAGTGGATATATCTTGTAGGAATGTATGTAGATATGGTGATATAGTGTGTAGATCTTGTAGTAATGAACGTAAATATGGTGCGATAGTGGATATATCTTGTAGGAATGTATGTAGATATGGTGATATAGTGTGTAGATCTTGTAGCAATGTTTGTAGCTATGGTGACATAGTGTGTATATCTTGTAGTAATGTATGTAAATATTGTGAGATAGTGGATATATCTTGTAGTAACGTATGTAGATTTGGTGAGATAGCGTGTATATTTAGTAGCAATGTATGTATATATGGTGAGATAGTGTGTATATCTTGTAGAAATGTATGTAGATATGGTGAGATAGTGGATATATATTGTTGTAATATATACAGATATGGTGATATAGTGTGTATATATTGTAGTAATGTATGTATATTTGGTGAGACAGCGTGTATATCTTGTAGTAATGAATGTAGAATATACTACGTTCTCTCGTTTCATCGGTCGATTAGTTTTAGTAACGTACGTCACTATCCCGGATTCTGATTGGTCGGTTATGACGTCATTGGATAAATAAAAATAGCAATACCGTTTCTAACTAGTTTTCTATTTATAGTAACGTATGTCATTATTATTTATAGCAATACGTTCTGATCGGATGAATATAAATAGCCCATTCCAACTAGTTTTCTATTTATAGTAACGTAGGTCATTTATAGGATAGGTCTATACGTGTCTGGACATGATTTCGTGACGCCAACGACTGACTGACGCAATATTCCGGAAACGCTCAGCGACTTATGTATCGGATGCCAAAGTGTAAGGATATTTAGGTACTTATACGTATTATATAATATCAACATCTTACGATCGAAATGAAGATAATAAATATAATCGTTATAACGACAATGCGTAGAGGGAGTGTGTACGGACATCGTTTATCGAAACCCCAGGATAGATAGGACCTATAATAAAGCTTATATAACGAATTTATATCGGTACTTCCGGTTTTTCGGATCGCTACTTCCGGTATGAGGTAGGACCATTAATTGAGTCGCGGTTTCGTCATTGTCTCTTCGAGATCTTTCCGAAGATACCAAACACGGCCAGTTTCCTCGAAAGTTCATTTTTCTTCAAACTTATTTACGATTAAAGGGAGATAATCAGTATTATAGATATATCGAAAGATCAAAATGAAGGGTAGCGTCGGACTCGTGACGTCGATACGCGTATATTAGAACTAACTTATAGTTACGTTTAAATATTTTTTTTATTTTCATAAACGGGACTTTAAGGATATATCAAATTTATAAACCGCTATTTCTCGAAAAGTACTGGCCGTATAAATAAATGAAAGATATGGTCGTGTCGGTCTCGCCGAGCTACGTCTATTTATACGGATGTCTACGCTCTAACGCAGAGTAGAAAAATTGATGACGTTGTAGGCCGAGTCTTTTAACTCCGTTATAAACAGCGTACGCGACTCTACCCCTATATCTAATAATCGAATTATGGATATCCTTATAAATACTGATGTGCAGGCCCGGGCCTAATGGCAGCTACGCGCCTGTATGCTTCTGGAATTGGAGCGTATCCTGCAACAAAAATGAATTAACGACTACACTTTTAGAGGCGTCACCCCTATTAAAAAGGGGGTCGATGATAAATAAATACGGAAGGCTAACAGATGAGCATATTGGAAAGCAACATGTTCCTGTAGCGATCACACAGGTGTCACACCAGTCTGGACGTATACATTCATAAGCCATGTTCGAACCCTACTCTCCGAGCGACGTCGTCTATCAAATAACGCATGTATTGCCATAAAATAGGCTTCGCGTGAAACTGATAGGCGTATTATGATAACAACATTGACACATACGCATGTTCTCTACAACCGTAATAAAGGATGCGTGATGTAACACCGATCACGTGATTAGCATCGGGGATGTAAATAATGTATACAAATTAATGTTAGCACGATAGCGAAACGAGTATTTGACATTTAACATTTCGTAATTACATTTACGGATTTCGGCGTCGATTTGTAGTAATTGGAAATGAATTACCTTTAGATTGTAAGGTGCATTTGGGACATATTTAACGACGCGAGCTATTTAGAATTATCTGTATGAATGTGTCAGTCTGACTGCATGCTGTTTTCACTTTGTCTGGCATTCCTCCGTATGGCGAATAATCTTCATAGATCGTACTCATACGAGGCGCTACCCTATATCTAATAGAATTATGGATATCCGTATAAATACTAAAGAAATAGCGAAACGTCGCTCCATATTGACGCTGTTTTTAGATTGATTTGAGTACCGCTGTAGGACTGCATACATCATTTACATACATGTACATCTTATAATTCGAACATAATGAGCCATATGCACGCTATTACATATCTATCATGAAAACATCAAAGCCGTTGTTTCGGAGGACAGTGCACGAGGCAGAAGATGCTCCACCGACAGACATACGGACGGACGGACAGACAGACAGACAGACGGACGGACAGATAGACGGGCTGACAGACAGACAGACAGACGGACAGACGGGCTGACAGACGGGCTGACAGACGGGCTGACAGACGGGCTGACAGACGGGCTGACAGACGGGCTGACGGACAGACGGACAGACGGACAGACAGACAGACAGACAGACAGACAGACGGACAGACGGACAGACGGACAGACAGACAGACAGACAGACAGACAGAGAGACAGAGAGACAGAGAGACAGAGAGACAGAGAGACAGAGAGACAGGTAGGCAGTGATTACAAGAATTCCCCACGCCAAGTACGCATACATTTAGCGAACGAAAGCGATTTTAATTATTTGTAGATACGTCTTAAAGACAATCTTGTTTGGGTGTTAATAAAATAGTGTCCATTAATGAATCAGCCCTGTCTTCAACATCGTTGGGATATCTCCGCATCAATTAGGACCAATTAGCCGAGGACGACCTCTCTATTAATTTATGTACGCACTCGGGGCTTATCAGTTAATGCGATATGTGTTAGCTTAGAGAAATGTTGTTAGAAGACCTCCCGATTAAGTTATGCGCGCACTCTGTGCTTATCAGTTAATCAGTTATGTTGCAACTCAGAGATGACAACCGTGGTATGTAAACGCGTTAATTACTTTAGAATCATATTTATAATTACCTGTATGAATGTGTCAATGTGTGGTTCCATGCGGTTTTAATTTCTTGTACCTAGAGGGTTATTGATTTTTCTCGCATTCCGGGATAAGGTTATTTAGGGTGAACAGAGAAACATGCGAGCGGACAGGATATCGCATTCATTCCAATGTATCGAGTAGACGAGATAGTATGCGTCATACTAACCGATATGATTTATTCGGATATATACGCGTTATTTATATGACTAACCTCTATTGCCACCAGACATACGTTCGCGCGGACGGGTTTTATAATTTGAACATCGAGCATTTATATTAATCGTTCCATCCAGCGTCTCATATAGAATGGATAATATTATTTTATTACAAAATTGCTAGATCGCGAAACAAGTTGTTACGACTTATCGCTCTGTATATCTCATTCCTGATGGAATCCATCACCCTCTATAACGTACATTACGGATTATTAATAATTTATCGCGTTTTTATGGATGTATACGTAAGGATATATATTATTCATTTTCGTACATAGGTTAAGTTTGTAATTAGGATTTCTTACTCGATAAAAACGTAGGCCTAGCTTGAATAATATAATGAACTTACCCGTATATTCGTTGAAGCTCTTGAAGCTGCTTGAGTACTAAGACCGTTCTAATAGGACTATATTTATATAGAAGCGTTCGTAATAGTTATTTATGGATCGGTTCGTAGTCTATATTTATAGAATGGTACGAGATCGCTATTTATAAAGCTATTACCAATAGTGACGCGTATACACAACAAGTAAAGAGCTCTGTAGTGGTGGTGGTGGTGACGTATACACAACAAGTAAAGAGATCGGTAGTTGCGCGATATATCATCAATAGGCTCTATAGTGACGCGCACGCGCGTGACCTACTTTATATTCCCTTATATGCAAATGAGTTACTATAAAGCGTATTCAAAATGGCGCCCGTTTGTTTACATACAAAGAGCTGCATGTACTACTTAATGTTATAATGTGTATCAGCATTGCTACCCATACGTAAAATTTGAATTTTTCAAATATCTTTTATTTCATACGATGTAATTCTGCTTTAATGTTTCATGATATATTTCCATAGTTCATTTGTCTACATGAAAGAATGAAATAAAATGTGTTCATCTAATCTATATTTTAGTGTCGGTTATATTCATCGTAAACGAGGTACGACACGGCGACCACAATCACACCCGTATCCAGGCGAGGTTCCGGGTTGACACATCGACTTTCTATAGGACGTTTTCCGGTAAGAATTAAATCGTTTATGAAAGTATAGGATATAAGCCGAAAACGATCCAATAAGTAAAATAGTGTACTATGTGGGACTAGTAGCGCTGAACACAGTTGCAATATTTTACATAGTGGATCCTGTTCAGGCTTATATCTTACTTAAAGCACACACTTATATAACAAGATCTTACTAATTAAAATTGTTAAATTCGCACATTAACTATAAGATTTGAAATAGCCTTTTGAAAGCAGTCAATATTATTAATAATAGACAGCAAGTACAAAGGTATGACGTCACAACAGTGTTTTAATACAGGTTCACTTCTGGCTGTATTAGACATTGTAAGCGAAATGCGATATGGGCAACCAAAATAGACAAATATATTTAGTTTATACACATTTATTGTAGCTCGATTGTTGAAGCGGACGCCCTAGCACAGCGCTATCACGGCTTCCACACCAGATTATGTTTTCAGTTTATTACCATCAGTTGGTGGTTCTATTAAACTAGTTTATATAAATTTATTTTAGCTCGATTGCAAAACAAGTTCTTACAACTTATATTAATCACTCTCGAGACCTCATTCCTGATGGAATCCATCGCCACGAGGGAGATAGAAGAGGCAACGTGGAATTTAAATGCCTTGCCTAAGGGCACAATCGTAACGGCTCCAGCGGGGCTCGAACTCCGGACCGTTCGCACCTGAAGCGAACGTGCATCCACTACGCTATCACGTAGTTATGGAAGTCGTGATAGCGCAGTGGATGCGCCTTCACTTCAGGTTCGAAAGGTCCGGAGTTCGAGCCCTGCTGGAGCCGTTACGATTGTGCCCTTAGGCAAGGCATTTAAATTCCACATTGCCTCTCCCTCATGGCGATGGTTTCCACCAGGAATGTGATCTCGAGAGTGATTAATATAAGTTGAAAGAACTTGTTTCGCAATCGAGCTAAAATAAATTTGTATAAAAACTACGCTATCACGATTTCAATTATTGGTACTATATATTAAAGTTATATTCATGTTCAAACTCGTATTCACGATTTCCAAAATGGTTGCTATTATATCAATAGTTCATCTGGGTTAGTATGACAGTTGATACTGTCAACCCGAGGGCAATAATGTCGACCGATGCGAAATATTAATTTTGTTATACCGAACAATCGGCTGTTCTGTCTTAGATATATTCACGAACCTAGCTGACATTGCAGTGGTTGTTTATTTTCCGCAGATGAGATTTGACAGCAACCTTGACCTTAATGTATAATCTTTAACAAAACCCGCTACTGTACCCATTACATGTTTCTGTTTTACTGAATAATTGTTCAACAAAACATTCTTCGAAAATAAGATGGCGGCATAACAAATAAAATCACATTAAATTTAAACGATAAAGTCCGAGTAGCGTGAGTTGTTCTGAATGAGGCTATTCAGAGGTTAGACATTGTGGACAAATATATATAACTTCTGGAGGTGCATACTATTATATACTACAATAGGGCTTTAGCCATAAAACAATCTTTGGAATCAATCGTGTCTGTATAGAGATTTAAATCGATTGTATTTTATCATTTTTACCCCGTCGACAGCCTCAGTTAAGTATTCTCATTAATGGGTGTTATTACCTTGACGCCGGCACTTCCATATTTAGGATATCACCCATAGCCGGCACTATTATACTCATATATGTATGAGGATATCAGGGTTATATTATTTGGAAAAGCTTCCATTATCTGTGATAATTTTCTTACACTGTCTAAAACAAATAAATTGATTAGGTTATTCACTAATCCGGCATTAATACGTATATATGCCAAAACCTGTTTTAATATTTTACAGCGTCGTAGTTTTTATCTGTGTAAATAATGTGTACATTATTTTACTAGTGAACAATTTTTTATGTGAACTATGTAAAGGCTGCTAATCCATCCATCCATCCCTGATCTGATCAGAGGTGGTTCTGATTTCTTAAAACATATTCTAATTTGCGCGATAGTGCACCTTTTCCCTGTCAGAATCTTAAAAATCAGTATTTTAAATATTTTTTTAATGTCATGATTAGCGACTTTCACATAGTTTTTAGAAAGTAAGACATGTTCCATGTATTGTAAAATGTTATTGTCTCCTATAATTCTCATTTGTAGAATGGCTATGTGCAATGTATGTGTTTATATTAATTGTAATGTATGTAATGTACATAGATGAGACAGAAATAAAGATATAATATATAACTTGTCAACAAACCAAATAGCATATACCATATGTGTTATCTGAAACGATTATATAGTTGTGCTTACGGCTTTTTAGTTGCGAAGTTCGATTACTTCTGCAAGACTGTGGACGGTAAAGAATTCTGCTTCGACATCGATGTCAGCAATGTATGTGGCGCGAAGATACAAGGCTGCATAAGCTTGGCAAAACCAAAGAGGATCAGACTAGGATGTTTCAATATCCCGCTCTGACGTCACATCCGGGCTATGACGGGGAGTATGATGACGAATAATGTGACGTGTGATGACGTATTTCCATCCGCTGCGAACTACGGCTACAATTAGTTTAGGATATCCGATATAATAGACAATATCATTTTAGAACTAAATGAGCTTACAGCTGTTGCCACAAACACGGTTTCCTAAACATTGTTTAAAAATAATTTAGTTATTAATTCAAAAATTATTTTTAGCATGAGCATATTACATTTCCCATTATCATATCATAATGCGCAACGATGGGGTGTACGTGTACTATGTCCTGTTAACGATTTGCATCTTTGGAAAATAAATGCAATAAATAGTAAATATTGTCTCGTATCTTAGTCTATGTTGCTTAGGTTCGTACTAGGTCTACCCTATCGTAGAATCACTGATGCTGTCTAGGAATGTCTTCTTTTTCTGTATATTATTTGCACCAAATGTTTATTATTGTCATATATAAATAGTAATGTAATGTATTATATAAATACAATAGTCTATTATTATCTATGGCCATTTATTTACTATGTACTATATATATATATGTCTTATGCATAATCGTCTACTATCATTTTTCGCGCCAAAATTATCAGTTCTCTATTCGCACGTAAATGACTAAATATGTTGTGTTTCGTGTACATTTATCGGGACAGAGTTGCAGGTGGTCGGTTATGTAAGATAATTAAAAAAAGCTCAACTGGTTTGATGTGGTTAACAGTTTAGTAATATGAGATCACATCACAGGTATTTAGGCGCCGTTATGTTTGATATTACGGTTCGATTATGTACATAAGTAACGGAATTTATTTATTAATGCAGAACACATTAGGTTACCACCAGAGAGTGAGTAGTGTATATCTCAATTTGATTATATAGAATACATAAACTGTCTCTATGATACTTAGAGATTGTGGCCATTCAGAGAATCGTATCTTATAGTCGTGCATATAAAGACATGTATTTAACCGAGATAGCTCAGCCATAAGAAGGAACATATAGTTCCAGTGAACATTATCTATTTGTTTATTGACGAAAGTGAATGGGAGTTATTAAATCAGAAACATTTGTGAACTTATCGGAATAGAGTAATTAAGAGATCAATGAGACTGCACCTAATTATCTGGTGTAACCATGATGGCTGACACATTAGATCGTTGATTAAGTGTGAAATGAGAAGACGCGAACTGTCATAGATTGCTGAGTATATGAATATATTATAAAGATATACGACGAAAGAGACATATTATATTGAGAGAAAAGAAAGACTGTGTTGAGTTATTATTATAATATATAGAAAAAGAAGAAACCCATAGACAACACCAGCGAGTCTAGGATATGGTATACTCTGATAAGAGCCTAACCAACATAGACCAACATACGAGAACAAGAAGAGTTAGAGACAGCCTGCAAAGAGCTAAACTAATATCCAAGAATTTGTCCTTGTCATTTATGCACACATGTGTGCGCTTTGTATTGGTGTGTTGCGTCATACTAACACAGTCATATATCTCATTGTGACGTCACATATTATCGGTGGCAGGATATTACAGGTTCCCTTAGCAGTATTGCAGGTTGGGTAGGTATCTCACCTGTAGCTTCCTCGCACAACATAATTACACAACCAGTGGGATTCGAACTTAGAGCAGTTGGCGGCAAGTAGGCTGAAATCACCAATAACCACACATGTATATAAAATGTATAGATACTATTGAGCATGTGGAGCCTGAGGCCAGTCCTAACTATACATTTCGTTTGGCGAATGAATATCATTATTCTGTAAAAACTGTACTACTTTTCCACATCATATTAAAGGTGTTATTCCGTGTCAAATTTCTGATGGCCACGGGTGCTAGTCACGCTCAGACAGTGTCTCTTTATATGAAAATGTTGGCAGTTTCTTACGGAGGTTGTTGCACCAAATACTGGTTAACCTGCTGGAGCCTGCCCAGGAAACGTGTTGTCAGGTAAACTGTCCGTTTCTCATATGGGCACCTTCAAATGAATGAAATTATTCTCGTTACGAAAATAACTGGGTTTACAGAATCGGTTTTAGTTGGGTAATTTCCTCGTATATGTCGTGCGTTTGCGTATTGGGGTGTACATAAGCTTGCAATACAGGTTTTCAGTCATCTAGAGACAAACTATTTGGCATTAAGTAACTAAGACTTTATGTATCTAGATATATGCTGCCAAATACGAGATGTATTCCTAAATTGTTTGTGTTTGTTGTCTTTTATTCAGTTATGAGAGTTTATATAATAGAGAGAGAGAATAGAGAGAGAGAATAGAGAGAGAGAATAGAGAGAGAGAATAGAGAGAGAGAATTATAGAGAGAGAATAGAGAGAATAGAGAGAGAGAGAATAGAGAGAGAGAATAGAGAGAGAGGTATAGGAGAAAGAGAGAGTAATAGAGAGAGAGAATAGAAGAGAGAGAATGAAGGCGAAGCTAGCGAGGAAGAGAGATAGAGAGAGAGAGAGAGAGAGAATAGTAGAGAGATATAGAGAGAAGACTATAGAGAGAGAGAATCTAGAGAGAGAAATAGAGAGAGATAATAATCGAGAGTAGAATTAGAGAATAAGAGGATATAGAGAAATCAGAGAGAATATAGAGAGAGAAGCTAAGAGAGAGAATAGAGGCATAGAGATATCGCGAGAGAAATAGAGAGAAGATAGCGAGAGAATAGGAGAGAATAAGAGAGAGAGATAGAGAGCAGAGCTAGAGACGATATAGAGAGAGATAAGAGAGCTAATAATGAGAGAGAGAATAGAGAGAGAGAGATAGAAGAGAATAGAGAGAGAAATAGAGAGAACTCGAATAGAGAATAAAAGAGAGAGAATAGAAGAGATAGAGAAGAGAGAACTAAGAGAAGATAGAATGAGAGAGAGAATTAGAGAGAGCGCTAATAGAGAGAACGGAGAAGAGAATAGAGAAATCTAGATCAAGATAGAGAGAGAGAGATCTCTAGAGAGCTCGAGACTATAGAGAGAGAGAGACTCGAGAGAGAGAGAGAGAATAGAGAGAGAATCTCGAGAGCGCAGAATAGAGAGAGCTCCTCGTAGCTCGAGAATAAGAGAGAGCGAATAAAGAGAGAAGAATAGAGAGAGAATAAGAGCTCTAGAGATGAGATCTATACGATATAATCGATCTCTCTAGAGAGAGATAGAGAGAGCGAGAATCCTCTCCGCGAGAATTCTAGAGCTAATACCTAGAGGAGACACGCGAGGTATAAGATCCTATCGCAGAATATATAGAGCGAAAGAGAGCGCTCCTATAGAGAGAATAGCAGAGAGTAGATAGAGAGAAGATCCTCTCCTCTAGAGAGAGTAGAGATACTAGCAGAGAGAGCTCCCTAGAGAGAGACTAGCTAAGAGAGAATAGAGATAGAGCGCCTAGATAGAGAATAGAGAGATCTTCTAGAGAGAGAGAATAGAGAGAGAAAGAGAGAGAATCTCAGAGAGAGAATCTGAAGAGAGAAGGCTCGCAGAGAGAATAGAGAGAGAGCGTCTCCAGAGATCCTCTCGAGCGGAAGATATCTCATCGAGAGAGGCGAGAGATCGCTAGAGAGAGAGAGCTGCCTCTAGCCTATAAGAGAGAGAGAGAGAGAGAATCAAAGAGAGAGAGAGAGAGAGAGAGAAGAGAGAGAGAGAGAGAATCAGAGAGAATAGAGAGAGAGATAGAGAGAGGAGAGAGAGAGAGAGAGAGAGAGAGAAGAGAGAGAGAGAGAGAGAGAGAGAGGAGAGAGAGAGAGAGAGAGAGAGGAGGAGAGAAGAGAGAGAGAGAGAGAGAGAGAGAGAGAGAGAGAGAGAGAGAGTAATAGGTGAATAGTTTATACTTCATAAATAGAGCGTAAATAAATAGTTTACTGTTTTGTCTACGACGTTTATTGTGTTACACATTTGTAATATAACCCATCGGAACACATTAGAAATACCTTTGGCCCATAATGTAGTAAGGAACAATAGAACAATACATTTTAAGCGGTACGTATACACAGACAATGGAATTCAAGTTTTAATTACATGTCTACCAAATTTAATTAGTTAGCAAGGCCGTCGCCGATATTGTGGAAGTGGCGCGCTGTAAGACTTGGCTAATGCGGTCATTTCACCGAGTACGATGTGGAAAAATCGCACGTGACCACGCGCGACTGATCGCAGCTATGTTTTCGCAAAATCCGTGCGACTACCCTATTAGTTTCTGTGTACGCTCTATGTTCGATGTAATCTCGTATGACCTTCGATGTACGTACGCTTTACCCGCGTCCTATACGCTCTATAAACGCTCTACATGCGTCGAGGATGGGTCGAGCAGTACGACCATGCTCGCAATCAGTTCTCGTTCGATGCTCATCCACGCTCTAGCCACGATTGTCCCTCGACCTTGCTCGCTCTTTCGACGCTCTCTGTGCGACTTCTAGGTCGAGGCTCAGGTTGTTGACATGTCAAAAAAACGAGCTACGGTCTATTTTTCGGGGAGACCAATCCTCAACCATGTGCAACCACGGGAGACCAAGACGTGACCAACCCTCGGTCAACCGTCGACTACGAATGACCTGCGGCGACCAAGCCACGCTCTGAGATCGCAGCTCAGTCTTCCGGTAAGATTTCGCGGTGAAATGACCCCATTAGGGTTCCGGAGGCATTGCTACTCTTGCGAAGATTTTGATACTGTACGCGATTTATCGGGGACTCTTGGGAAGTTGTTGATACTGTACGCGATTTCCCAGAATCTTGGGAAGTTGTTGATACTGTACGCGATTTCCCGGAATCTTGGGAAGTTGTTGATACTGTACGCGATTTCCCGGGATCTGAAGATATTTTAGGATGAATATCAACAGTACCTTAACATTGTAGTATGTTTAGTGGTGTCATTAAAAATATTAGTAAGTATTAAATGAATGGAAATGTTGTCTTTTAGATAGATTGACAGGATCATGTCATATCTGGTTCCTGTTATTTATTATTATTTTATCAACCCTTAATGTTGATATTCTCTTCCTATTAACGGACCTGAGAGCAATTTATAAATATTTGCGTTTGTAAATGAGCCTCAACTTTCCAAATGTGCACTATTTAGTGCATGCATTTATAAAGTGTAACTGAAATAAATAGATAGGACACATATACAATTACCCCATATTCACCATTGTTATTCATAGTTGCCACATTCAGTAACAATTGAATCGGGAATAGTTTTACATATTGATTACAGATACCTTCGTTATTATATATTTAATTTTTAAGCAAAACTTGTTTGGTGTGTAGCGATATTAAATATGTCTTCTTAACTGTGGGTTTCTTGGATGATGGATTATTTGCTGACAGCTTCTTGGTTCCGGCTGCACGATTGAGGTCAACATATCTAGCTCGATGGTGTTTTACGCTTCGCCTTGTTGGTTGAATTGAGATTTATCATTACACGTCAACTCTTCAGAGGAATGTTATCACGGATGTCTTCGTTTATTCTAGTTGACGTTATTGAATTGTTAACGTTGGTACGATTATATGAACTATGGCCCGCCGCACTATGAATTGTAACAAGCCGGAACAGCTTGTGCAGAGGGATTAAAACTTTATTTTCCTGCGCTGTTGATGGCATATAATTATATCCACATAGTATTTGTAACTACTGATTTTAATCTTTATTTAAATCTCATCACTGTACGGATTATAACAAATACACAATATAGTTTACATATTAAAAAGTGCATTGCCACTCAATTCAGAGTTACAAGAAACTATACATATAGACATCTACCATTTCTGACACATATTGCACTACTATAGTTATAAACATGTGATAAATATATGTATGAGATAAAGATGAAACTCAGTCGCTACTTGAAATTTAAAAGCTTCTTAAGATGAAATGGAAGAAAACATAATGAAAGAAACTAGACACTACTGCACAAACTAAAAACTGTTTTAAAATATCAAATACCACCTAATTAGCAAATGATTTCCAGGTATCATAAAATATCAATAAGATACATGTTATGTACACGTTGCTAAATTTCGCCTTTTATTGAGACGTATTTAACTGAACAGAACACGTTCGTTTTGAAAAGCATCACGATGTCATTGCTGCGGATGAATATATCAGCAATGCACACTGGATTATTTGCTCTGGTGATCATGAATGAACTACACGATACAGATGAGGCATCAAACGGTATTACATTTGGTGTTGGGAGTTACACATTCACTGATAACCTGCGAGTCGACAACAATCATCAAAGAATCAAACCAAAAGCTACATATAATGATAATCTCAATATACTTCGTAAGCACGTTCCATGTGACGATAATAATGACGTAGCAAATAATGCCGTGTCAAATGAGAATGACGAAATATATGACGAACTAGCAGGAACCAACCGCACACCTTGTACTTGTGAACAGGTGTGTGATATTACAAACTATTGCGTGACATGTGGTGATATCATTTGCACACTATGCGAAAAGGACCACGCTTTGAGAAAGCATACCCTTGTACGAAACTCATGGTCAACTACACATAGCAATACCGAGATATGTCCAAAACATAAACACTATTATCTTGACATGTTTTGCCTCATGTGTGGCAAATATATGTGTGTGGTATGCAAGCTCCTAGCTCACGTAAAGCACGACTTTCTTGACATGAGTTCTGACGAGTGTGATGCCATTCCTGTTGTGGAAGAAATTGACGATAACTTACGAGATAAGTTAAAGGATGATGTCAAGGTTGCCATAGCAACTGGAGTAGAATGGACTATATGTACCATAACAGAAAATACGACGACACGATATTGGAATATACCTTGTTGTAGCGTATAGTTAGTTTTCACTACTACTGCATTATAATTCTCCTGCGCTAGGACAAAGTTCGATCCCCCGTCTGACCCTAATGATATTAACATTCTTTGTTTTTGTGGAATTCGTGATAGCGCAGTGGATGCCAAGGTCCGGAGTTCTAAACCCGCTTGAGCCGTTGCGAGTATACCCTTGGGCAAGGCATTTAAATTCCACGTTGCCTCTTCTCTCTCCCTCGTGGCGATGGATTCCATCAGTATTGAGGTCTCGAAAGTGATTAATATAAGTTGTAAGAACTTGTTTCGCAATTGAGCTCAAATAAATTTGTATAAACTAACATTCTTTCAGTACGTAAAAGAACCAGAGGAGACTCCGTAATGTATCATTGTACTATCCTCCAAAATTCGAAAATGACTAAGCTCGCCATGAGGCGTTGCTCATATGAGCAACCGGTAGCGAAGATAAATAAACGTAAAACACACGTCAGGGCTAATTATGTTTGCATATCAGATTGTATTGGTTCTGAAAGTGTTTCCATTAATAACAGCTGGATGTATGTGTGTGTGTTTTACGTTTATTTATCGTCGCTACCGGTTGTCCATATGAGCGATGCCTCCTGAAGAGATTAGTTATTTTAGATTTTGGAGGATAGTGCATGATACAGACAGAGACCCATTCCAGAGTCTCCTCTGGTTCTTTTACGTGCACGGTGTAAAGCACCGACACGAGACCTCGGTTTAACGTCCCATCTGAAAGACTGTACATTTTATTAGGGTCAGACAGGGGATCGAATCTGTGGCCTATTAACTATTGGTGCGACATCAAACTCCAAAAACCAACAACACGTGTATTGTGTTCTCATTTGTCGTGCCTGTCATCCAGCATCCTGCTTCTGTTGTATTTGTATCAGCAAACGTTTCAAATGACCATGTTGTTAATTTTGATGATAGTTGACGTGGATTTTTTAGGTGATCAAAAGTAGCTAAATGCACAAGGACCGCCAGATATAATAGTATAGTAGGCAAATGCAAATGGCTTGGCTCACACGTTTTGATAACATTAGACAATGGTTCTCGCCAGAACGCCAAGCTAATGTGTGTCCAGAAAAAAACACGCAATCAATAGAATAAAAATATAAAAAATAACTCAAATGATTAAAGAAGAAAAAAGACAGCTGCATACTTTGATTCATGCAATTCACGATCCCACCTATTGTTCTCCCACACCACGCTGTAACAAAATGAAAGTGACCATATTAACTACTGTGTAGTTGGGGCCTCTTTATCAATGGGTTTCAGCACATTTTGTCGTACCATTGAAACATTTATTCAGTGATTTTATCATAAATTGGGATGAATGTATCTATACCAGATAAAGGACAGTGGTGTATTATTATATATCACTTATAAGGGAAATTCCCGTTTATTTGATATAAATCCGACTAGTATTAGCAGATTTGTGTTTATTCTTTTCAAATCACTGTTCCCTTTATCAGTGAACTTAACCTCCAGGGCCTGATAAGAACGCGCAGTCAATATTGTATGTATCATATCGGCTGATAAATTCATGAAAAGAGCTTGCGTGTACTGAGTGAGGGCGATATAAATTGGACACCCGCACACTATTGTTTTCGAAATTTGGCATATACACATCATTCACTACTAGAATACATAACTCACTGCTGGATTACACTACTCACTGCTAGCAGTACAGCAGTACACTGCTCACTGCCAGCAGTACAGCAGTACACTGGCAGTATACTGCTCACCGCTAACTTCACCCACATAAAAAACCAGAGATGTGGCTCATGCTATGCCGTATATTCGGATAGGAGATATAGTATAGGCACCGTATATTGCTCTAGTGGTAGAAATCCTCTCACTTGACTTTTTTAAATTGCAAACAAAAACTTTAATAATAGAATAGATAACTTTTAATATCAGTACATGTATATAAAACAATTAACAGACCTATGTACATGATAACAGACATATGTACATGATAACAGACATATGTACATGAGTGGACCAGTTGCACTAATGATATATGGGCAGTTCAAACGTCCTGCCAAATAAGTCCATTTACGTAGCTCTACATTCCATAGTATCATGTGTCTCGTTCTACGTGCGTAACCCCGCTCTTACACGGACCGACACTGCAAGAACGCCGTGCCAACGCCAAAACTCGTGATGGTGTATAGATCAGTGCATCGATATCACTTCATCATTATTCCGACCAGTATAGCTCAACACTAGAGGCACTCATTGACGTTCCTGGTCCCATGCTGCCGATTTGATATCTATCGGCACTCTTTCTTTCCCTCTGCCATCATAATTATATTCAACTGGATAGGAATGAAAGACGTTTGACAAACATACATATCTATCAGGTCATGGTGGTGGAACAGCCATTCAGAGCGCATCGCAACATCCGACACCTTAGATGCATACAGGGGAGTCCTGGTCACGGCACCGTATGTGTGTGTTTTACGTTTATTTATCGTCGCTACCGGTTACCCATATGAGCGACGCCTCCTGAAGAGATTAGTCATTTTAGATTTTGGAGGATAGTGCAATGATACAGAAAGAGACCCATTACAGAGTCTCCCCTGGTTCTTTTACGTGCACGGTGTACAGCACCGACACGAGACCTCGGTTTAACGTCCCATCTGAAAGACTGTTAAATTTATTAGGGTCAGACGGGGGATCGAACCCGCGATCCCTGGATTACCAGTCCAGCGTGTTACCACTGGACTACAGATCCGTCTGTACGGCACCGTAGAGCGCGGGCATCGTTTTTAATCCTGTAAGTATGCGCACCTAACAACTACCCTGTATTATTCACCAAGTGTACGACGATGGCCTAGAGTGAGAATATGTGTGGAAGACGAATATAACCGTCTCTAGTGATAAACCGGATATCGGAATCCGCCGATTGCCATGCATCAGACGAAACCAGCAGTTTGAACATCAAGTTCACCGATTGTTGTGGAAAATACCTGTTTGAATAGTACATACGGTGTAAATCTCTTAATTTACTACACACACGCGTCGTATATAAATGACAATATGAGACATTGCATCATACCTGCAAATAAAACTACCAGTGCGCAATTTCCGCTGTATGTCATTTCGACACGTGGCTAGCAAGACTGTGTAGAACGCATCCAATGTAAAAAAAAAGGCGTGCAGTAGCGTAAGAACAAGGGTCGGTCCTAGGAGTGATGTCAGTATGCATAGTATGTACCCGTGCCAGTCCAATCCAACAATGGCATTCGAAACATTGCTCTTGAATGATAGCTACGTGTGTTATTAACACAAGTGAAATCTAGTATGTGGAAGCTGAACCTCAAACACGCCCAATGTAGTTCATATCTCGATGGAAACTATTAACCCGCAATTAATTAATGAGTGCGCATGTCCGCTGCATATTATTAGTGATGAAATTCACACGAAAATAGATACAAACAGAACATATAGACCTACGTACATCATCGGAAACGAAACGCAATAGCGATGTAAATATTCTCATGTATGCATATAATATATAAATATGCATGTAATGGTAATGTACATATTTTCGTGTCCGCGCTATTTGTGTATGTACAAAGTATGCATGTATCAAATTTCAAATAATTGAGCACCACTATGATTTTGTTATTCGGAGTCGTCTTTCTCATTTTCGTTCTCGTCCGCGATCGTTGCAGGCAAAGAAAGAATTCGATTCAGTCTATTGTGCTCCTCTATCGTGGGTATATTCCCGAATGGGCTTGCATATGCCTCCACCGACAATTTCCGGGCAATCATTAGCGGAGACGAAAATTTCCGTCTATCCATCCCGATTGTTGTGAGACCTCCAGCCTCACATGCATTAACCGAACGCTTCCGTTCAACGGCCATTGCCAGGGATTGCCGTCTGTCCGTGATAATCTCCGGGGTCATGGCTTTTATTCTATCTATGTCGGTTTTGCAGACGAAAGCGAGGCTCATTCTTGGTTTCAGTGCATCTCGGCTAGGTACCTCGCCATTTGCAGTAACTGATTCTTTCTCGGGAGCTGACAGTGTTCTACTGATCAATATCTTGTCCCTTGGCATCTGATTATCTTCCTCTTCGGTCTAAAAATAATAGAAAAACAACAATGAAGCGAATCGAAAGTAGAAAAATAAATTACAAAAGATTTGTTGTTCAAGAATATAGGTCATATGGCGACTACCAAGATATTCTTCCAGTGGTTGAAGAAGACACCAAGAATGCCTTTGAGCAGTTTTATCAGGAACGATCGGGCAGCCAGGTAGAACCAGCGATCTTCCGCAAGCCAGCTGGATGAACTTCCTCGCATGAAATAAGTGCACGTACATACGGGCTCCCGGGTAGAACCAGCGATCTTCCGCAAGCCAGCTGGATGAACTTCCTCGCATGAAATAAGTGCACGTACATACGGGCTCCCGGGTAGAACCACCGACCTTCCGCAAGCCAGCTGGATGAACTTCCTCGCATGAAATAAGTGCACGTACATACGGGCACCCGGGGAGAACCACCGACCTTCCGCAAGCCAGCTGGATGAACTTCCTCGCATGAAATAAGTGCACGTACAAACGGGCTCCCGGGGAGAACCACCGACCTTCCGCAAGCCAGCTGGATGAGCTTCCTCGCATGATATAATTGCACGTACATACGGGCTCCCGGGGAGAACCACCGACCTTTCTCGCATGAAATAATTCGAGATTGGCCCTTTGCATGCTGAGTAAATAAATTCGCATTTGCAAACAACATAGATCCAGATCAGCCGTCTGATCAGAATCTATGTTGTTTCCTATTCAGCCAAGTGGTTTAGCTACACTATCCCAATAGCAAATAGCATAGAGCCTGATCAAGCAGCACGTTCTGTGTCGTCTGATCTGGTTCTATGTTGTTTGCAAAAGTGATATTATCAGCCGCTAGCATGCAAATTGTTAATAATAATGTTTGGCCAGACATATGTCGAAATGGTATTCGATTATTGAATTCATCGAAAAAAATACACCATCACTAAACATGATCGCACACTGAACTCGCCATGAGCGATTCATTCCACACCTAATGTCTATATAACTGTTCTATGAGTACACATGAGCGGTTCATTCCACGCCTAATGTCTATATAACTGTTCTATGAGTACACATGAGCGGTTCATTCCACGCCTAATGTCTATATAACTGTTCTATGAGTACACATGAGCGGTTCATTCCATGCCTAATGTCTATATAACTGATCTATGAGTACACATGAGCGGTTCATTCCACGCCTAATGTCTATATAACTGTTCTATGAGTACACATGAGCGGTTCATTCCACGCCTAATGTCTATATAACTGTTCTATGAGTACACATGAGGTTCATTCCACGCCTAATGTCTATATACTGTTCTATGAGTACACATGAGCGGTTCATTCCACGCCTAATGTCTATATAACTGTTCTATGACGTTCTTCCACCAATTCTATATACTGTTCTATAGTACACATGAGCGGTTCATTCCACCCTAAGTTATATAACTGTTCTATGAGTACACATGAGCGGTTCATTCCACGCCTAATCTATATAACTGTTCTATGAGTACACATGAGCGGTTCATTCCACGCCTAATGTCTATATAACTGTTCTATGAGTACACATGAGCGGTTCATTCCACGCCTAATGTCTATATAACTGTTCTATGAGTACACATGAGCGGTTCATTCCACGCCTAATGTCTATATAACTGTTCTATGAGTACACATGAGCGGTTCATTCCACGACTAATGCTATATAACTGTTCTATGAGTACATGACGGTTTTACTGTTCTATGAGTACACATGAGCGGTTCATTCCACGCCTAATGTCTATATAACTGTTCTATGAGTACACATGAGCGGTTCATTCCACGCCTAATGTCTATATAACTGTTCTATGAGTACACATGAGCGGTTCTTCCACGCCTATGATATATAACTGTTCTATGAGTACACATGAGCGGTTCATTCCACGCCTAATGTCTATATAACTGTTCTATGAGTACACATGAGCGGTTCATTCCACGCCTAATGTCTATATAACTGTTCTATGAGTACACATGAGCGGTTCATTCCACGCCTAATCTATATACTGTTCTATTAACATGAGGTTCATTCCACGCCTATTCTATATACTTTCTATGTACACGAGCGGTTCATCACGCCTAATGTCTATAAACTGTTCTATGAGTACACATGAGCGGTTCATTCCACGCCTAATGTCTATATAACTGTTCTATGAGTACACATGAGCGGTTCATTCCACGCCTAATGTCTATATAACTGTTCTATGAGTACACATGAGCGGTTCATTCCACGCCTAATGTCTATATAACTGTTCTATGAGTACACATGAGCGGTTCATTCCACGCCTAATGTCTATATAACTGTTCTATGAGTACACATGAGCGGTTCATTCCACGCCTAATATCTATATAACTGTTCTATGAGTACACATGAGCGGTTCATTCCACGCCTAATTCTATATAACTGTTCTATGAGTACACATGAGCGGTTCATTCCACGCCTAATGTCTATATAACTGTTCTATGAGTACACATGAGCGGTTCATTCCACGCCTAATGTCTATATAACTGTTCTATGAGTACACATGAGCGGTTCATTCCACGCCTATGTCTATATAACTGTTCTATGAGTACACTGAGCGTTCTTCCCGCCTAATGTCTATATAACTGTTCTATGAGTACACATGAGCGGTTCCTTCCACGCCTAATATCTATATAACTGTTCTATGAGTACACATGAGCGGTTCATTCCACGCCTAATATCTATATAACTGTTCTATGAGTACACATGAGCGGTTCATTCCACGCCTAATGTCTATATAACTGTTCTATGAGTACACATGTATCACAGTATGAGTAAATATTTTCATACGATTATTAATTAGCGTAAATAATGAAGAAACATTTCTTACCGTAATTTTTATGAGAACAGGCTCTTCTGTTTTATCGATCTCCGAGTCTCCTTTCTGCACCTGTGTTGCTGGCAGGATATCGTCAAGCCATTTTAATTCCCGCTGGGTGAATATTTTGTCTAATGCTTTCCGTATGAAACAGATGATAAGCACCTAAAATGATACAGAAACGGATTAATGAGGGTCCGCCCTAGTTTTTTCTATTACCTCCCTTGACAGATAATGTCTGATTTATCCCTAATTGGTTAGCGATCTTTTCAGTTGGAATCCTTTGTTTTTAATGTTGTTCCCCATACACGATGTTGTGGCATGATGTGGTATGATAAACGTGATTTTTATCCAAATCAAGTTAATTAATTTATAAGAAATATGTTCAGATAAGTTCCCATTGCATATACTGTATGATATCTGTCCAGATATAGTAATTTAATAAATATAAAGTGGATGACAATTGATAGGAAGATGTGCAAAGGAAACAACGATAACATCAGAGGAAACCACACACAGAAGACCTACATACTTTTAGGGAGTATTCAGGGGCAGTAACTGACAATTGTTTCTTACTATATATGTGTATCATATATTCTACGTGATAGGAATGACAGCATACATATCTATCAGTCCATGGTGCTTGAATAGCTTGTCTAACGCTTTCCATTTCAACAGTCCTAATAACATATGTTATATCTATCTATACAACAGACACTGACTCTCATAGACGGGTGAATTGTGAAGTGGTTAACACGTTAGACTGTGAATTTATGGAGCGCAGGTTCGACCCCACGTCTGAATTTAATAATATGTAGTATTTCAGATGGGACTATAAACCAAGGTAGCATGCGCCGCTGGTATACACCGGGAATTTAAAAGAATAAGGGATTCTTCTTGGATTGTAGCGTCTTCTGCATCTTGCACTATCCTTCGAAATATAAAATTACTGATATAATTTGGTGGCGAAGCCCCGATTAACTAGGGGGCGACGATAAATAAACATATAAACACACACCCGCAGAAGACACTGGTGTATATGTATGCGTACCGGAGATTGAAGAATATACATAATGATAAATAGCAACCATCGGGACAGACGGACAGACGGACAGACCTTGAAGAATATACATAATGATAAATAGCAACCATCGGGACAGACGGACAAACCTTCAAGAATATACATAATGATAAATAGCAACCATCGGGACAGACGGACAAACCTTGAAGAATATACATAATGATAAATAGCAACCAGCGTGACTGACGGACAGACGGACAAACCTTGAAGAATATACATAATGATAAATAGCAACCAGCGTGACAGACGGACAAACCTTGAAGAATATACATAATGATAAATAGCAACCAGCGTGACTGACGGACAGACGGACAAACCTTGAAGAACATACATAATGATAAATAGCAACAATCGGGACAGACGGACAAACCTTGAAGAACATACATAATGATAAATAGCAACAATCGGGACTGACTGACACACACAATCATATACTTATAGACGGGTCAGTAGTATAGTGGCTAACAGGTTGTTTGGATTTGTAATCCAGGGATCGCAGCTTCGATCCCCCGCTAAACCCTAATAAAATTAACAGACTTTCAGATGGGACTTTAAGCCGAGGTCTCGTGTCGGTGCTTTGCACCGTGCACGTAAAAGAACCGGATGTGATTCTGGAATGGGTCTCTGTCTGTATCATTGCACTATCCTCCAACATCTAAAATGAGTAATCTCCTCAGGAGGCGTCGCTCAACCTGTAGCGACGATAAATAAACGCGAAACAGATACATCGGGACTGATCTTTATGTACTATTATTCGAACTCGTGTATTGCATATTCATATGCAATTTAGATGGTGTGTTTGTATGCGCGCGCATATGGGTATATTTTGTTCAATAAACTATTAAATTAAAATATAATAGAAGTAAGACTAAAGTATACAAACCATTAATGGGAAGGCAACTGATATACTTTTCACACTTTTCACAACCCAGAGTCCGGCTAGACAAAGAACTTGAATGATAGTAAAAAGATGGACGCGTTTGATTGGTACGTTCCGAATGTAGGAACTGTCAGGCTGATACTTGGCTGGCATGAACACGAGAAGAACTCGTTGAAATAACTGAAACAGAAATGACAATGTGATAACAATTTGATATAACAGAAACCGAAAGTACAAAGTGAGAACTATTTGATATAACTGAAACCGAAAGTACAATGTGATAACTAGTTGATATAACTGAAACCGAAAGTACAATGTGATATCTATTTGATTTATATAACTGAAATCGAAAGTATAATGTGAAAACTAGTTGATATAACTGAAACCGAAAGTACAATGTGATAACTAGTTGATATAACTGAAACCGAAAGTACAATGTGATAACTAGTTGATATAACTGAAACCGAGTTGACATCAGCGGAATGAGATATTAATTAGATAGACTGTTGGTTCATGTATGATGCGGGTTGATGTGAGAAGCATTCTTTGACATATCAGAATGAGACCAGGCCTCGAGGTTATAAAACGTTGCTCCTATCGCAAACTCAGTCTCAAGCTTCTGATTGGTTCAGCTGGCAGTAAAACTCAGAATCAAATCATTTGAGCTTGAGTTTGAGTTCTGAGAAAAGTGTTATAACCTTGGGCACAGGTGTGTTCATATGTACCAATGATAGACGTGTATTCAGTGGTTAACCCGTTGGACTGCAAATACCGTGGTGCGGTCGTAAGTCAAATAACCCACCCAATCACACTCACCGTATTTCGGACCGGACGGTACACAATGATCCCATGTACAGTGGGTATATAAAATAGCAATAGCTACTCATGTTGAATTGGCGTGTTCTTAATCAATCTCTATCACAGATAAGTACTAATACATTTCTAGCAACTCCATAAAGGCAACCGTAGGGTGACATGCCAATATTTCAAATGTTAAAATATTGAGTTGGTTCTTACCTGCATACCAGAAAGCGGTGCCACACCCATATACAGAAATACTCCATACAGAACTGGCATTGGGATGTACTACAAGATAAACAACATCATATATGACAGCTATATACGATCTTACATTAGTGGTGACTTCATACCATATTCTATGAAACGAGTTTTGCTATTAAGCGAGCATTTTGGAGAGCTTAATAGCATAATTCCAAACACACGAGTCTCATAAAATATGGTATGAGTGTAAGCCCCTTTTTATCACATTACCACAGTAACAATAACGTTAAATTTGAAGAAAAACTACGTCTGTGTTTGCCAGTATATTGTTGAGCCTTATTACATTAAGCTGCATCCGCACGCCGTAGTAAATAGTCCCTGATAATCTACGCCGTAGTAAATAGTCCCTGATAATCTACGCCGTAGTAAATAGTCCCTGATAATCTACGCCGTAGTAAATAGTCCCTGATAATCTACGCCGTAGTAAATAGTCCCTGATAATCTATGCCGTAGTAAATAGTCCCTGATAATCTACGCCGTAGTAAATAGTCCCTGATAATCTACGCCGTAGTAAATAGTCCCTGATAATCTACGCCGTAGTAAATAGTCCCTGATAATCAAACAACTTCATGCAAATAATCGACACAATATTTTAATCACTGTATCATATTTAGCATTTTATTGATTAAGCAGTTGATTTTCAACAAATAAAGCATGCACGCAAACGTGTGGTCATATAAGAATGTATGAGATGCTTGTATTGCACTGGATACTAGCAAAGTTAGGTGAGAAATAGATATAAAACATTCACAATGGAACAATATTAATGTCAATCCACAATAAGGATAGTATTGCATGCATGTCCCGAGTAGAACCACCGACCTTCTCAAGTAAGCAGGATAGCATCATCACGTGATTCGAACCTAACAGCGGAGATGGTCATGTGAGTTAAAGTCAACGACAATAACAACTCGACAACGGAGAATAGTAACCCTTTCTGCTGGTTTGGAACATAAATTTGACTCTAAGCAAGATATCTTTCATTTCACAAACATTTATTTTATAGAATAGCACATAATAGTGCTGTACATAATAGTGCTGTACATAATAGTGCTGTACATAATAGTGCTGTACATAATAGTGCTGTACATAATAGTACTGTACATAATAGTGCTGTACATAATAGTGCTGTACATAATAGTACATAATAGTGCTGTACATAATAGTACATAATAGTGCTGTACATAATAGTACTGTACATAATAGTGCTGTACATAACATAATAGTGCTGTACATAATAGTGCTGTACATAATAGTACTGTACATAATAGTACTGTACATAATAGTGCTGTACATAATAGTGCTGTACATAATAGTACATAATAGTGCTGTACATAATAGTGCTGTACATAATAGTGCTGTACATAATAGTGCTGTACATAATAGTGCTGTACATAATAGTGCTGTACATAATAGTGCTGTACATAATAGTGCTGTACATAATAGTACTGTACATAATAGTGCATAATAGTGCTGTACATAATAGTACATAATAGTGCTGTACATAATAGTGCTGTACATAATAGTGCTGTACATAATAGTACTGTACATAATAGTGCTGTACATAATAGTGCTGTACATAATAGTACTGTACATAATAGTGCTGTACATAATAGTGCTGTACATAATAGTGCTGTACATAATAGTGCTGTACATAATAGTACATAATAGTGCTGTACATAATAGTGATGTACATAATAGTACATAATAGTGCTGTACATAATAGTACATAATAGTGCTGTACATAATAGTACTGTACATAATAGTGCTGTACATAACATAATAGTGCTGTACATAATAGTGCTGTACATAATAGTGCTGTACATAATAGTGCTGTACATAATAGTGCTGTACATAATAGTACATAATAGTGCTGTACATAATAGTGTTGTACATAATAGTACATAATAGTGCTGTACATAATAGTGATGTACATAACATAATAGTGCTGTACATAATAGTGCTGTACATAACATAATAGTGCTGTACATAATAGTGCTGTACATAACATAATAGTGCTGTACATAATAGTGTTGTACATAATAGTACTGTACATAATAGTGCTGTACATAATAGTACTGTACATAATAGTACTGTACATACTGTACTGTACATAATAGTACTGTACATAATAGTACTGTACATACTGTACTGTACATAATAGTGCTGTACATAATAGTACTGTACATACTGTATTGTACATAATAGTACTGTACATAATAGTGCTGTACATAATAGTACTGTACATAATAGTGCTGTACATAATAGTACTGTACATAATAGTACTGTACATAATAGTACTGTACATAATAGTAATGTACATAATAGTACTGTATATAATAGTACTGTACATACTGTACTGTACATAATAGTACTGTACATAATAGTGCTGTACATAATAGTACTGTACATAATAGTACTGTACATAATAGTGCTGTACATAATAGTACTGTACATAATAGTGCTGTACATAATAGTACTGTACATAATAGTACTGTACATAATAGTACTGTACATACTGTACTGTTCATAATAGTACTGTACATAATAGTGCTGTACATAATAGTACTGTACATACTAGTGCTGTACATAATAGTACTGTACATAATAGTGCTGTACATAATAGTACTGTACATAATAGTGCTGTACATAATAGTACTGTACATAATAGTGCTGTACATAATATTACTGTACATAATAGTGCTGTACATAACATAATAGTGCTGTACATAATAGTGCTGTACATAATAGTACTGTACATAATAGTACTGTACATAATAGTGCTGTACATAATAGTACTGTACATAATAGTGCTGTACATAATAGTACTGTACATAATAGTACTGTACATAATAGTACTGTACATACTGTACTGTTCATAATAGTACTGTACATAATAGTGCTGTACATAATAGTACTGTACATAATAGTGCTGTACATAATAGTACTGTACATAATAGTACTGTACATAATAGTACTGTACATAATAGTGCTGTACATAATAGTACTGTACATAATAGTGCTGTACATAATAGTACTGTACATAATAGTGCTGTACATAACATAATAGTGCTGTACATAATAGTGCTGTACATAATAGTACTGTACATAATAGTAATGTACATAATAGTGCTGTACATAATAGTACTGTACATAATAGTGCTGTACATAATAGTGCTGTACATAATAGTACTGTACATAATAGTACTGTACATAATATTACTGTACATAATAGTACTGTACATAATAGTACTGTACATAATAGTACTGTACATAATAGTACTGTACATAATAGTACATACTAGCATAATTGTATTATAGTCCTTTTACACGCACAGGTTATTTTAAAAACCTAGCATTGACACAAATATAAAATACATAGACTAATTGGGGGTGGGGGGATATAAACACAACAGTTTTAATATAAATGTTCAATATTCATATTTCATCAAACTAGACACTATGGTTAATGACTCACACGAAGAACAGAGGTAAATAGCACAGCCAGACCACTGAAAATACCGACAAGGAAAGCCGTCACACGCTGCTCTCTGAAAATAACGGTCCAGATCTATACAACATTACACAACTTTACATAACCTTGAAACCAATACACAACTGTACACAGTAATACACAACTTACAGTTGTACTCAATTTACAAACAATACACAACTATACTCAGCTTTACACAGCTATACACAGATATACATGAATTTACGCAGCTGTACACAACTTTACACAGCTTCCTTTCTCCTCTGGTTTATTTCAATTATAATTATTAATTAGCTAGTTATACACAGCACCATTCATTAATATACAAATAAATAATTCCAGGATTTAACAGCAATTTCTACGAATTTAATTTAGTCAATGTCCTTCGCAACATTATATACATAACATATGATTGACTGGCACCTGCGTATATGAATAAGGGATTAAACATGCAAAGCGTGGTTCTGTAGAGCCATGCACGTTTGCGAATACCTTTTTAATTTATCTTGCAATACCATGGTATTAATATACAAAGCGTGGTTCTGTAGAGCCATGCACGTTTGCGAATACCATTTTAATTTATCTTGCAATACCATGGTATTAATATACAAAGCGTGGTTCTGTAGAGCCATGCACGTTTGCGAATACCTTTTTAATTTATCTTGCAATACCATGGTATTAATATACAAAGCGTGGTTCTGTAGAGCCATGCACGTTTGCGAATACCTTTTTAATTTATCTTGCAATACCATGGTATTAATATACAAAGCGTGGTTCTGTAGAGCCATGCACGTTTGCGAATACCTTTTTAATTTATCTTGCAATACCATGGTATTAATATACAAAGCGTGGTTCTGTAGAGCCATGCACGTTTGCGAATACCTTTTTAATTTATCTTGCAATACCATGGTATTAATATACAAAGTGTGGTTCTGTAGAGCCATGCACGTTTGCGAATACCTTTTTAATTTATCTTACAATACCATGGTATTAATATACAAAGCGTGGTTCTGTAGAGCCATGTACGTTAGCGAATACCTTTTTAATTTATCTTGCAATACCATGGTATTAATATACAAAGTGTGGTTTTGTAGAGCCATGCACGTTTGCGAATATCTTTTTAATTTATATTACAATACCATGGTATTAATATACAAAGCGTGGTTCTGTAGAGCCATGCACGTTAGCGAATACCTTTTTAATTTATCTTGCAACACCATGGTATTAATATACAAAGCGTGGTTCTGTAGAGCCATGCACGTTTGCGAATACCTTTTTAATTTATCTTGCAATACCATGGTATTAATATACAAAGCGTGGTTCTGTAGAGCCATGCACGTTTGCGAATACCTTTCTAATTTATCATGCAATGCCATGGTATTCCATTGATATTATCTGATTAAAGCAGCATTACATCGTATGAAATAGAAGATATTTGAACAATTCAACTGTTACGTATGGGTAGCAATGCTGCTACACATTCTAACGTTATACTTTGTATGCTTATGTTCATTTATTAAACAGTGTTTTTTGCGATAAAACAACCTCGAAACCGAAAGTAGGACTTTCCGAGTCGATCGGTCACGTACTTGTTTACAACTGGAACGCATTGTCCGCACTTGTTTACATTCGGAATGCATCGTCTCCATTTGTCCCACGTTGTCTTTTTTAAATTAAATTACTTGATATGTTGATTTATACCTCTGTTAGCTAAGTCTTTTAGGGACATTTCTACATCTCCGCGAGGGGTTCGACATTAGAGGTAGATAGATAGATAGTCGTTCATGTTCAAAATATATACGTTGTTTTTTACATCCTCTGTTGTTTCACGCATGCGCGCTGTGCGTGTTGACAGTTCGTGAGTTGATAAACAAATTCGCGTATAAGACGGTTTAAATTTATTGGACTTTTATCGTTTCTGGGCGACTCTTTCGATTTTTGTAAACACATACATATTAGTATTTATATTTTACCCAAAACATCCTTTATTACGATATAATGCTGCTTTAAAGACATCTAGAGTAAAATTAGATTACATTCTGGCAAGTTCAGAACAAGCTGAACTAGTGAGCATACGTCAAAGCGATATTACGTCACATGATAATTAGGCAGTGCCAAATCCAGAAAAAATGCAATGGCACCCCATTTGTATCGGTTTTTGCACAAATGTAGGATAAAAATAGGATATTGGTTTGCTTAAATGCAAGATCGAATTGTATGTCATCGAATGAACATTGAAAGATAATTTATAGCTTTCAATGTTCATGGGGGAAAACTAGTTTTCGATCATTCACTTAAACAAACACATTTTATTTTAAGCTGAAAAGTGTATATAGTTGCTGTGTATGAAAACTATAATCAGTGGACGTCGTGATAGTCCAGTGGTAGCGCGTTCGTTTCAGGTGCGAGAGGTCCAGAGTTCGAGCACCGCTGGAGCCGTTATGAGTGTGCTCCTTAGGCAAGGCATCATTTAATTCCACGTTGCCTCTTTTCTCTCTCTCTCTCCCCCTCTCTCCCCCTCTCTCTCTCTCTCTCTCGCTCTCGTGGCGATGGATTATATCAGGAATATATATTGTAAGAACTTGTTTCGCAATCGAGCTCAAATAACTTTGCATAAACTAACTATAATCACTCCGAGGTACTAACACCACTGTTACGTTTCCACGGGACCCCATGCCACAGTTGTGACAAGCAAAAGAGAGTAAACGGACATTACAAGACGAGATTCAAACATAGATTTGATAGAGTGTTACAAATTCCAAAACACAAAACTTACCGCACACCAAGGAAGACTGGTTTCTCGCCTGGAGCAGTACACTCGGATACCTTTTTCAAACTCATCACGTGCGCAAGCGCAGTTACCGTAGCAGCCACATACCACGGTAACCCTAGCAACCCATGAATAACCACAAGTACACCAACAATCAACATGTCTAGATGGTAACCAGAACCTTTCTGTAACAGAAACATTCTATGTTGTATATGTGGATATAGAGAAAGCATATGACTAGGTTCAAGAACAATACTCTATTACCTAGTTGTAGTCCTTCCACTTGACTTGATTATGAATTTAATTACGTTTGTTTATCTCCGCCCTCTTGTTATGTTGATCGACACCTCCAGAAGTATATTTAATATTCATTTTATTTCGAGGATAGTTCGAGATACAGTAGACGATCCAATTCCAGAAGCAACCCTAGATATTTTAAATGTTCGGTGCATAGCCCCTATGCATGAACCATCGGTTTATAGTCCCAGCTTAAAGAGTGTTGATAGTAGTATGGTCAGACGGGGTATTGGTCCTGCTGTCGCTGTATTCGAAGTACAGTGTGACTTCATTGAACTTCAGACCCGTCCATTAACCTTTAAACCCGTCCATAACCAAACAAGCCTTAAAATCCGCCCATAGCTCAAATATCTTTAAAACACCGTCCATAACCAACACATCCTTAATAAAATGTCCATAGCATCAAGATCCTTAAAAACCAGTCCATAACCAAAACATCACTAAAACCCCGTACATAGCCAAATATATCCTTACAAACCGGTCCATAGCCCAAATATCCTTAAAATCGCGTCCATAACCAAAACATCCTTAAGAAAACGTCCATGACCAAAATATCCTTACAAACCCGACCCTAACCCATATATCCTTAAAAACCGGTCCGTAGCGCATATATCCTTAAAACCCCGACCACAACCCAAATATCCTTAAAAACCGGTCCATAGAGCATATATCCTTAAAAACCCGTCCATAACCCAACTATCCTTAAAAACAAGACCATAGCCCAAATATTCTTAAAACCCGACCACAACCCAAATATCCTTAAAAACCAGACCTTAACCCAAATATCCTTAAAAACCCGACCCTAACCAAAATATCCTTAAAACCCGACCATAGCCCAAATATCCTTAAAAACCCGACCTTAACCCAACTATCCTTAAAAACCCGACCCTAACCAAAATATCCTTAAAAACCCGACCCTAACCCAAATATCCTTAAAATCAAGACCCTAACCCAAATATCCTTAAAAACCAGACCCTCACCAAAATATCCTTAAAACCCGATCCTAACCCTAATATCCTTAAAAACCCGACCCTAACCAAAATATCCTTAAAACCCGACCATAGCCCAAATATCCTTAAAAACCAGACCCTAACCAAAATATCCTTAAAAATCCGACCCTAACCCAAATATCCTTAAAAACCAGACCCTAACCCAAATATCCTTAAAAACCAGACCCTCACCAAAATATCATTAAAACCCGATCCTAACCCAAATATCCTTAAAAACCCGACCCTAACACAAATATCCTTAAAACCCGACCCTAACCAAAATATCCTTAAATACCCGACCATAAGCCAAATATCCTTAAAAACCGGTCCATAGAGCATATATCCTTAAAAACCCGTCCATAACCCAACTATCCTTAAAAACCAGACCATAGCCCAAATATTCTTAAAAACACGACCACAACCCAAATATCCTTAAAAACCAGACCTTAACCCAAATATCCTTAAAAACCCGACCCTAACCAAAATATCCTTAAAACCCGACCATAGCCCAAATATCCTTAAAAACCCGACCTTAACCCAACTATCCTTAAAAACCCGACCCTAACCAAAATATCCTTAAAAACCCGACCCTAACCCAAATATCCTTAAAAACAAGACCCTAACCCAAATATCCTTAAAAACCAGACCCTCACCAAAATATCCTTAAAACCCGATCCTAACCCTAATATCCTTAAAAACCCGACCCTAACCAAAATATCCTTA
>CM026392.1:28324270-28381477 GCA_014843695.1 Archivesica marissinica | reverse complement strand
CTCTACCAATCATACATTAATTCATGCTCTCACAGACCTGTACACTCCGCTCTACACCACTACCAATCACACATTAATTAATGCTCTCACATACCTGTACACTCCGCTCTACACCTCTACCAATCATACATTAATTCATGCTCTCACAGACCTGTACACTCCGCTCTACACCACTACCAATCGTACATTATGTCATGCTCTCACAGACCTGTACACTCCGCTCTACACCCCTACCAATCATGCATTAATGCATGCTCTCACAGACCTGTACACTCCGCTCTACACCCTACCAATCATACATTAAGTCATGCTCTCACGTACCTGCACACTCCGCTCTACCCCCTACCAATCATACATTAAGTCATGCCCTCACAGACCTGTACACTCCGCTCTACACCCCTACCAATCATACATTAAGTCATGCTCTCACAGACCTGTACACTCCGCTCTACACCATACCAATCATACATTAATCCATGCTCTCACAGACCTGTACACTCCGCTCTACACCCCTACCAATCATGCATTAATTCATGCTCTCACAGACATGTACACTCCGCTCTACACCACTACCAATCATACATTAATCCATGCTCTCACAGACCTGTACACTCCGCTCTACACCCTACCAATCATACATTAATGCATGCTCTCACAGACCTGTACACTCCGCTCTACACCCCTACCAATCATACATTAATGCATGCTCTCACAGACCTGTACACTCCGCTCTACACCCCTACCAATCATACATTAATTCATGCTCTCACAGACCTGTACACTCCGCTCTACACCCCTACCAATCATACATTAATGCATGCTCTCACAGACCTGTACACTCCGCTCTACACCCCTACCAATCATACATTAATCATGCTCTCACAGACCTGTACACTCCGCTCTACACCCCTACCAATCATACATTAATTCATGCTCTCACAGACCTGTACACTCCGCTCTACACCCCTACCAATCATACATTAATTCATGCTCTCACAGACCTGTACACTCCGCTCTACACCCCTACCAATCATACATTAATGCATGCTCTCACAGACCTGTACACTCCGCTCTACACCCCTACCAATCATACATTAATTCATGCTCTCACAGACCTGTACACTCCGCTCTACACCCCTACCAATCATACATTAATTCATGCTCTCACAGACCTGTACACTCCGCTCTACACCCCTACCAATCATACATTAATTCATGCTCTCACAGACCTGTACACTCCGCTCTACACCCCTACCAATCATACATTAATTCATGCTCTCACAGACCTGTACACTCCGCTCTACACCCCTACCAATCATACATTAATTCATGCTCTCACAGACCTGTACACTCCGCTCTACACCCCTACCAATCATACATTAATTCATGCTCTCACAGACCTGTACACTCCGCTCTACACCTCTACCAATCATACATTAATTCATGCTCTCACAGACCTGTACACTCCGCTCTACACCCCTACCAATCATACATTAATTCATGCTCTCACAGACCTGTACACTCCGCTCTACACCCCTACCAATCATACATTAATTCATGCTCTCACAGACCTGTACACTCCGCTCTACACCTACCAATCATACATCATCTCTACAGACTGTACACTCGCTCTACACCCCTACCAATCATACATTAATTCATGCTCTCACAGACCTGTACACTCCGCTCTACACCCCTACCAATCATACATTAATTCATGCTCTCACAGACCTGTACACTCCGCTCTACACCCCTACCAATCATACATTAAGTCATGCTCTCACAGACCTGTACACTCCGCTCTACACCCTACCAATCATACATTAATTCATGCTCTCACAGACCTGTACACTCCGCTCTACACCCTACCAATCATACATTAATTCATGCTCTCACAGACCTGTACACTCCGCTCTACACCCCTACCAATCAGACATTAATTCATGCTCTCACAGACCTGTACACTCCGCTCTACACCCCTACCAATCATACATTAATCATGCTCTCACAGACCTGTACACTCCGCTCTACACCCTACCAATCATACATTAATTCATGCTCTCACAGACCTGTACACTCCGCTCTACACCCTACCAATCATACATTAATTCATGCTCTCACAGACCTGTACACTCCGCTCTACACCCCTACCAATCATACATTAATTCATGCTCTCACAGACCTGTACACTCCGCTCTACACCCTACCAATCATACATTAATTCATGCTCTCACAGACCTGTACACTCCGCTCTACACCCCTACCAATCATACATTAATTCATGCTCTCACAGACCTGTACACTCCGCTCTACACCCTACCAATCATACATTAATGCATGCTCTCACAGACCTGTACACTCCGCTCTACACCCCTACCAATCATACATGCTCTCACAGACCTGTACACTCCGCTCTACACCCTACCAATCATACATTAATTCATGCTCTCACAGACCTGTACACTCCGCTCTACACCCTACCAATCATACATTAATTCATGCTCTCACAGACCTGTACACTCCGCTCTACACCCCTACCAATCATACATTAATTCATGCTCTCACAGACCTGTACACTCCGCTCTACACCCCTACCAATCATACATTAATTCATGCTCTCACAGACCTGTACACTCCGCTCTACACCCCTACCAATCATACATTAATTCATGCTCTCACAGACCTGTACACTCCGCTCTACACCCCTACCAATCATACATTAAGTCATGCTCTCACAGACCTGTACACTCCGCTCTACACCATACCAATCATACATTAATCCATGCTCTCACAGACCTGTACACTCCGCTCTACACCCCTACCAATCATGCATTAATTCATGCTCTCACAGACATGTACACTCCGCTCTACACCACTACCAATCATACATTAATCCATGCTCTCACAGACCTGTACACTCCGCTCTACACCCTACCAATCATACATTAATTCATGCTCTCACAGACCTGTACACTCCGCTCTACACCCCTACCAATCATACATTAATTCATGCTCTCACAGACCTGTACACTCCGCTCTACACCCCTACCAATCATACATTAATTCATGCTCTCACAGACCTGTACACTCCGCTCTACACCTCTACCAATCATACATTAATGCATGCTCTCACAGACCTGTACACTCCGCTCTACACCCCTACCAATCATACATTAATTAATGCTCTCACAGACCTGTACACGCCACTCTACACCCCTACCAATCATACATTAATTAATGCTCTCACAGACCTGTACACTCCGCTCTACACCCCTACCAATCATACATTAATGCATGCTCTCACAGACCTGTACACTCCGCTCTACACCTCTACCAATCATACATTAATGCATGCTCTCACAGACCTGTACACTCCGCTCTACACCACTACCAATCATACATTAATTCATGCTCTCACAGACCTATACACTCCGCTCTACACCCCCTACCAATCATACATTAATTCATGCTCTCACATACCTGTACACTCCGCTCTACACCTCTACCAATCATACATTAATGCATGCTCTCACAGACCTGTACACTCCACTCTACACCACTACCAATCGTACATTATTTCATGCTCTCACAGACCTGTACACTCCGCTCTACACCCCTACCAATCATGCATTAATGCATGCTCTCACAGACCTGTACACTCCGCTCTACACCCCTACCAATCATACATTAATGCATGCTCTCACAGACCTGTACACTCCGCTCTACACCTCTACCAATCATACATTAATGCATGCTCTCACAGACCTGTACACTCCGCTCTACACCACTACCAATCATACATTAATTCATGCTCTCACAGACCTATACACTCCGCTCTACACCCCTACCAATCATACATTAATTCATGCTCTCACATACCTGTACACTCCGCTCTACACCTCTACCAATCATACATTAATGCATGCTCTCACAGACCTGTACACTCCACTCTACACCACTACCAATCGTACATTATTTCATGCTCTCACAGACCTGTACACTCCGCTCTACACCCCTACCAATCATGCATTAATGCATGCTCTCACAGACCTGTACACTCCGCTCTACACCCCTACCAATCATACATTAATGCATGCTCTCACAGACCTGTACACTCCGCTCTACACCCTACCAATCATACATTAAGTCATGCTCTCACGTACCTGCACACTCCGCTCTACACCCTACCAATCATACATTAAGTCATGCCCTCACAGACCTGTACACTCCGCTCTACACCACTACCAATCATACATTAATTCATGCTCTCACAGACCTGTACACTCCGCTCTACACCCCTACCAATCAGGCATTAATTCGTGCTCTCACAGACATGTACACTCCGCTCTACACCACTACCAATCATACATTAATCCATGCTCTCACAGACCTGTACACTCCGCTCTACACCCTACCAATCATACATTAATTCATGCTCTCACAGACCTGTACACTCCGCTCTACACCCCTACCAATCATACATTAATCCATGCTCTCACAGACCTGTACACTCCGCTCTACAACCCTACCAATCATACATTAATGCATGCTCTCACAGACCTGTACACTCCGCTCTACACCCTACCAATCATACATTAATGCATGCTCTCACAGACCTGTACACTCCGCTCTACACCCTACCAATCATACATTAATCATGCTCTCACAGACCTGTACACTCCGCTCTACACCCTACCAATCATACATTAATTCATGCTCTCACAGACCTGTACACTCCGCTCTACACCCTACCAATCAACATTAATTCATGCTCTCACAGACCTGTACACTCCGCTCTACACCCCAATCATAATAATCCTCAAACACACCCGCTACACCCACACCAATCATACATTAATCCATGCTCTCACAGACCTGTACACTCCGCTCTACCCCTACCAATCATACATGCTCTCACAGACCTGTACACTCCGCTCTACACCTACCAATCATACATTAATTCATGCTCTCACAGACCTGTACACTCCGCTCTACACCCTACCAATCATACATTAATGCATGCTCTCACAGACCTGTACACTCCGCTCTACACCCCTACCAATCATACATTAATTAATGCTCTCACAGACCTGTACACTCCGCTCTACACCCCTACCAATCATACATTAATTAATGCTCTCACAGACCTGTACACTCCGCTCTACACCCCTACCAATCATACATTAATGCATGCTCTCACAGACCTGTACACTCCGCTCTACACCTCTACCAATCATACATTAATGCATGCTCTCACAGACCTGTACACTCCGCTCTACACCACTACCAATCATACATTAATTCATGCTCTCACAGACCTATACACTCCGCTCTACACCCCTACCAATCATACATTAATTCATGCTCTCACATACCTGTACACTCCGCTCTACACCTCTACCAATCATACATTAATGCATGCTCTCACAGACCTGTACACTCCGCTCTACACCACTACCAATCGTACATTATTTCATGCTCTCACAGACCTGTACACTCCGCTCTACACCCCTACCAATCATGCATTAATGCATGCTCTCACAGACCTGTACACTCCGCTCTACACCCCTACCAATCATACATTAATGCATGCTCTCACAGACCTGTACACTCCGCTCTACACCTCTACCAATCATACATTAATGCATGCTCTCACAGACCTGTACACTCCGCTCTACACCACTACCAATCATACATTAATTCATGCTCTCACAGACCTGTACACTCCGCTCTACACCCCTACCAATCATACATTAATTCATGCTCTCACATACCTGTACACTCCGCTCTACACCTCTACCAATCATACATTAATGCATGCTCTCACAGACCTGTACACTCCACTCTACACCACTACCAATCATACATTATTTCATGCTCTCACAGACCTGTACACTCCGCTCTACACCCCTACCAATCATGCATTAATGCATGCTCTCACAGACCTGTACACTCCGCTCTACACCCCTACCAATCATACATTAATGCATGCTCTCACAGACCTGTACACTCCGCTCTACACCTACCATCATACATTAATCATGCTCTCATACCTGCACACTCCGCTCTCACCCTACCAATCATACATTAAGTCTGCTCTCACAGACCTGTACCTCCGCTCTACACCACTACCAATCATACATTATTCATGCTCTCACAGACCTGTACACTCCGCTCTACACCCCTACCAATCAACATTAATTCGTGCTCTCACAGACCTTACACTCCGCTCTACACCACTACCAATCATACATTAATCATGCTCTCACAGACCTGTACACTCCGCTCTACACCCTACCAATCATACATTAATGCATGCTCTCACAGACCTGTACACTCCGCTCTACACCCCTACCAATCATACATTAATCATGCTCTCACAGACCTGTACACTCCGCTCTACACCCACCAATCATACATTAATGCATGCTCTCACAGACCTGTACACTCCGCTCTACACCCTACCAATCATACATTAATCCATGCTCTCACAGACCTGTACACTCCGCTCTACACCCCTACCAATCATACATTAATTCATGCTCTCACAGACATGTACACTCCGCTCTACACCCTACCAATCATACATTAATCCATGCTCTCACAGACCTGTACACTCCGCTCTACACCCTACCAATCATACATGCTCTCACAGACCTGTACACTCCGCTCTACACCCTACCAATCATACATTAATCCTTGCTCTCACAGACCTGTACACTCCGCTCTACACCCTACCAATCATACATTAATCCATGCTCTCACAGACCTGTTCACTCCGCTCTACACCCCTACCAATAATACATTAATGCTAACAGCGATACACCATCGATAATGCAATCAATGACGTATCACTACCATACATGTGTTGTTCACGTGACTACTAACATATATACAGTCAAACCTGTGTTAGTGATCACCTCTATTAAGCAGCCAAACTGCATTAAGCAGCCAGATTACATACTCCCAATATGTTGTTTGACCATTATTAAGCAGCCACGTGTGCTAAGCAGCCGATTTTTGGGATTCCCTTCACTGGCTGCTTAAGGCAGGTTTGACTATACTCACTTAAAGTGAGAAGGAAATTGGACCTAGTTCACGAGTGTACTTACTGCTCTGTGTCTTATTCCATTCGCACCAGAGATCGTATCTTTATTAGGTCCTTCACCAATGTCAACAAACACACCACCGGTACAGTTCTCGTAGGTTTCGCATCCAGGTTGTCTTGGCTACCACCTTCGTGGATATAAGCTGGATTGGTGGCTCCATCTGGTTTATTGGTTACTTGAATGATGGTATATGCTGGCGGAGCATCGGTGGTGCTATCGTTCAATGGTTTCCGAGACTTCAGCTGAATATTGGCGTTGTCCTTCGACATTGTTTCCTAAAGTGGTCAACAATTCATTCAGTTTAACTCATTGCACAGCGGTGAAAATAACAGTCAAATAATTAAAACAATGCAATTTCATTAGAATTGTATGGAAACGCTAAATGCTAATGAAATTCCATGAAGTGGAAGTTGTGATAGCGCAGTGGATGCGCGTTCGCTTCAGGTGCGAAAGGTCCGGAGTTCGAGCCCCACTCGAGCTGTTACGATTGTGTCCCTTAGGCAAGGCATTTAAATTCCACATTGCCTCTTCTCTCTCCCTCGTGGCGATGGATTCCATCAGGAATGAGGTCTCGAGAGTGATTTATATAAGTTGAAATAACTTGTTTCGCAATCGAGCTAAAATAAATTTGTATAAACTAAATTCCATGACATGTTATTTCCAGAGTTTTCAAACTTCAGTTACAAATGAGAAAAAACACATTAATGAATTGTCTTCTGCTACAATTATTAAACAATTAACTACTAGTATCTATAGCCTTTATTTTACCCAGCATGCAAATAGAAGAGTTAAAAATAGGTACAGTTTCACTCTCGTTGGGAGTACATGTATTTCCCAAATTAACCAGTTTTAATATACAGCTACACTGCAACGGTAAAAAAGCAAATTTCTAACGAATGTAATGTTCTATTAAATGGTTAAATTTTATCCAAATACATGAAGCATAAAAGTGGGGATGTTTTGTACATCATACACTGACAGACGGATATGTAGTCCAATGGTTAACACGCTGGGCTGGTAATCCAGGGATCGCAAGTTCGATCCTCCGTCTGACCCTAATAAAATTAACAGTCTATCAGATGGGACGTTAAGCCGAGGTCTTATGTCGGTGTTGTACACCGTGCACGTAAAAGAACCAGAGGATACTCTGGAATGGGTCTCTGTCGGTATCATTGCACTATCCTCCAAAAAATCTAAGATGCCCGGACTAATCTCTCCAGGAGGCGTCGCTCATATATAGTGTGGCGTCCGTGGTCAAGTGGTAGAGCGTCGGATTTGGAATCGAATGGTCCCGGGTTCGATACTCGGTCAGGCCACGAATGTAGTGCCATTGAGCAAGGCACCTCACGCACATTGCTTAGTACTGGTTAATCGCTTAGGTCGGCTAAGCCTGCCCAGGAAAACATGTATAAGTCCCCGCAAGGGGTTTGACATTAAAGGAACATATACACATACATATAGGCAACCGGTAGCGACGATAAATAAACATAAAATACACACACACATTAATACTTTCCACAGCAATCCAACTGATGAACAAGCTTTGACAAAACAGACTAATGTAAACAGGGTCAACATCCATACGTATTACACTTCGTGTATCATGAATAGCAACAGCTGTACCTTATATGTAGTGTGCCTATGCATATTTTTATGTTTAGACTAATCTGTTAGAAATTATCTCTAAGTTTAAACTTTATTTATTTTACTACGATTGCGAAGCAAGTTTTAACAACTTATATTAATCACTCTCGTTGGCGCGGATGAACGCAAACATGTGATCATTCGTGTGGGAGGAAACCGGAGTACCCGGAGAAAACCCATCTGTCCGATCTGGCGACCACCGTACCATCTCAAATACTTCCCGGTCCGAGGATCGAACCCGGGTTGCGTTGGTGAGAGGCGAGCGCGCTAACCACAGCACTAATCAGACATTAGAGAAATAATCTCTAAATGACAGTATCACGCGCATAGCTTAGACTCCATTTATTTTTAGACTAATCTGCTAGAAATAATCTCTAAATGACAGTATCACGCGCATACCTTAGACTCCATTTATTTTTAGACCAATCTGCTAGAAATAATCTCTAAATGACAGTATCACACGCATACCTTAGACTCCATTAATTGTTAGACCAATCTGCTAGAAATAATCTCTAAATGACAGTATCACGCGCATAGCTTAGACTCCATTTATTTTTTATACCAATCTGCTAGAAATAATCTCTAAATGACAGTATCACGCGCACAAGGAAGATTGTATCGCCAGACTGTTACCCCAGGGAACCCAACCATCGTAGTTAACTTCCGGTATATGCATCAGCATGCAATATGAGTGAATAGGCAAATGCATAAACTACACCGCCTGCATAATTTAGTTCTAAGTTTTGATCGTATGTACATCATATCCCACAATGTCAAATAAAGGTAAATACATGGCGCAAATGTATGCTACGTATGCATGATGTGTATAAACTTATATTAAAGTATTACATTTGGCAAACATGAACGTATGCAAAGTAATAATTATTCTTCATGATGTGGGCGATAATAGAATGGAATGCAATCCTCTGCATAGCAAGCTAATAATTGTTTTGCTTCAAGAGCTTTTTAATGAGTGACTGATTATTTTAACTGAGTGTACATTACAGAGGGAGCGTGTGTGATGCATACTAATTTATATTATATATTCCCAATTGTCATTGATCATAAGTTACAAAATGTAGCATACCACCTTTTAGGCTTTTAATATATATATATGATGGTCACATGTATAGCAGAAGAGTATTTCCGGTAAAGTAGAAAATAGTCCATATACTGCTGCATGTCATTACTACGCTATAGCAGAGGTTCCCTTAGGTAATCAAGTGGCGAGAGAAACTTCCTTCTGCGTATCACGCGCATAGCTTAGACTCCATTTATTTTTAGACCAATCTGCTAGAAATAATCTCTATATGACAGTATCACGCGCATAGCTTAGACTCCATTTATTCTTAGACTAATCTGCTAGAAATAATCTCTAAACGACAGTATCTCGCGCATAACATAGACTCTAATAATGAACACGCATCAATTCAGGAGCGTGGCTGACCGTTATATGAAATCCTACTTTCACTTTTCAGAATGTGTAGACCGTAAAAACGCGGTTTATTGATTGAAAGTTAGTGTTCGAAATCTTTCGGAATAATTTGGTGCTATTTATACTAAAGATATCGTTCTGTTCAAAACACGAACTTACAAATTGTATGAGCGTGTTCTGTTGTCTAGGTTACCGATTGTACTAAAACATGCTAAAAGTGATGTATGCACATTAATTCCATTAATATTATGAAATATTCAAGATAAACTTGTTCTGTTCCAAAAGAGTGTTGTCGCGAATATCGCGAGAAATACTACTATTTGTTCAGATTGAAATAAAAAGCCGGCGGAGTATATCACATGTATATTATAATTCATATGAGTTTGTATGTCATGCCGACGGAGTCAGCGGAGCCGGCCGGCGGAGTCTAGTAGTATAATATCATATGATGGTATGTCACATATATTATAATTGATATGTTTTGTTTGTCAGACCAACGGAGTCGGCGGAGTCCAGTAGTATAATATCATATGATGGTATGTTACATATATTATAATTGATATGTTTTGTTTGTCAGACCAACGGAGTCGGCGGAGTCCAGTAGTATAATATCATATGATGGTATGTTACATATATTATAATTGATATGTTTGTTTGTCAGACCAACGGAGTCGGCGGAGTCCAGTAGTATAATATCATATGATGGTATGTTACATATATTATAATTGATATGTTTTGTTTGTCAGACCAACGGAGTCGGCGGAGTCCAGTAGTATAATATCATATGATAGTATGTTACATATATTATAATTGATATGTTTTGTTTGTCAGACCAACGGAGTCGGCGGAGTCCAGTAGTATAATATCATATGATGGTATGTTACATATATTATAATTGATATGTTTTGGTTATCAGACCAACGGAGTCGGCGGATTCTATTAGTAATATCTGAAGACAAAAAGTCTTTGGGGGCTTTTTTCATATTTGGATATTTAGATTGATTGAACACCTGTGCAAAAATAAATTTACGTTCTTTAACGAATAATAAAAATATTATTATGGTGCATTACGGACTTACTTTTTGTCTACATTCCATTTGGATAATTAAAATAAAAGTTAAGAAGATCCGATGTGGCATATGAACCATTCATTATACAGTCTGGATGATTTAATATATATCTTCGCCACAAGTGTAGCTAGAATAAATTATATAGCAGGATTTCGACACGCAATCGCAATGAACAAGTCCGCTGCCTATCAATCATATTAAAGCGAAACTACATCAGCGAACACTCAAATGTCTGCAGAATGTAATTTGCTATTATATGATTCTCACGGTATTTTGGTTTAAACATATTTATTCGATAATAATGTACATTACATATACATTGTATACAAAACGAAAATGGATTAAATCGGAAGCTTAAAGCTTATTGAGATGTTCTCCATTGCATATATAATGTTGTGCACAAATGGCAATTAAGAGATAAACATATAATGTAGTAATACCAAAATATATAATAAGTATTTGAAAATATAGCTTGTTATCAGGTGAACAGCTAACAGTAAAAGGGAGGGTGGGTAGAAAGCGATGAAACCATAAGCAAGCACACTTTTTGAAGTGAATCACTCTGCTAGTGCGTCAGTCTCTGTTCACAGAATACTAAAAACGTTTAGACTTTTCTATGAATTTGTGGACAGCTAAGACTATTATTTCACGGTAGTTTGCTAAAGCAGTCTTATTACCGTACGCAATTGCATATTAGTAACTAATTTATTTTTGTCAATGCTTCGGTTTCTTTTCCCAGACACAGATTTATATGTATTAAGTAAAAATGAACATTATATATTTAGGCGACCCATCCAATCACTTGGAAGTATATATTACTAATTGTTTCCGTAAATTGTATTATAATTTGTTATTGTCTAGTTTAGTTTTAATCTTTATTAAAGTCTCATCTATGTACATACATGTAATGCAAACACAAATGTAAACAATCATAATAAAAGTGCATAGCCATTCTGAATAGAATTATAAGAGACATATTGCAACAAAACATATCACATTATAAAATCCCACACTACTATTAGTTAATGCTTATTTACATTCTAAAGCCAAGAAACAGTTGCTAATTTATATTTAAATAAAACAAAATGGTATAAAACACTGAATCGAAAAACAAGCACTAGTGCGCTATTAAGAAATATCTTACAAAATCAGTTATCACCCAGGATCAGATCGAGAATGACCTAATTAGCAGCTGCTTCTTGTAGTCTGTAAAAATCATAGATATATAGTAATTAACACAAAAAGGGCATTATTTACAAAGGTAAAAGTAACGATGCTGTAGTATATTAAAACAGGTGTTGGCACAAAGTCTTATCACTGATTGATTACTGAATAGAAATATAAATTGATCACGTTTGGTCATATTACAGAAATTATGGTCAGCTAATATTGCCTTCTGCAATAGTACAGTTCTTAGATCATTATATATGGCACATTCCAATAAAACGTGATGTTCATCTTCTATCACATTACAAAAAGGACATTTACGATCGTCTAATCTTAAATTCTCATACCTTCCGGTTTCTATGCGGATTGGTGCAACACCGCATCTAAATTTACTAAATGCCGACCTGTGTCGTGTAGGTAAAATCATTTTACAATATTCCTCAGGTTCAAATATATGCTTAAACGTACAATACGTTCTTAATTTGTTACGACCTCGTCCAGTAGTACCATGAATGCTATTTATAGAGGCATACCAATCTGTTATATATTTGCTCATACCAAATTTTTCCACACATTCGACACAGTCTATTAGATAAATAATACAATTGCTGTCCCCCATGAGTATTTCAACAAATAAACAAACGTCGTATACGCGGTTTGTTGACATAACAAAATAATGTAAATAGGGTCTACATTCATGCGTAATACTAGTACAACGCGTTTATCCTGAATGACACGCGATATTGTATATATTTATTCGCTATGATATTACTTCCGATCGAGCGCACCATGGGGATCTCTCACCTGGGGAACGGAACCTAGCAACAGCGGTAGTAAAAGTTGAGTTTTTTTATTTTTATCATTCAAACACTGCTTCAATTGCCTTTCGACTTGATACATACTATCTCATTAAACTTCAAATATGCATGTCATAAGTTACATATTCGCCAGTATTGCACTAAGTTCAACATACTATCATGTAATTACTAATTACTAATGTTGTTCAGAACTTGTGGCCCAACCCATTTGCTTTTGCTCTTATTATATATGTCTTTGAATTTATTATGTACATGTATATAGCAATAAAATATGATTAAACGTAAACGTATATATACCGCGATATCTCACTGTGTGCCTATGCATATATATTTGTAGACTCATCTTAGTTAGATTATCTCTAAACGAAAGTACCGCGTGTTTATTATTGATTCTAATGACAAACAAACGTCAAATCAGGAGCGTGGATGACCGTTACATGAAATCCTACTTTCACTTTTGAAAGTTTGTGTACCACAAAAACACTGTTTATTCATTCCATGTTAGTGTTCGAATGTATTCAGAAGAATGTGTAGTAGCTATGCATTTATACGTGAAAGATGTATTTGATTTGCATTTTGCGATGTAATATCGCTTTAATCAATAATCCAAGCTGCAATCGATATTTCAGACAACACGTCCCTCTAAATAATATCCTCCGACAAGCTACCATGAAAACTACATTGTAATAACGGGGAAACTGCCGTCTTAAACTTAGAAAATAATGATGACCCGTTATTAGATATAGAGGAGAAGAATTATATAAGATTCTGTCTTTCATTCTAATCCTTTTTCTGTATTTTGATTATGTGTGATGTATGCATTGTTCAATATGTATTATATTGGGAAATAAAATATGTTTAAACTAATAGATATAAATATGGAAATTAATTGTATGTAAACATTTAACAAATATTACTTATATACACATAATGAATGGTGTTGTACTATGCCTCGATAATTTGTTGTGTATATTTTATGTATTGTACAACGATGAGACTGAAATAAAGAATAAATCAATCTACACAGATAAGAATGCCAGCTAATTACTGTTAAAGATCGGCAAGGATGATCGATATTCATGCCTGTTGAGCAAACATAGAAATATTTATTTCACTTTTATTGGCAATGTTTGTATAAATAGCATCATTCTTTTATTGAATTTTAATTGGTGATGATTAGTTACTAATCTGAAAGCATGATAGTTAAATAAATAAATCAAACAATCAATCAATCAATCAATCAATCAATCAATCAATCAATCAATCAATCAATCGTTAATTATATCGATATCAAATATAGTTGTGTGGAAGTCGTGATAGCGCAGTGGATGCGCATTCGCTTCAGGTGCGAAAGGTCCGGAGTTCGAGCCCCGCTGGAGCCGTTACGATTGTGCCCTTAAACAATGCATTTAAAGTCCACATTGCCTCTTCTCTCTCCCTCGTGGCGATGGATTCCATCAGGAATGAGGTCTCAATAGTGATTAATATAAGTTTTAAGAACTTGTTTCGCAATCGAGCTAAAATAAATTTGTATAAACTAATAAACTAAATATAGTTTCAATGTTACATATGTTTTAATTATTGGGAAATCGTAAACAAAATTATTACAAATTATTACATCATTCAAATGTTATATGGATCATTCTCAGTAATTGTCTTGGTAGTTATATAAGTTCTAAGTGAATTATGAAAGTGCCATATTTGTGTGTGGTACCTATATGGTCATTACACTAGAGTCGTAGATAGTTTGAATGGTAACACGATAATATTTCATGGTCTATTCACAAGTAGCTTGTTCTTATGCAGGAATTATCTACTGCAGCATATCATTGTACTTTAATTTAACACTGTGTTATAGTCATGCATTGTCTAAATTGCATATGTATATTCTCCCAACTAAAATGGATACCATTTCCAGAATTAGTCATATATCAGAAGGCTATACAAATGTATAAAACATTACTTGGAGCTGCTCCAGAATACTTAAAATCCTTCACTTTTACTGTTTTAATATACTACAGCGTGGTTACTTTTACCTTTGTAAATAATGCCCTTTTTTGTGTTAATTACTATATATCTATGATTTTTACAGACTACAAGAAGCAACTGCTAATTAGGTCATTCTCGATCTGATCCTGGGTGATAACTGATTTTGTAAAATATTTCTTAAAAGCGCACTAGTGCTTGTTTTTCGATTTAGTGTTTTATACCATTTTGTTTTATTTCGTATTTAAATATAAATTAGCAACTGTTTCTTGGCTTTAGAATGTAAATAAGCATTAACTAATAGTAGTGTGGGATTTTATAATGTGATATGTTTTGTTGCAATATGTCTCTTATAATTCTATTCAGAATGGCTATGTACTTTTAATCTGATTATTTATATTTGTGTTTGTATTACATGTATGTACATAGATGAGACTTTAATAAAGATTAAAACCTAAAAACCTACATCCTAGAATTCTCAGATCAACCTCAGATTATCAGGTATACACACCAAGACCAAACTGTGAATTATTTCGTAATACATTTGCATTTTTTCAAGATCATCTATTGGAATTCGTTACCTACTCAGTTCAAAATGCTCCAACTATCTCAACAGTTCAATGCTCCAACTATCCAACAGTTCAAAATGCTCCAACTATCCAACAGTTCAAAATTCTCTACTTAGATGGAACAATAACAATACAGACTAATCACATAGTTCTACTATTATTACTTCAGACGATATTGTACCTATTCCTTATCGCATGTGTGCATTACCATTGCTATATTTAATAGAATTTAATTGTGAAGTCGTGATATATACCTTTATTACCTCCAATACTGGAGAGCAGAACCAGAGGTTTTCATATATAATTTACATAGAAATCAATACAAACAGAATGTAAAATTGCATAGAAGATTACAAATAGAAATGTGGCAAGTCGGTGTAAGATCTCCATTGGTCAGACATGACAGTAGATCACCAATCCCTCATATATAAACTATAAACATCTTTCACCGACTCACTCTACATGTAATCCAAGATGTGTATATTATAATGCACACGTGGATAAATAATATTCAGGAGAATTCGTATTGAGTTAGAAAATTAAGCCACATGCACATATCATCAAATTCAGTACCCTTGTCGAAACGAAATACAAGGAGGACAATGTGACTTCTGATTGGAATACAATTTAAGACAGTAACATGAATAAATGTGCTATTATCAATTTCATAATAGCATCATCATTATCATTTACATTGTAGTTGTATAAACCAGACAATAGGTGACAACATTGCAAACAAGCACTACCTGTAACGAAATTGGAAAATGCTTGGTCTCCGAGTATAGTTTTAATCTTTATTAAAGTATCATCTATGTACACAGAGTATATGTAAAGTGTCTCGCCATAGGCTATCCCTTATTATATTGTTGCTTAAACAACAACAACAACAACAACATTTATTCAACATTAAGCAAAATTACAGTGCTTCTAGTCTATTATAAATAGGTATATAAATATAACATGTAATGTAATGACAACATGAAACATGAGTTTTATTATTTAAAGAGAAGCTTAGTTTGTTTTAGTATTCATTAGTATTATAGTTCAGGAATATTATTGATTTGATCTAACTCTTTTCGGACTTTACTGGCAAAATATATGTATTTTGATAAGTTTGAGATTTCCTTTTTATTTCTTGACATCATAAGTTTATCAAATTTATTTAAAGTTGGCCAACTGCAATAATACGGCTTTATGTATGTTTTGCGTATATCGGTGTACAATGTGCATATTAAAAGAAAGTGATACTCATTTTCGATTGTTCTTAAGTTACAAAATTTGCTTATTCTCTCATTTCGTGGTATATTAAGATACCTTCCTCTTTCAATTTCTAAATTATGTGATGATAGTCTAAATCTGCTCAGGGCTATACTAAATTTTTTGTCCGTACTATTATCAAGGTGTGTTTCTAAATTAAATGTATGTTTGAATCTACAGTATGTTGATAGTCTCCTTGAGTTGTTTATGTCTGCGTACCAAGTTTGGTGATATTGGTTAAAGATTCTTTGTTTTATAATATGCAGTTTAATTTCATAAGTTTGTTGGTGAAGCCATAGATTAGACATTCCCAGAGTTTCCAAAATCGATTTTATTTGGTATGCCCAATTAGAACCAGTATACGTCACATTATTATTTGCGTCGTTGTTTAGCATTATATAAATTCGTTTAATGAGTGCATTATCATTCATGTTTAAAATTTTAATCCAATATCTTATCATATATACTTGTCTATTTATTTTCAAAGGGACTCTTCCAAGATCGCCATATAAACCACTTAAATTTGTGGATTTATTTACAATAAGAAGTTTTCTGCAAAACTTTGTATGAATTAATTCTATATCTTTTCCTGGGTTTAACCCCTAACTTTCCGAACAGTAATTTAGGACAGATGCAACAAGAGTATCAAAGAGTTTCGATTTCTCAAATGTCCTAAATTCATATTGATTAAAAATAGAAAAAAGTCGGTACATGGCCTTTGATGCATGTTCAGCTATGCATTTTTGCGTTCGGTGCCAATTGCCATTTTTAAAGAAGTATATACCTATGTATTTAAAAGAGGAGACAATTTCAATTTGTTGATTGTAGAGATAAAAATTGTGAGTAGTATGTCTTCCTCTCTCGAATATCATAACCTTCGTTTTATTAGTATTGATTTTCAGACCAAATGTATTACAATAAATTTCTACGTCATTCAACATAGATTGCAATGATGTCGGTGATGTAGAGAACAGTACTTGATCGTCTGCATACAAAACAATAAAAAGCTGTAGTTCATCTAATGAAAATATTCCATTTAAATTTGAGTTTATATTATTCATTATGTCATTCACGAACATCATGAATAAAAGACTTGAGCTCGGATCACCTTGTTTCACGCCGAGATGTGAATCAATGCAGCTGGAATGAATTTTTCCATTATGTTTTATGGCAGATCGTACAGTACTATACATAGATTTTACAGCCGTTATCATTTTGTGCTGACTTGTTCAGCAAGTAATTTTTGCCATAGAAATGCACGATTTATTTTGTCAAAACATTTTTCGTAGTCGATAAACACAGAATAGAGTTTTTGACCTGTGTGTATTACTTTGGATATTATAGAGTGTAGTATAAACACACAATCGACCGTGCTTTTGCCCTTTTGGAAGCCAAATTGAAAGTCTGATAATTGTTCGTACTTTTCTGACCATACTGTTAGTCTATTAAGAAGAATTTGTGAATATACTTTGGCTAGTATATTATTTAAAGTAATGCCTCGATAATTCTTTGCTTCTTTTGGGTCACCGCCTTTAAATATAGGTATAATATACCCCATACCCCAACTTTCTGGATATTCACCGGTATTAAATATGCTGTTAAAAAGAGATACTAGGTGAGTTGAAATAATGCTATAAGATGCTTTAATAATTTCAGCTGGTAATTTGTCGGGTCCCGAAGCTTTACAGCTATTTTGTTTATACACTGCTTTATGTATTTCAAATTCTGTTATAGGACAATCTAATTCATCGTTTAATACGTTTTGCATATTAATATTATCAGGGCCGTCGCTGGAGCTATTTTGATGATACGCACGACAAAATATGATTGTTTGTCGAGTGAGCATAGCGAGCGAGTATGCTAGGGGGGATCCGGTGGCATGCCCCCCCCCCCGGAGATATTTTGAAATGAAGCAATTTCATGCATTTCAATGCATTTTGTAACATACACTTGCAGGATTAAAGTTCTTACGACAATCCGTAAAAGGTATAAATTATGGCTAGATGTATACATGATCTATCGCCTTTATCGATTAAACAAGCACGTAAAATAGCACAAACTAAATTTCGAGATGCACCATATTTGCAATGGGCTCAATTATTCCACCACTCCACACACCACGGCGCCTATGTATCCATACTCCCCCCCCCCCCCTGGGGTTTTATTGCATTTTTGGAGTTTTCATTTTGTTTGCATTTTCGGAGACTAATGATACGCACGTGCGTACTTGCGTATGCCCAGCGACGGGCCTGATTATCATAAACAGTGATTTAAGAGATGTAATACTTTCTTCTCAACAGTAAGTCCGCATTTATGACAACTTTCAGTTCTATTAAACGAGAATATGTTCCCAAATGCCCTTATTACAGTTTCGCATTTAAGTTTTATAAGTGGGTACTTCTGGCTTAATTTCCATATGCGACAGGGACCCCTGTGACTGAATATACTAGTGTGAAGTTCTCTGTACATTAAAATATCAAAACGCGCATTGTGGGTTCGCTTCAGGTCCGGAGTTCGAGCACCGCTGGAGCCGTTACGATAGTGCCCTTAGGCAAGTCATTTAAATGCCACATTGCCTCTTCTTCATGGCGATGGTTTCCATCAGGAATTAGGTCTCGAGAGTGATTAATATAAGTTGAAAGAACTTGTTTCGCAATCGAGGTAAAATTAATTTGTATAAAATATTTAATAGATTCCGTCTTTAAGCTTATTTCATACTTTTTCAAGATACCCCCCTATAAGCCATATCTGAACAATGTTATATAGATTTATTGTCATTAACACATTCAACACCAAGTAACTGACATGGGCTGGTCCATTATATATTTAGAACAGAACAGAACATATGTTTATTTTGACGTATACATAAGTACATAGTCATTAATAGAAATATACATACATGCATATAGATATATATATACATAATTATATATATATATATATATATATATATATATATATATCCACACATAAAAACATAATTACATATCACAATCAATCAATGTAATAGCCATTATATACAAGTGCTACGAATGTTGTCATGTAGCACGGAGGATAAACTCTAATATCATATTTAAATCTAAGAAGTCAAGGTATTTAATATATTATTTCGTTTGTTTAAAGCATTTTTAATGTAAAGAGCCAAATTATACAGGTCACTTCTGTTATCAGAGCTTAACAATTTCAAAAATGTATACATACTTGGTCTTGTATACAATCTTTTAGTAATGAATTAATCCGAAAATTACATTTAGACCAATTAATTTATAAAAATGGGTACTTTTGTCTAAAATAGTAATATTACTGGCAAAAAGTGTACATCCTGATGAGACGATTCGTCACTAGCCGGCTCATCTGGATCTACTCTTTATATAAGCCTATTTAGATTAGATGTGTGTGGTGTTGAAAGGGTTAATTGTCTCATTTCCCTTTTCTACTCTACTAGCCAATTCCACATATCATCATATACCATAACATATTTTAAAACACTGTCGTGACGTGTGCATGTGTGTTAAGTAAGATATAACCCTCAAACGGATCCAATATGTACGATATTGGTACTTCCCTTTGCGCAACGCACCTCACACAGTCCAATATTTTACATATTGGATCGTTTTCGGCTTTTATCCTATAAATATATCTCTACTCCTTACTGTTTTCCAATGTGCAGTTTTTCTGGACGAGTGGGAATTTATGTGATAAGAATTACTGCTATTTATTCGTATTATAGGTACAATGTATTAAAATTATCCAATTGTTTTCAGGGAACTAGTTTCAAGCTTTCACTGCTGTGCGTATTGACATACAGGCTTGAACTGGAATCCAGAAATGGCCAGGTCAATCTATTTACGTAGTTGAAATTCTGCAACACTAGTTAAGTTCCCTGCATAATTATGATTCGCGGATGTTCCAACTGGGATGTGGTATATACTATTATGCTGTTATTGTCAACATGTTTACATTTAATTACTAAAGTAGGTGTGGAAGTCGTGATAGCGCAGTGGATACGCTTTCGCTTAAGGTGCGAAAGGTCCGGAGTTCGAGCCCACTGGAGCCGTTACTATTGTGCCCTTAGGCAAGGCATTTAAATTCCACGTTGCCTCTTCTCTCTCCCTCGTGGCGATGGATTCCATCAGGAATGAGGTCTCGAGAGTGATTTATATAAGTTGAAATAACTTGTTTCACAATCGAGCTAAAATAAATTTGTATAAACTAAAGTATTCAATTTATAAGTTATATACATTCACTCAATACACTATCCGAGTGTGTATTATGCAGAGTGAATTTTCCATCGTCCTTCTATTACATATTTATATGCAATAGTCCTTCTTGTTCCAATTCAGTTCACCACCAATAAGTGCACACATGACAAAACACATTTTACAGACGGATCTGTAGTCCAGTGGTAAAACGCACACAAAACACATGTTGCAAATATATCACAAGTACGCATGTAAACATCACAGGTTCGATCCCCCGTCTGACCCTAATAATATTAACAGTCTTTCAGATGGGACGTTAAACCGAGGTCTCGTGTCGGTGCTTTACATCGTGCACATAAAAGAACCAGAGGAGAATCTGGAATGGGTCTCTGTCTGTATCATGCACTATCCTCCAAAATCTAAAATGACTAATCTCTTCAGGAGGCGTCGCTCATATGGGCAACCGGTAGCGACGATAAATAAACGTAAAACATACACAAAACACATGTTACAAATATATCACAAGTACGCATGTAAACACTCACCAGGACCATTAGGGGTTTCGGTGATCACTCGATGAAATAAAACTATCTCACACCCACTAATAAACACAAATATCGTCTATTTCATATTTTAACTGAATATAGCTTAGAAGTTGTATCCAGGTTGTTTTCATCTCACACGAATGACAACATATAGGCCTACGCCTTCACCCGTGCCAACGAGAGTGATTAATATAAGTTGCTTCGCAATCGTTGTAAAATAAAACAAAGTTCACATTTAAACGTATCTTGAGTGCTTTGCAGTAAACTGTCCTTTGGATAAATGGATGGTACGCTTTCGGTCACCGTACCTAGCCGATTCCCAAACGCAGTCATTTTACACTAATGGCGTCTTATTCTTCTAGCCATTTTCGGTATTTTGATCTATCAAGCCCCATGTGTAAATATGCGTTGTACAATGTTGTATTTCAGAATATGATAATATCATTACAATATTATTGACTACTGAAGCAAAACACAACCATGATGCCGTATATAAGCCGATTACGATCCAATATGTCTGGTAACACGCTGGACTGGTAATCCAGGGATCGCAGGTTCGATCCCCCGTCTGACCCTAATAAAATTAACAGTCTTTCAGATGGGACGTTAAACCGAGGTCTCGTGTCGATGCTTTACACCGTGCACGTAAACGAACCAGAGGAGATTCTGGAATGGGTCTCTGTCTGTATCATGCACTATCCTCCAAAATCTAAAATGACTAATCTCTTCAGGAAGCGTCGCTCATATGGGCAACCGGTAGCGACGATAAATAAACGTAAAACACACATATGTCTGGATACAGACGGATCTGTAGTCCAGTGGTAACACGCTGGACTGGTAATCCAGGGATCGCAGGTTCGATCCCCCGTATGACCCTAATAAAATTAACAGTATTTCAGATGGGACGTTAAACCGAGGTCTCGTGTCGGTGCTGTACGCCGTGCACGCAACAGAACCAGATGAGACTCTGGAATGGTTCTCTGTCTGTATTATTGCACTATCCTCCATAAACAGTTCTAACAACTTATATTAATCACTCTCGTTGGCTCGTATGAAAGCGTATATGTGGTCATTCATGTGGGAGAAAACCCAACTGTCCGATATGGCGACCATTGTACCATCTCACATACTCCCCGGTCCGAGGATCGAACCCGGATTGGTGAGAAGCGAGCGCGCTAAGATTTAATCGACTACTCTGGCTTTTTGATAATGGACTGAAAGCATAAAGGTATGACGTCATGGCTGTGTTTTAATTTTTGGATTGACCGTTATTCAATGATTGTAATATATTACTAGTTTTAATTTACTTGAGACATCTGCATATTCAGTCGATGCTAGGTCACAGTAAAGTCACAATAGGTAGTGAAATGCATCAGCCTCGTCGGTGTAGTGGTAATATAGAATGATTGTAGCGTCGAAGGTACAGGGTTCGAGCCTCAATGAAGGTATATTTTTTGTCTTTTTTAATATTTAAAATTTATATAAATATGCAAAATACTTCATGAATTTCTTACGGCTGCTCAACGGATACTGTCAGTGAAAACGGAATGGAGATTTAAATTGTTCAACATTGAAATGTAATAGTAATACATGTATAGACTGCATACAATAAAATAGAACACATGAAATAAACAATAAAGTAAATAAAAATGAATAAATATAAAACATTTATCAACCCCAAATTGGGAAAATATCTTTTATTCATTAGCAACACGAATAAAAATATCATTTAAGATGACAAAAAATGTTTTGTACCTAATAAAATGAACATTATAGTTAACTAAATGAAGGTAAGTATGATACTGTCTGGAGTAAATTTATCCTTGAAATACTAGTGTCGAATGATAATTTGATATTTGCAAAAGCATATTATTTACCTGGATAGGTATGTTTTAGCCCAGCTGTCAGGATAGATATCCGTATAAATTATTATATTATATCTTTATTTCTGTCTCATCTATGTACAGCTGTCAGGATAGATATCCGTATAAATTATTATATTATATCTTTATTTCTGTCTCATCTATGTACAGCTGTCAGGATAGATATCCGTATAAATTATTATATTATATCTTTATTTCTGTCTCATCTATGTACAGCTGTCAGGATAGATATCCGTATAAATTATTATATTATATCTTTATTTCTGTCTCATCTATGTACAGCTGTCAGGATAGATATCCGTATAAATTATTATATTATATCTTTATTTCTGTCTCATCTATGTACAGCTGTCAGGATAGATATCCGTATAAATTATTATATTATATCTTTATTTCTGTCTCATCTATGTACAGCTGTCAGGATAGATATCCGTATAAATTATTATATTATATCTTTATTTCTGTCTCATCTATGTACAGCTGTCAGGATAGATATCCGTATAAATTATTATATTATATCTTTATTTCTGTCTCATCTATGTACAGTACATACATTACAATTAATATAAACACATACATTGCACATAGCCATTCTACAAATGAGAATTATAAGAGACAATAACTTTTTACAATACATGGAACATGTCTTACTTTCTAAAAACTATGTGAAAGTCGCTAATCATGACATTAAAAAATATTTAAAATACTGATTTTTAGGATTCTGACAGGGAAAAGGTGCACTATCGCGCAAATTAGAATATGTTTTAAGAAATCAGAACCACCTCTGATCAGATCAGGGATGGGTGGATTAGCAGCCTTTACATAGTTCACATAAAAAATTGTTCACTAGTAAAATAATGTACACATTATTTACACAAATAAAAACTACGCCGCTGTAAAATATTAAAACAGGTTTTGGCACATATACGTATTAATGCCGGATTAGTGAATAACGTAATAAATTTATTTGTTTTAGACAGTGTTAGAAAGTGTATCCATGTATATCATAAACAATCGTTATTAATACAACGCCGGGTTTTGGAATGTCCGAGGTTTTAATATGAATCCAGATTCTGACAATTTTAATTTAAGATCTTCTTGTATTTTAGAGTGTAATTTTGACATTTTAGCTCTTGCAGAAACTCATTTGATAGATGATAATGTTTTAACTGTTGATGGTTACCGCTGGTTCGGACATAATCGGAAGCATATTCATAAAAATGCCAGGACAGGTTCGGGTGGAGTAGGATTTTTGATTAGGAATATAATATGTGATAATTTTGATATCACTATTTTGAGTGATACACACGAAGGTATTTTATGGCTCAAGTTGGTCCATAAATATGAAAAATTCACCTTAATGCCATGCGTCTGTTACCTGCCGCCTGAAAACTCATCACGTTATTTTGATGTGAACACCTTTTATGATTGTCTTTTGACTGATATTTATACATTTCAAAATGATGGTATGATTTATGTTTGTGGTGACTTCAATAGCCGATGCGGAGACCTGAATGACTTTATTGCCGGTGTAGATGATATACAGCCGCGTAATGTCATAGATTTCACCAAAATAATTTACGGTGAACTTTTTATAGATTTTTTGGTAAACACAAACATGTGTATGCTAAATGGTAGAAGTGGTTCTGTAGATAAATTTACTTCTGTTTCTGTGAAAGGGTCATCCGTAGTTGATTACTGTATTACTACACATGATAATATGTGCAATCTGACTGACTTTTCGGTTACGTTAACGTCACAACTAGTAAATACCTCTGGTTATCTACATTCGTTAACACCAACTAGTATGCCAGATCATTCAATGCTGTCATGGAATATTGTTAGTAACGCATTTACAGAGGAATATGATATACATGAGCATCATTCTTACGATAAGTTTGACCTTGGAAATGTTAATAATTCTTTCATGAGTAGTTCTGAAATCTTAGTACAAGTAAATAAGGTCATTGATACGTTGGAACAGGGATTTCGTACTCAGAATGATATTAATCTTGTATATAGTGAATGGTGTACAATTTTGAAACAGAACATGTATAATGACATTCCTTATAAAACTATTGTAAGTAGCAATAAAAATAAAAAACATAGACCTGGTAAACCTTGGTGGAGTGGTTATCTAACAAATTTATGGTCTAAATTATGTATTGTAGAACGTAAATGGCTGAATTGTTGTAATAGAAATGACAAAGTTAGATTTAAAGCAGAATATGTACAAGCCCGTAAGCTATTTGACCAGGAAGTTCAAAAAGCCAAACGATTTTATTGGTTTACTATGCAAAATGAACTTTTAACAGATTGTAATGTTGACCAATCTAAGTTTTGGCAGTCAATTGGACAGATTGGAGTTGGTCACTGTAAAAATAAATTAATACCTATGCAAATAATTCTGGATGATGGTTCTACTTCCTCGTGTATTGATGACGTTTTACATAAATGGAAAAGCGATTTCAGTTCTCTGTTTAATAGACATGATAGAGTAAATGTAAATGATTCGCTGCCAACTCAGCCTGATCTTAATAATGATGACATACCATTTAATGAGTCTATTTCTCTATTAGAAGTCAAGAAAGCTGTAGATAACGCAAAGCGTGGTAAAGCTTGCGGAATAGATGAAATTCCAGCTGAAGTATTAAAGAACGATACTACTGTTATATTTTTGCACGCCTTATATAATATTTGTTTTGAAAATAGCATTGTTCCTACTATATGGAGTCAGTGTATTATTAACCCAATACCAAAATCTACAACAGCTGATCCTAGAGACCCTATGTCATATAGAGGAATTGCTTTAGCATGTACAATGTATAAGATATACTGTACTATTTTGAATAATAGACTCAGTTCGTGGGTAGAAGATAGTGGCATTGTAGCAGATGAGCAGAATGGCTTCCGGAAAAAACGTAGTACTTCGGATCAAATTTCTTCTTTGGTAAATATAATTGAAACACGAAAGAAGCTCAGAAAATCTACCTTTACTGCTTTTATCGATTTTCGTAAAGCATATGACTTTATTAATAGGTCTAAATTATGGACAAGGTTAAATGAAACGGGTGTTTTTGGTAAAATGTTATTAGCCATTAAGTCACTCTACTCATCTGTCGCCTCATGTGTTAGAATCAATTATTTTAAAACTGAATGGTTTGATGTTCATTGTGGACTGAGACAGGGCTGTGTGTTATCACCGTTATTGTTTAACCTCTACGTTAATGATTTAGCAATTTACTTAAAATCACTTAATGTTGGTATTAAAATAGATGATGAGATTGTCTGTATACTTCTATATGCTGATGACATCGTTTTACTAGCTGAAAACGCACAAGATCTACAAGTATTGTTAAACTCACTATACGATTGGTGTCGTCTTAATGATATGTCAATTAATATTGGTAAAAGTAACATAATACATTTTCGTCCAGAACGTGAAAATAGATCTGATTATTTATTTAAGTGTGGACATGACCAGTTGGCAACTGTTGATAGATATACTTACCTCGGGGTTGTGCTGCATGAGCACCTAGATCTAAATGTTACAGCTAAAATGGTTGCTCAAAGTGCAAGTCGTGCATTAGGTTTACTGATTGCTAAATGCAAAATGATAGGTGGAGTACCTTATAACGTATTTACCAAATTATACGATTCAATCGTTTGGCCTGTAATTGCTTATGGTGCTTCAGTCTGGGGTTTTAAAACATTTACATGTATAAATGCAGTCCAAAACCGAGCTATGAGATTTTTTTCTGGGTGTTGGAAAATACACGCCTAATGCTGCGGTCTCAGGAGAAATGGGTTGGATTCCACCTACTGTCCGTCAATGGAAGTCTATTGCATTATTTTGGACACGGTTAGCTAATACGAACAATTCTAGACTGAATAAACGTATTGCACTCTGGGCAAACATTAAATCTGCTAATTGCAAAAACTGGTTTTATTTCGTCAAGAAGCACTTTGCAGATCATAATTTGGTTGAATTTTGTAATTTGTCTGTACCCATATCTAAACACACATTTGTAGATCGTGTAGAAAAATCTGATATGGTAAAATATGTAGCAGAGTGGTCTTCCTCTATAACTAGCGTTTCTGGTACATCCGGAAGAGGTCGCAATAAATTAAGAACATATTGTACATTTAAAACTGATTTTCGAACTGAGGAATATTGTAACCTAATTTTACCTACAAGACATAGGTCTGCATATAGTAAATTTAGGTGTGGAGTTGCCCCAATTCGCATAGAAACTGGAAGGTATGAAAATCTACATTTAGAAGATCGCAAATGTCCGTTTTGTAGTGTTTTGGAAGATGAACGCCATGTACTATTATAATGTACCATATACACTGACCTTAGAACTGTTCTTTTTGAAAAGGCAGTGTTGTATGAACGCAACTTCCTTAATTTAAGCAAAACTGATCAACTTATTTTTCTGTTTACTGATCATATCTAATTAGAATTTGTGCCAAGACCTGTTTTAATATACTTCAACGACGCTACTTTTACCTTTGTAAATAATATATGATTTATTTTTATTTTTTAAATATATGTGTTGATACCTTTTATTTATCACAAGAAACAGCTGCTAATTAGTTCATTCTCGATCTGATCGAGGCTGATAATTGATCTTTTAAAATATTTCTTAATATGCACATTAGTGCCCTCTTTTCCATTTCAGTGTTTGAAACTTATGTATTTTAATTCATATTCAACAAGAGAATTAGCAACTGTTTCTTGGTTTTATGTTGTAAATACCTTGGTGAATTGTACTGTAATTATGTGATAGTCGTACTGTGATATATAGTCTCTTATAATTCTTTGAAGAATGGCCATGTACTGATGTTAATGTGTAAGCTTTTATGTATATATTTTATGTAATGTACATGGATGAGACATAAATAAAGATTAAATCCTACTTACCTATCGTAATTGAGCCATTGTAACAATTATTTTCTTTTTACTTTATGTTATAGGTTTTTATATCCTTAATGTTTTTCCCCGTTATATACATATGTACAGAGATGAGATTTCCCCGTTATATACATATGTACAGAGATGAGATTTTCCCGTTATATACATATGTACAGAGATGAGATTTTCCCGTTATATACATATGCAAGATGAGATTTCCCGTTATATACATATGTACAGAGATGAGATTTCCCCGTTATATACATATGTACAGAGATGAGATTTTCCCGTTATATACATATGTACAGAGATGAGATTTCCCCGTTATATACATATGTACAGAGATGAGATTTCCCCGTTATATACATATGTACAGAGATGAGATTTTCCCGTTATATACATATGTACAGAGATGAGATTTCCCCGTTATATACATATGTACAGAGATGAGATTTCCCCGTTATATACATATGTACAGAGATGAGATTTCCCCGTTATATACATATGTACAGAGATGAGATTTCCCCGTTATATACATATGTACAGAGATGAGATTTCCCCGTTATATACATATGTACAGAGATGAGATTTCCCCGTTATATACATATGTACAGAGATGAGATTTCCCCGTTATATACATATGTACAGAGATGAGATTTCCCCGTTATATACATATGTACAGAGATGAGATTTCCCCGTTATATACATATGTACAGAGATGAGATTTTAATAAAGATGAAAACTAGTAAGACCGAGGAACAATTAAATAATGCCTAAAACGAAAATATTTGAAATACTGAAATGGAAATAAAGCGCTAATGCGCAATTAAGAAATGTTTTACAAAATCAGTTATATGAATGCACATTGATGAGACAGAAATAAAGAATATATACATACAGAAAAAACTAAATCTGTAGATTTTATTTTCTGTAATTGTAGTCACATTGGAATTTAACTACATTGTCGAAAAAAGGTAAAACACACAAAATCCCCAATTATATTATGATATTCATTAATAGGTGTACAACATTTTCATTAAATTGTATATATTTGGTATTTCAGATTCCCTATGTCCATATATGCTCAAACATAAAAGCCGATAAATTTGTTGCGGACTTAGAATAGTTCAGGGCAAATCGACACGGCCGTTAAAATAGTTGTCATTTTCAAACGCAATTGGAAGCAACTGAACATTGTTCAAATATACATTATTTGGTATCTCTGTAAAGAGGAAGAAATATGGCTCACCATTATAACAGGAATAATTTTGTGCTGTACTTAACCCCTGTTCAATCAATCATCAAATATGGATGAACACAAAGATTCCACATAATCTATATAATTTATATAGAGGCCTAAGTGTATCACATTTAAGGCAAAATGGAAGCAATTTCCCAAATACTTATTTTGTCAGAATGTATACCAAATAAAAGACAATTGAACGATGAATACGGCTATAACCCGAATAATTTGATAATGTTAACAATAAAGACGTTATTTAGAGATTACAATCAGTTTGCTATGTAATTTTGCGTACAGGTGAGGTAGTGGTCAGTCATGGATATCGGGTATCGATAAGCTACGGATATGGACGCCTATGACGAAAATTGTTCTACATGATTTGTTTGGCATGTTGCGATATAATGTCGCGTTAATGAAATGTATTATAATAATTTATTTTTATTTTCTCAATTCCAGACTTGCCAGGAAGAGAAAATAGACAGACAGTTGAAGGTTCCACTGAAATCTGCCGTCAGTAAAGCTGCTGCTATGACAGGCGTGTCCGAGACAGCTGTAATAATGATTGGTAAATAATCCTAGACTCGGGAACGCGCGTGCAAGGGGTCTGGTACATACGTACTGGATGACTTTGATAAATCTGTTGTTCGGAGGGCAGTTCAAGAAATGATAACTTCGCGGAAAACGGTTCCGACAATAAAACGCTTTTCAAAAGTACTAAAAGAGAAGATTAATTATCGTGGTGGCGATCAGCACCTTCGTCGAACGCTTAAAGAACGGGTAGCATCGAATATGAAGCAGTATATGGAACGTACAGACAATGGCTTTCTTCTCGCTCAATATCTGCGAAAAATTAACGCATTCCGAGAAATGGGAAGACCCATCATATATACTGATGAAACATTAGTTCACGCAACCCACACAACACCCAAGTGCTGGCAGTCCGAAGATACGGTTCTAGTTGTTCCTTTCAATAAGGGCAATCGTTTAACTATCAGTAGAAATCAGGTTCTGAAGTTGGGTTTGTGAAAGGGGTGCAACTAGTTTTCACTTCTAAGTCAAAGAGTGGCGATTATCACGATCACATGAAATGTCGACAATTTCCAGAGATGACTGAACACGCAACTCATACCAAATATACCGGCGAACTCGGTGGTTGTGATAGATAATGGCCCGTAGCACAGCGTTCAACTTGATCGATTGGTGTGTCATATATACATAAACAAGGTGATTAACCCAATACGATTGGTGTGCCATATATACATAAACCAGGTGATTAACCCAATACGATTGGTGTGCCATATATACATAAACAAGGTGATTAACCCAATACGATTGGTGTGTCATATATACATAAACAAGGTGATTAACCCAATACGATTGGTGTGTCATATATACATAAACAAGGTGATTAACCCAATACGATTGGTGTGCCATATATACATAAACAAGGTGATTAACCCAATACGATTGGTGTGTCATATATACATAAACCAGGTGATTAACCCAATACGATTGGTGTGTCATATATACATAAACAAGGTGATTAACCCAATACGATTGGTGTGTCATATATACATAAACAAGGTGATTAACCCAATACGATTGGTGTGTCATATATACATAAACCAGGTGATTAACCCAATACGATTGGTGTGTCATATATACATAAACAAGGTGATTAACCCAATACGATTGGTGTGTCATATATACATAAACCAGGTGATTAACCCAATACGATTGGTGTGTCATATATACATAAACAAGGTGATTAACCCAATACGATTGGTGTGTCATATATACATAAACCAGGTGATTAACCCAATACGATTGGTGTGTCATATATACATAAACCAGGTGATTAACCCAATACGATTGGTGTGTCATATATACATAAACAAGGTGATTAACCCAATACGATTGGTGTGTCATATATACACAAACTAGGTTATTAAAACAAGGCAATTGACATAACGTGTATCACATGTAAAAAGTACGATGTACATACATGTCAATAGTTATATCCGATTTCCATGTTAAGTTATGTTATATTTCGGGTTTTACGCCTGCATCAGCACCATTTTGGGCTATATCGCCGGCGGGCAGTTTACCTAACAACACCTTTCCTGGGCAGGCTCCAGCGGTTAACCAGTACTTGGGTGCACCAACCTCCGTAAGAAGCTGCCAACTTTTTCATATAAATGAGACACGGCCTGAGCGGGGCTCGAACCCGTGACCATCAGTGATGATAGGTTACAGTGGTATACAAGTCAGCAACCTTAACCACTCGACCACGGAGGCGGATCCATGTTAAGTAGGTCGTTCGAATAAACATTACCTCCTTTCTATACCTTCCTAACTTAACAAGTTATATTAGAGATGAACTTGTATAAACACTCCGGTTAGTTTACACATGTTTGGCCTAGTATAAATTAATAAAAATGTTTTATATAAAGTTGTCTTCAGTCATTTTAGACTGGGCATATCACAATACAAATGATTTCAAGTCTAAATATTTGGACTACTATAAAGGCATGCCCTATCCGAGCGCGGCAGTCTTCACCTACCATGTCGGTCTGTTTCTAACCTAAGGGTATGTACTGACATTCTCATACTAGTTATATGACCCCTTAGATTTCTGCTCATAATAATGTTCAGATAATGTTCTAGACGATATAGAAAGCATCACCGGAGATTACCGGAAATATTTGAGAATCTGGAAATGTCCGTTATGCTGAACAAGAATCCTATTCAAAACTAAAATGTAGCACAATAATTATGTTCTTCCAAATTAAAAAGTTTTAACTCGTTGAATATTTTTAAGTTACCTCACTTGCCACAAGCAATTATGTCGTATATATCCAATATTTAGGGGGAAAATGAACATTTTCAAACATTTCATACATCGGTCGTTTCCGGTTTCGTTTTACCTAATATGACGTGTACTAGAGGTCGAGTCATTTTGTAAACGACGACAAAGTAATTTTACCAAAGTGAGAGTTTGGTTTCAATATAGACAGACAAGTATTTTATTTCATATCATAGTTAATGGTAACGTGAGAGAAATTTAGGATATTGTACTTTTGTTGTGTATAATGTTTTTGAATCTCAAGCTATTTGGATTGGTCAGCATATCATGTGTTATACTGTATATATGTGTCAAGAAACTGTGTATGGTTTACGACAATAACATATTCCGTCTTCTGTCTTCATATCAGGTTATACACAAATACAAATAGGCCTACATAGCATTTATATAGCGCAAAAATTAAATATTATTCTATTGCGCTTCACAATTACAGATGCAATTTTAAACATTTACCCATGACAATAATATATGGAAATATAAATAAAAATGTATACATATATAGATATAACTAGGATTCTAGTTTTGGATAAGAACATATTTTATCATGATATCTACACCATTACAGTATATAAGTGAGTGATTGGATTAACGATAAAAGTGGCAATATGAACCATAGACCCAAACACCGCCGTAAGAATGACAACCGTGATGTGGCCAGTACAGTGAATGGGCCGGTACAATGATCCGCCCATCACCACACGACAGAGCTCGAACCCAAGAGAATGCCCATACAACACTTCACTCGTCAATCCAATACTTATAAAGTCGATCTTTGATCTTATTGAACAAAAATATTGTATTTAAAGTTTTAAACTGTTTAATATCATCACAGATGTTATTTTTGTACAAAGAGCACAAACTTATCGTCCATACACATGTCACATATAGAACATATTACATGACAACATGATGGACATAATGATACCATATTGAAATTTAAATAGTATAATGTATGCAATTTATAATACGGTATTGCCAGTTATTGCTAAATAAAATTGTAAACTGAACAATACTGAACAATAATTATGCCACTGGTATAATGTTTCACAACAAACCAATCGCAGGGCTTTGATACTGTATGCGAAAAATCCAAACTGTTTGATTCACTAGTATACCTTAATTATAGTGCGGAAGTATGGGGACATTATGAAGGTAAAGACATTGAACTTATCCACACAAAAGTTTGCAGAAAATTGTTGGGAGTAAAAAAATCGACCAATCTAGACGCACTATATGGGGAATTAGGAAGGATACCAATTAAATGAAAGTAAGCCGACAAATAATAATGATAAAATACTGGATAAAAATATTGTCATCTAAAGAAAATTCAATCATAAAAAAAGTTTATAATATGCTTAAGAATGATACTAACAATGGAGAAACGTATAGTGGTTCTAACTGGGCGTTTCAAATTAAGCAATTACTCGACCATTGTGGAATGTCACAGATTTGGCAAACTCAGCTGAATTATCCTGTTAATTTTTTCCCCATAAAACAAAGAATCATTGATATGTATCACCAAAGTTGGTACGCAGGTATAAATAATTCTAACAGGTTAGAAACATATAGTATATTCAAGCACGAATTCATCATGGAAAGTTATCTTGACTTCATAAAAGAGAAAAGATTCCGCTTTGCATTGTCAAGATTTAGAACATCTTCCCACCAATTAAACATTGAAAACGGTAGATATAACAATATCTCAAGAGGTCAGCGAGTATGCATTAACTGTAATTCAAACTTGATAGAAAATGAATATCATTTTCTTATGGTTTGCCCAAAATACAGAGATTTAAGAATAAAATATTTTAAGCGATACTATTGTCAATGGCCTAATATACATAAGTTTGAAAACCTCTTGTCTAAAAGCTCTAAACATGTAATAGAAAATACAGCAAAATTTATATATTATGCAAGTATTATACGGACAGGAAACTAATTACAGCTAGATAATGGATATATGCATTCATATATCACACAACAGTTATTTAACAACATAGAGATCAGTATAATCGTTAATATATGTGTCTTTATCTTGTGAAATGCAGGACAAAATTGTACAATATTATATACAATTAAACCGATGTTAGCGTTCACCTCTTTTAAGCAGCCAATCCGTATTAATAAGCCAGTTTGGATATTCCCAATATATGTTATACATTTTACCTATATTAAGCAGTTTCGTATGTAACTGTATGTGATTCCCTGGGCCGGCTGCTTAAGAAAGGTTTGTCTAAAGTGCTGAATGGAAACTACACTACTTATAAATACATTAAAATGTCATGTATGTCATTCATTAAACCAATGTATTGCAACACTATAATATATAGATATTTTATATTTTAGTACACTAAATATCCAAAATACAATCAATCATTCAATAAACGAGCACATCCGTTAACCGCGACGTAGTAATTGATAGTACCAGGTAAATCAAAAAACTCGTGCGAACATTTTCCTACTTCATTGAAGTATAAGGCGTTCTAAAGATAACGACCTATATACTACTGGTAGTATTTAACTGATAGTACTACTTTCCTCTAAAATCTCGTGCAAAAAATAATTTATTCATTGAGGCTCATGAATGAAATTACACAACGACCTACAGACGACATTTTTCATAAAGTTTGATTTTTCATACATATGAATGAGCTAGCATGAGAAATACTCATATATCATTCATTTATTTGCTTTCAAATTATCCTTTTCAAAGTTCATACGTACACGCGTCTCCGAAACTACTCCATTATAAACCATGTTTTCATGTTTTCACTTTTTCACAATACATGTATATGTATTTTATCTGTATGCTATAAGCATCAGCTGATGTCTTAATGCAATAAATGTTGTCGTCGTCGTCGTTGTCGTCGTCGTTGTCGTTGTCGTTGTCGTTGTCGTTGTCGTTGTCGTTGTCGTTGTCGTTGTCGTTGTCGTTGTCGTTGTCGTTGTCGTTGTCGTTGTCGTTGTCGTTGTCGTTGTCGTTGTCGTTGTCGTTGTCGTTGTCGTTGTCGTTGTCGTTGTCGTGTGTCGTTGTCGTTGTCGTTGTTTGTCGTTGTCGTTGTTGTTGTTGTTGTTGTTTGTGTTGTTGTTGTTGTTGTTTTGTTGTTGTTGTTTTGTTGTTGTTGTTGTTGTTGTTGTGTTGTTGTTGTTGTTGTTGTTGTTGTTGTTGATAGGCAATGTACTTGTTTTATGTTTTATTTCATACATGCATAATGTTACATGAAGCAAACCTAATTAGCATATCAATTAGCATATCAATTAGCATACCATATGTGCATACGTATTCTAAATCACATAGCACATATAGCAGCAACATTATCATATGTACATACGCATTCTAAATCACATAGCACATATAGCAACAACATTATCATATGTACATACGTATTCTAAATCACATAGCACATATAGCAACAACATTATCATATGTACATACGCATTCTAAATCACCTATCACATATAGCAGCAACATTATCATATGTACATACGCATTCTAAATCACATAGCACATATAGCAGCAACATTATCATATGTACATACGCATTCTAAATCACATAGCACATATAGCAGCAACATTATCATATGTACATACGCATTCTAAATCACATAGCACATATAGCTGGGACACGTGTGTCTTATGGACACGTGTGTCTTATGGACACGTTCTTAATTACTAAATTGATAACATTGATAACCCACATGATTTGTGAATAGCGCCATATTTTTCAATGTATTAATCTAATGATCAGATCGCTTCTGTTCATACTATATAATTATTATTGAATGCATATTATTAGGTGACTTATAGGCCCACTTGGCCGGTGCGTCTTCTCGTTTAATATTTGCTATATATTTGTTGAAATGTGCACATGTCACTTTAATAAAAACTTACTTACTTACTGTAGCAGAATTATACTATTAGTAATTAGTACAATATGCGAAAGTCTTAAAATAATATAAAACTGGTATTGTCGTTTCCTGGAAATGATGTGATTTCATAGTCATATTCTGAGTCGCCATTGGTATTATGCTGATATTATGTAATATGTGCTATAGTATATGATGCGTTTGCAGTTCATTATGTGTATGAACCTAAGTTGTTGAATAAAGTTGAAAGTTGATCGTTAAGACTTTAATCATTTAATTACCTGTGTGAATATTATGTTGATTAATGCAACGTCACGAATAAAATATATGACATTAACTTAATTGCTTTCTATCATTCATACACAGTGTGTATCTAGGTAAGACGTATGCGTACAGGGTGCCCACGAAATAACTAAAGATGAAGCTCAATATTAAACGAACAAGTGGTAACATGCTGGACTGCGAATCCAGGGATAGCAGGTTCGATCCCGCGTCTGACCTTAATAAAATTAACAGCCTTTCAGATGGGTCTAGCGACGATAAATATGTTTATACAAATTTATTTTAGCTCGATTGCGAAACAAGTTATTTCAACTTATATTAATCACTCTCGAGACCTCATTCCTGATGGAATCTATCGCCACGAAGGAGAGATAAGAGGCAATGTGGAATTTAAATGCCTTGCCTAAGGGCACAATCGTAATGGCTCCAGCGGGGCTCGATAAATAAACGTAAAATACACACTCATGGCAGTCGTTGCCCAGATTTCATCAGTTAACAAGATCTGTTATCACCATTATTATCGACATTGAACACTAGCTTTATTAAATATCATTCTAACATTACTTTATAGTACGTTCCCATAAACAAACAACAAATATACCGTCCTTAAACCGCAACGGATAGAGCCGGTCTATTTGGCGGCTATTGAAATTTGCCCGGCCGACAAATTAACACACACACTTAGTCGTTCACATTCAGTCGTTCGTAGCATTATATTTAAGTCATGTTAGAATGGAAATAATATTTGGCTTACCGTTGTCCATCGGCGAATAAACAACCGTGTGTCGTTCAGATGTGTAGGAATTAACAACTTAGGCACACGACATGCGGTGAATTCATACGCATCATAACTCCAAACCGTGTTTCATTCACCTTTGAACAACGGCAAGACCGTATCCGTGGCCCAGTAGTTAAGGCGTCCGCCTCCGGAGTGGGAGGTCGAAGGTTCGAATCTCGTCAGGGGTTCGTTCTGATATGGCCGGTTGGTGAGCCGCCAGCTAGTTAAATAATGGTTACCGATTGCCTACCAGCCTGACGCCTGGCATACAAGCATAGGATTCGGGAAGTACTGATGTTCATAAAAAGAGGTGTCTCATAAGTCAGAAATTGGGTGACCCTTTAAATAGGGGTGACACTATAATAAACAAACAATTTACTTTACTTTATATTATTTCCTAATTTTATTATTCAGTATTACATGTTAAAGCGACATTACATCGCAAAATTCAAATAAAATGCATTATTTCAGGTAATAATGCATTGCTACTACAAATTCTTCCGAATACTTTCGAACATTAACATTGAATCAATATACAGCGTTATTGTGGTCTACAAACTTTCCAAATTTAATTGAAAGTAGGATTTCATATAACGGTCACCCATGCTCATGAATTGACGTTTTGTTATCGGAGTCAATACAAAGCGCGATATAATGTCGATTAGAGACTAAGATTAATCTACAAATAAATATATATAGGCACACATGTGAGATATAACTGTATATCTGTACCATACATCGTGTTATTCAGGATACACGAGTTGCATTACGCATGGATGTCGACCATATTTACATTATTTTCTTATGTCAACAAGCCGCGTATACGACGTTTGTTTATTAGTTGAAATACTCAAGTTTTGGAGGCAAATATTTGGTATAAAATATACCATATAATAGGAAAATACATTCTGTAGTGTCGCTTTAAAGACTTGCGTAAGTGTATAACATAATTAGTATGTTTGTTAAGTGAGTTTAAAGTTACAACAACAGCTTATGTCATTTGGCGAGTGGTGACTCTCCAGCTACTAGTGGTGGATTATTCGAGCAGTATTTCTGGCACGTTCGGGCACCCGAGTAGAACCAGCGACCGCTACAAGCCAGCTGGATAGCTTGCTCACATGACATCGGGATCTGAACCTATTGTGGTAAGGGGCAAGTGATTTGAAATCAACGATCTTAACCACTCAGCCACAGAAGTCACATTTGTAGCTTCGTCAATAATAGCGAACTCTACGCGAACTTTACGGTACCGCGAGTTGAGCAAATAGTGTCGATATTTATCGAAATTATAAGATTCGTTACCGAAAGTTTAATTTGCCGGAAAGATCTACCCTTCTATATACCAGAACTCGAGATTGTAGATTGAAATAGATCCTGCGTACATCCGTGGATATACTATATACGCTATATGATGCTACAATAAATATACAGTCAAACTTGCCCTAAAGACTACGTCTATTAAAAGACCACTTGTATTAAGAAACCACATTTTCAGTCCCCGTTGGTGTTGTTAAAGAACAAACAAATTAGCCTGCACTAAGAGGTTGTTCCAGCTTAGAAACCACTGTTTGCCCTTCTCTTAAGTCTTAATACAAATCCGATTGTAGATCTACGTCATTAACACTATTTGATAGTCGAATAAAATAACCCGCAGATGACAACATAATATATACACCAATTCAATGTTTACTAGTTAACTAATTAATCGAACGTTAATTATTATTATGCGCATGCGTGAGAAACAAAGTGGAAGTTTGAATTTTTAGCTCTCAAGAATGTTGAACATTTTCAGTGAACATTAAATTGATATCGAACAGTTAAGATTAGAAAAAGATCTACACGTGATCGTATGTGATTTTGAATGGGTGGCACTAAGAATAAAGGATCTAAATCTAAAAAAGGACTGAATCAGAGACTTCTCCTGAATCGGTGAGTTGTTACCAACAGAAACACGAGTTGCAATGTCAATTTATATTGTATTATGTTATATTTCGGGTTTTGACGCCTGCATCAGCACCAGTTTGGGCTATATCGCCGGCGGGCAGTTTACCTGACAACACCTTTCCTGGGCAGGCTCCAGCGGTTAACCAGTACTTGGGTGCACCAACCTCCGTAAGAAACTGCCAACTTTTTCATATAAATGATACACGGTCTGAGCGGGGCTCGAACCCGTGAACATCAGTGATGTGGTATATAAGTCAGCGACCTTAACCACTCGACCACGGAGGCGGACTAAAGCTTGATACAATTGAACAGCATGTCTTCAAAATCAGCGAGGAAGTATCAGCACTTGATACACATATTACCTCCATTGAATCAAATGTAACACACACGAACACTAACCTACGCGATATTGGAGGAAAGCCAAAAGTTTGATGAGTGGTTGCGCGATGAAATAAAACAAAACCAGGCTCAATTAGAAAAACAACTGACTGATGAAAAAGTGTATAAATTAAATTTATCTCAGAAGTGTGATTCTGAAAACGACCGACTATTGAATGATTTGGTTGATTTGCAGGCGAGAACAATGCGTGGAAATGTACTGTTTTTCGGTTTCAATGAATGCTCCAGTCCAGTTGAAAGAAATGGTGAAAATTGCGCTGATAAAGTTATATAATCGTTTTGTGAAAACAAGCTGGGTATTGACAAAGCAAATATGATTATAAAGATTGATAGAGCGCATCGTCTCGGTCGTTACAATGTAAATAAATATAGGCCTGTCATAGTTAAATTCAACTACTATCCAGATAAAATGCACGTACATAGAAGGTATACGAGAAGTGAATCACGTGAAAGCAAGAGCTACCGGAAGAAAGAGAGATAGAGACAGGTACAAGATGTTACAGCAGCAGACACAGTTTGAAATAAGACGGACCGATAGGAGATACATGGAAGATGCTAGCGATAACTACACCGAAAACCCTAAAAAGTTCTGGTCTCTTATTAAAAGCAAAGGTCAGGAGGCCTCAGGTGTTCCCGTCTTGAAGAATAAAGAAGGGTTCATGAAGAATGACAACCAGAGCAAGGCCGAGATTCTCAATGACCAGTTCCAGTCGGTTTACACACGAGAAGATACATCACATCTCCCTGATAAAGGACCCAGTCCACACCCGACAATGGACAATATTGAGATATCGCGTCACGGCGTATTTAAACTGTTATCCCAACTGAAACCACACAAAGCTACAGGGCCGGACTCTATTCATGCTTTTATACTTAGAGCAGCTGCACTTGAACTGGCACCTATACTGACCCTCATATACCAGCGATCCCTCAACACCGGCGAAGTCCCAGATGACTGGCGGAATGCATGGATTGTACCAGTATTCAAGAAAGGGGAGAAACACATAGCTGCAAACTACAGACCAGTTTCCCTTACATCCATTACTTGCAAAATACTGGAGCATATAATCCACAGCAGCATAATGACACACTTTGACAGACATAATATCCTTTGTGACCACCAGCACGGATTCCGGAAAAAGCGCTCATGCGAGACGCAGCTTCTTGTAACCATAGAAGACATTATTCGCCGCCGAGCCAAAGGAAACCAAGTGGACATTATACTGTTGGACTTTGCTAAGGCCTTCGATAAGGTACCACATTCCAGACTTCTCTACAAGATGGCTTACTATGGTGTTAGAGGGAGCACCAACAGATGGATTGACTCTTTCCTAGGAAACAGGAAACAACAGGTTGTTCTGGAAGGTTGCCACTCCACTTCTGCAGATGTATTGTCAGGCGTACCTCAGGGAACAGTTTTAGGACCCTTACTATTTCTGTCATACATTAATGACCTACCTGAATCCGCCATTTCATCAGAAACAAGATTGTTTGCAGACGACTCATTGCTATTCAGACATGTGACAAACCAACACGATCGCAATCTTCTCCAAAAGGACCTCACAGCCTTGGAAGAGTGGGAAAAGACATGGCAGATGAGTTTCAATGCTTCCAAATGTAGCGTCATCAGAGTTTCCCCGTCCAAGCGCAAAAACCTCATGCAGACCTCCTACACCCTACACGGACAAACGTTAGAAGTAGTTGACAGTAACAAATATCTAGGAGTGACAATTAGTAGTGACCTATCCTGGACCAAACATTGTGAGACTGTAATCGGTAAAGGAAACCGCTCACTGGGCTTCCTGCGTAGAAACTTCAAGGACTGTACACCCAAAGTCAAAGCTGCAACGTACACCACCATGGTCCGACCTGCTCTTGAGTATGCATCAACAGTCTGGGACCCACACCTCCAGAAAGATATCAAAGCACTCGAGCAGGTACAACGACGGGCAGCACGTTACGTCACTAAAGACTACAGTAGCAGGACTCCTGGTTGTGTCACCGCCATGGAGACCAACTTACAGTGGGAGAGCCTTGAAGATAGACGCAGGAAGAACAGACTGGCAATGCTGTACAACATCCAAAACGACTTAGTGGAGATCGACAGCACATCATTCATCCAACAGAGCGACTCCAGAACCAGAGACTCCCAGCGACTGTTCCAGGAGAGGATAACTGATGCTACGCTGTACCACTCCTTCTTCCCACGCACCACACGCGACTGGAACCAACTGCCAACCTCGACTACTTCTACCGCAACACTGGAGGCATTCAAGACCTGCTTGGGCGCCAGCCTCCCAGTGACTGCGGGCAACCACTAGACGACAAGCTCGTGTACATAGTTTTAAACTTTTATGCTGTACATAGCCTTTTGAGATGGCTGCTGTCCTCGCCCGACATGACCAGTCACGCTGGACTAAGTACATTCCAGTCGGAATCCAGTCCAATAATTGGAAGAAGAGAAGAAGAAGAATACCGTGTAACTGATCAGTACCCGAAGGTCATCCAGGCCAAGCGAAACAGATTGGTTCCCGAAATGATCAAAGCGAAACAAGCTGGCAAAACACATACACTGTACATCTCTTATGCGAAACTCTACGTCAATGGTGTTCAGATTACGATACCAGCTGATAGACCGACCAGTGTTAATGCTGATTAGAACAGTAACGGAAAACATGAGGTGTATTCTATGAAATGTGCAGGGTATTAAATTCAAGCTAAATGATTTTGACTTTATAAGCATTCTTAGTGAATACGACATTATTTGTTTAACCGAATCTTGGACCTCCAAATTCGACAACCTAGATTTAAACGGGTATGACTAGTATATTATACCGAAAGGTAATACAAGAGCGAAACGTAACAGTGGCGGGATATTAATATATTATAAAAATGTATTGCATGATAAGATTTCACTTGTTAAATCTAATGAAAATGGTATTATGTGGTTGAAATTAGCCACGGAATGTTTTATTAGTGGTAATGATGTATATTTCTGTTTATCATATATACCACTGGAAGGTTACAATGTATAAAAGAATGTAAACTTAACTGTGCTTGAATTTGACTTCTTTGATGCACTCAGGGTTGATATTAATTCCTTTTGTGACAAAGGCGATCTATTTCTGTTTGGCGACATGAACAGTAGAGAAGATAATAAGTCTGATACTGTTGAAAACATTAATTTAAACAAGTATGTAGATATACCTGATAATATTGAAAGAGAAAACAGATTGTGTAAGTTATGTAGTCAACATGCAGTTGAATCAGAATATCATTTTATGCTATGTTGTGACACATATAGAACAGTAAGAAAAACATATGTTAACAATATTTCATGGCCTTATGTACAGAAATTGTTCACGCTTATGTCGACAAAAAATAAACATTTGCAAGTACATGTAAAAGTATCTAAATATATTAAAGAATGTATGTTAATAGGGAAAAATGCCCTGGACATTTTAATTGTTTCTTAAATGTATGTTGTATGAAAATGTATAAATATACATGTATATATTTAATATTCATTACCATTTGTATTTATATTTGTCTTTGCCATAGTTTTTTTTTGTGTTTTTAAATGGCCAAAGGCAACTTGTTTGCTGATTGGTCAATAAAGTTGAATTGAAATATTACCTCTAACATTAATGTACCTGGTCGAAAATCCCAGGATAACCATGCCAATGCATCTGGGCACACACTCATCGCTCTGTGCAAAGAGAATGACTTGCATAGTCTTAATGGTCGTCTTGATGATGGTAAATGTACTTTCCATTGTAAAAATAGAACTCGAATATCGTCTAGTTTAATTGATTATGTAATTACCAATTATAAAAATAGTAAATATATTCAATCATTTCAGGTATCAGATTTAAATGAATTTTCTGACCACTGCCCCTATTGATTGTGTACTAAATTATAATTCTCCTGTAATTGAGGAGCCATATGTGCCGTATGACAAAGTTGTTTGGGATACTTCAAGGTTAAATGAATTGATTGAAATTTTAGAAAGTAATTTGATAATATTGTTGAAAATATTATAGGAAATGATGCCAGTTTTAATGATCATATCGATGCTTTTGGTGATCTCATACACAGTTGCTCTTTAGAGGTGTTTGGTAAAACATATACATGTAACACAATTAAATCTCCAAAGAAAATATCTAACTGGTTTGATATCGTACATATAAGAAATAAAAGTAGTGGCTGTGATAATTTAATATCATAATTTGTTTTAGATACTAAGCAATTTGTAGCATCATACTTAGTTAAACTATTTAATAAGGTGTTTGATAGTTGTACATATCAGGATATGTGATGCAATGGTATCATTGTCCCCATATATAAGAAGGGTAATAGAAATAACACATCAAATTACAGGGGAATAACTCTTATAAATTTAATGGCCATATTATTTTCTCTTGTATTAAGGAACAGAATAAACAGCTGGGCTGAACATAACAAACGTTTTTAATGAGTTTCAAATTGGATTTCGTAACAAATAAATACTAATTTATAATTGTGTTTTCATCGTACACAATATTAATACAAGCTATTCTTAATAAAAAAATATATCCTTGTATACTGCTTTTAATGATTACGAAAAAGCCTTTGATACAATTGAACAATTAATGGAATGTGGTATCGGTACCAAAGTCACCGATATCAATAATACCGATATCAATAATATAAAATCAATGTATAATAAAATTATTGCAAGTGTGAAAGTTGAAAACAATTCAGACGCATTTGAAATATATGTTTGTGTCAAGCAAGGCGAACCACTGAGTGCCCTTTGATTTATACTATTCATTAACGATATTAATAGTAGCATTGACTTTAACAATATAACGGACACAGCTTTAAATGTACTTGCTTTTTACATGTTGCTATTTACTGATGATATTGTTTTGTTCACATCTGACCCAGATTCTCTACAATCGCAACTTAACAATGTTCATAATTATTCACGTGAAATAGGCCTTAAAATTAAGATATGCATTTTTGAAAAAAGCGTAGAAATGTCCAATGGAATATCAATGGTCAAGCTATCATCGAAATTGTAGATACCTTTTGCTATCTTGGTGTAAATATGTTTTATAACGGAAACCTGCCTCATGCTGTTACTAAACTATCTGACCAAACACTGAGAGCTATTGTCATATATCTTTACCGATTTGAAAACATGTATTTCTTAATAGCGCACTAGTGCTTGTTTTTCGATTCAGTGTTTTATACCATTTTGTTTTATTTCGTATTTAAATATAAATTAGCAACTGTTTCTTGGCTTTAGAATGTAAATAAGCATTAACTAATAGTAGTGTGGGATTTTATAATGTGATATGTTTTGTTATTTGTTGTGGAAGTCGTGATAGCGCAGTGGATGCGCGTTCGCTTCAGGTGCGAAAGGTCCGGAGTTCGAGCCCCGCTGGAGCCGTTACGATTGTGTCCTTAGGCAAGGCATTTAAATTCCACGTTGCCTCTTCTCTCCCTCGTGGCGATGGATTCCATCAGGAATGAGGTCTCGAGAGTGATTAATATAAGTTGAAAGAACTTGTTTCGCAATCGAGCTAAAATAAATTTGTATAAACTATATGTTTTGTTGCAATATGTCTCTTATAATTCTATTCAGAATGGCTATGTACATTTAATCTGATTATTTACATTTGTGTTTGCATTACATGTATGTACATAGATGAGACTTTAATAAAGATTAAAACTACAATAAATACATTAGGTAATAAACAACCTTCCCCCAGGCTATACAAGTATTCTTTAATTGTTTGATAATCCCATTTAATAATGTTCATCATCTCATATTTCCATTACCCATGTATGTTATTTTGAAATGATTATAGTGCACATGTTATTGCAAAATGTCATGTTTGTAATCTGTGTCCCGTAAATAAAGATTCTGTTCTGTTCTGTAGATTTATTCTTTATTATAGTCTCATCTATGTACAATGTATCATAAAATCATATTACATACTATAAAACAGTACATAGCCATTCATATATTTGCATTACAAGAGACGTATCACAGTTATTTTCACATAATGCATATTCAATGCACAATAACAATTAATAATGTTCACTATATACATGGTAAATCTAAATTGCCTCTGCTAATCTAAACTAAAAAGATCTTTAAAAAGGTGATATCTAGGAATAAAATACTGAAAGCTTGATATAGGCACTAGTGTGCGACAGTAAAAAATGGTGTAAGAAATCCATTATCAATTTTGATCAGATCAAATGTGAACTGATTAGCAGCGACTATTTAGTTGACATAAATGTATGTATACTGCATAGAGATAAACATACGTTTACGTTAAAATACAGTTCTGGTATATTTATAAGAATTATAGTGTATTATTTACAGAGGTAAAATGAACGCTTTTGCAAAATGTTAAAACAGGTTTTGGCACATGCCCTAATCATAATTTGTTGGAGAATAAAAATATCAACTGGTTATTTCTAGACAGGTTAGAGAAGTTACTGTCTATACTGTTTGCTTTTAAGAACAAATCTTGTCAAATATCCTCATAAAGCTGAGATTCAAATAAAACGTGACTTTCTGTTTCCATAGTATCACAGAAGTTACATTTTCGATCTTCAAAAGCAATGTTTTCATATCTTCCCGGCTCTATCCTTAATGGAGCAACACCACAACGGAATTTGGAAAATGCCGCCCTATGTCTTAATGGTAGTATAATCTTACAATAATGTTCTGTCTCAAAGCTGTTTGTATACATACAGTATGTTCTAAGTTTATTTCTGCCTCTACGAGATGGGCCTGTTACATCAGTTATTTGAGCATACCAATGCACAATAAATGTATCCATAGATGCAGTTTTAACACTATCTATCAAGGAGCAAGGGATGGAATCCGATATATATACAGGCACGTCTAGATCTAATTCTGCAATATATTTTTGAAAAACATAATACCTGTTTTTACACGAGACCGAGGCCTTAGAAAGAGCCCACAATGCAACACGTTTGTTTAACCTTGTGTTATTTGTATGAGATAACCTAGTATAGTGTTGGCAAACACTAGACCATTGTCGTACATATGCCGGCTCCCATCCCATCTCTCCTATTAAAGCATTGTTTGGGGTATATTTACCCACACCTAAATAAAAACGCATGGCTCTATTATGAACAGCATGTATACAAGAGTACTGTTTCACACCCCAAATACATGCACTATAACTAACCACAGGCCATACCATAGAATTATACAGTTTAGTGAAAACATTATATGGTAGACCACCTGCCAATTTACATTTTGCAATTAATAGCCCTAGTTCACGGCTTGCACTCCTTGCTACATGTTTCGCTGTTAACTCGTAATCAAGGTATTCAGTCAATATCAATATAATTGTATGTCGCCAGTTATATAAATCTGTATATTCCCCGCGTCTACAGTCATACTGTATTTTTAAACATAATTTTGACCGCGAGATATACCGTGAATGTATATATGAGAAAATATCTTATTGGGCTGTCTAGATTTCGGGTGTCTGCTCATCATTTATTTATAGAATCAGGTCGATATAGCAATATACCTCGGGAACAACGACTCTGTAAATCATGTAGTATGAAAAAACTTGAATCTGAATTCCACTTTTTATTGGTCTGCCCTAACTACAGGGATTTGAGGATAAGGTACTTTAAACCAAATTTCTGTCATTGGCCAAGCCTAAATAAGTTTGCCTCATTGTTAAATTCTACCTCTAAAATTGTAATAAATAATTTGTCAAAGTATCTCTACTTTGCAAATAAGATAAGGGTTTCTGTTTGAGTTTGGTCAAAGAATATGATTGTCTATTATGTATTATCTATATTCGTCAAAATCTACTTGTTACATGCAACCGTTTTTCTGAATTTGTATATGACCTTCAGAAAATGGTATCTATATAATAACATGTCTTCTCTGAAAATTTGTATATAACACTTTAAACATTGTAATAATGTTTTATGTGAAATAAACTGATTGAATTGAATATTGAATTGTCATTCCTGGGAAGGGCTTGGTGTAATGTTGTTAGAATGTGTTGCCCAACCCATTTGCTTGTGCTATGTTGTATTATTATTGCATATAACTATATGCATGTATAATTATATAGTAGGCATGTCAACGAATATTCGTATATTCGCTCGGACGTCCGAATATCTGAAAACTATTCAAGTATTCGAATATTCGGAAAAAATATTATATTTCCAAAATGTGTGTGTTTTTACGTTTATTTATCGTCGCTACCGGTTGCCCATATGAGCGACGCCTCCTGAAGAGATTAGTTATTTTAGATTTTGGAGGATAGTGCATGATACAGACAGAGACCCATTCCAGAATCTCCTCTGGTTCTTTTACGTGCACGGTGTAAAGCACCGACACGTCCCATCTTTATTAGGGTCATACGGGGGATCGAACCTGCGACCCCTGGATTACCAGTCCAGCGTGTTACCACTGGACTACATATCCGTCCAAAAATGAAATTGATTGAGCTTATTTATCCTAGCCTCCTGCGAACCATGTGGGCGAGCGTCATAAATCAGATACTTGTTTTCTTTATAAACCATCATAAAAACCCCAAATACAAAAGAAATCGCCACAGGAAGTGTGAATACACCATGTGTTCGCATCCATGGCATGTGTTAATTGACACTCTGCGATGTAATCGTGTAATTGCAGTAGGTGTTAGGGTATGTTCAGTCGTCCAAAATGCATTTATGCGGTGGCGCCTTAGTCAGTTATGTGCTGTAAGGTAAGTGTTTAATTATGATGTCAAAACTGTTCAGAGATTGATTTATTATAGACACCTTTGGAACAACATCTACCCACCCACGTATATTAAAATATTAATTAACTGCTCAATATTACCCAAAAGTACGATTTTTATGATGGTTACGGGTTCGAGCCATGCTCAGGCCATGTCTCATTTATATGAACAAGTTGACAGTTTCCTACGGAGGTTGGTGCACCTAGTACTGGTTAACCTCTGGAACCTGCCCAGGAAATGTGATGCTAGGTAAACTGTCCGTCGCTCAAATAGGCAACTGGTAGAGACGTTAAATAAACTTAAATAATAAAAAATATATGGTCCTCAAAAATACAGCCCGCTCAGTCACACGTTTGGAAATCGCTCTGAGAATAAAACAAATTGCTAGAAGTTGGGTCCAGAATCCCAACCCCGTGACCATTCTCCGGCTAGCATGTTGTTATGATTTGACTTCTATGGACCTTTTATAGAACATTTAGAAACCAGGCCCCTGGCAAAAATGCCGGCATTTTTTGCTAGGGGGCCAAATCCCAAATGGCCGCCGGTCCCATCTTGAAAAATTAACGTTTGAACCAGAGCACATAGAATCAAGTATAAATACATCTTTGCCACTAAATCAACCATGACGATTCCGATTCTGACATCATTTGGACGCTAAAACATCATTTTGACCAAAATATCCAAGATTGCTGCCGCCTTGAAAAATTAACTTTTGAACAAGTACTCATAGAATCAAGTATAAAATTTACACTTATTCCCAATAAATCAAGATTTCGATTCTGACATCACTTTTACGTTTTAGCATCATTTTGACCCAGATCTCCAAGAACGCTGCTATATCCTGGAGCGAATACATAGGTTTTTTAATGCTATTTTGGCTAAATTAATGCCATTGAGGACGGTGTTGCTTACAGTTCAATATCACATGGCTGTCATCTTTGACGTAATGTAATGCCACAGAAGCGGGGTACTCAAACGATCTAGTTTAAAAGGAACAAGAACCCCGCAACCACGTTAGCTTACATACCGAGCAATGCATATTACCACATGTCATATAGTCAAGTGCCGGACAAATCCATTGTAAATGACGTCATGGACAAGCTGTCACGTGGTATCCCGTCGTCACTAAGTGCATGCCATTTGCCTTCTTAGTGGGAGATCATCCTGTGTATGTCGTCATCACCCAGCTAAAGGCTGAGAACCCAGACAAGTACCGTGGCATTGTACCGTTCCTTAGTCCCTTCCATACACAGTGTGCGATGATGAGCGCTATCTATAAGCAAGCGTGAATTAGGAGAGGTACTCATGACCGAAGGAGTTATTGCTGAGGGCTCTGTCCATCATGCGCTGTGAGACAAGCATCATACGAGTGGACTGCGCTATTTGCGACTCATGTATGAGGCGCTCAACAGCCAGCTGTTGAAGAAGAAGGTCATTCTCGACATGGCTGTTGAGACGAAGGATAACCCTGAGCTTCTGAGAGATATGAAAGCCGCACTGTTGCTCATGTGGAACTGGAGGAGGAGGCTGACCTCGCGAACCTCATCGCGAACCTCATCGCGAACCTCTTCACTCATGTGGAGGACAGTGACATGGCAGACTACTGGAGGGACCTCCTGTCCATGACAGACGCGCTTATGCATAATTTGCCTGCAGTCCATATAATAGTATGTAACGGGGACTGAGTGTGTCTGCTCTATATGCGCCATGATGCCATGGATGATAGCGTATGGCAACAATATGTATGGTATGGAAGGTAGCTGTCTGACTGCTGAGCAATGTCGACATCTGCACACCCTGCTAACCTTCGCACTGACTTCACCCAATCCATCACAGGCAATCCATACACCAACATGGCATGGGACATGTCGATCGAGTGCATTTTGAACAAGGGCAGCAAAATAAATCTGGCTGGCTCTCCATCCTTCAGAATGAGAAACAGCTGCTTGTGCACTCCAGAAATGTGAACAATATAGTCAAGATCCGGGCAGCTCACAATGCCCTTGCCAACCGAAAACCAGCAAAGAGGAAGCATGTGGAATGCGGCCTGAAACGGATGCGAGAAGGTGAGCAGTGCTAACAGGATCTAGTTGCGTGCATGCAAGAGTGTGGCTTCTTCCCGTTTGACCCAGCATCACACATCCTCCGCACACTACAATCAGCCATGCCTGCAGCCGATGAGTTCATTGCGGACTTCAACTCAACCCTTGCTTTGGAGAGGAGTAATTAACCCGCTTCTTGCGAGAGCGGGTCTTCACTAAGGATACCTCCGTCCCTCTGAGCAAACGCTTGACGTTTGCCAAGGGGACAGGCACGACAAAGCCAGGCGAGGACCTCAAGAAGATGGAGATGGAGCGGGACACACTCAAGGCAGTTCTCAACCTGGTTGAAGTCAGCAAATTAGTGGACCTCACTTTATTGCTAGAACATCGTGTTGTCGAAGTATGTGTGACATTATTTAACTACAATGGCACATACAGATAGACTAAAGATGACGAGCGAGACCTGAGGGTACAGGGTAAGGCGCATGTACCCAACACGTACATGAAATTGGGCGACCCCTTCCCTTCTGTTGGAACATTCAAGTCGCTGCTGTGTAGCAGTAGCAACAAGTGACGGCTACAAGCAATGCTATGCAGCTACCTGACCGACTTTGCACATACTGTTGAACCAAAGATTGTCTGCTTCGTTGGCTCCCACTGCACCAACTTGTCAACCCAACAACCAGTGCAGAACTATAGCTTTGATCAGTCTGAGGCTCACACTATACTATTCTCCACTCACGGACTTCTGTGCGAGTCAGGCTGCAGTGACCCTGTTGTCATTGATGCCGGTGATACCGATGTCTATGTCTCGGCAGCAGTCATCTCGCTGCAGCTGTATGGTATGCTCTGTATCAAGAGAAAGGATGAAGGTCTCCTGTCGTGGACTGGTGATTGACGAGATGGCAGATTGTATTGTGCAGCTGCGGCTTCTATGGCAAAGGTAAGATGTCCCTGTATGACAAGGTGGCGAAAAGCTCTGTGGCGCGACGTCAGTTCTCGCGGTGCGGATATCATCTTGCCATGGAGGAGGACGTGATAGAGGAACTCTTCCAATTCACACGCGATGTCGTCTATGGCGAGAAGAAGAGTATGTCCATGGCTGAGGCTCGCGCTGTGAAGTGGAATAATATGAAGCAGAACTCCTTATACAGTTATATGTCTTCCTGCAGATGAGGATAATCTCCGACAACACTGTATCCGTGCCAACTACCTGGCATGCGTAGTGCGCCACCATTCCCTGAAGAATCACCATTCTCCACTCGGTCATGGCTGGGAGTTGATGAGTGGTCGCTGTCGTCCTGTTCGTCACACACGACCTACTATCCCGGTGAACATACCTGCACCAGGGCAAGCTGAAGACAGCGAATACGTTGAGAGCGAATCTAATGGCGATTCGTTGTAATATTAGCTTAGTTTAATCATATTTTATTGCATTCGTTTTATATATACAGTGTACAATGTTGGAATATGAGGCTTCCGAATATAGTGGTGCAGAAAGCTCCCGATTCACATTGATCATATCTCTTTGATTTATATACAAAGTTACAGAACATTATTGTATTGCCTAATGCTGACGTTTAAATGTGTTTTAGTATTGCTAGTATGGTGAAATATGAAAGTATCATGTTCATTGTTTTTATACATGTTTTAAATTACTTCATTTGATAAAAGTTACAACTATTAAAAATAGATTTTGTTATATGTAATTAGATTTGTGGTCACGTTTCTCGCCAGTGTAGTTTAGTTTAATCATATTTTATTGCAAATCAATAGTTATGGCAGCCATCTTGCGTATGGCAGCCATCTTGGATATTTGGGTCAAAATGATGTTAAAACTTAAAAGTTGATGTCAGACTCGGAATCCCCGTGGTTGGTTTAGTTGAAAAGATGTATTTATAATTGATTCTAGGTGCTCTGTTTCAGAAGTTAATTTTTCAAGATTGGGCCGGCGGCCATTTTGGATTTGGACCCCGAGCAAAAAATGACGGCATTTTTTCCAGGGGCCTGGTTTCTATTTTTTTGTAAAAGGTCCATAGAAGTAAAACCAATCGTCAAAACATGTTAGCCGGAGAATTCTGGACCCAACTATAGGTGTAATATATGCAGGATTGAGGACCCAACTATAGGTGTAATCTATGCAGGATTCTGGACCCAACTATAGGTGTAATCTATGCAGGATTGAGGACCCAACTATAGGTGTAATCTATGCAGGATTGAGGACCCAACTATAGGTGTAATCTATGCAGGATTCTGGACCCAACTATAGGTGTAATCTATGCAGGATTGAGATTCTGGACCCAACTATAGGTGTAATCTATGCAGGATTCTGGACCCAACTATAGGTGTAATCTATGCAGGATTGAGATTCTGGACCCAACTATAGGTGTAATATATGCAGGATTCTGGACCCAACTATAGGTGTAATCTATGCAGGATTGAGGACCCAACTATAGGTGTAATATATCACATGATTCTGGACCCAACTATAGGTGTAATATATGCAGGATTCTGGACCCAACTATAGGTGTAATATATCACAGGATTCTGGACCCAACTATAGGTGTAATCTATGCAGGATTGAGGACCCAACTATAGGTGTAATATATCACAGGATTCTGGACCCAACTATAGGTGTAATATATCACAGGATTCTGGACCCAACTATAGGTGTAATATATCACAGGATTCTGGACCCAACTATAGGTGTAATATATCACAGGATTCTGGACCCAACTATAGGTGTAATATATCACAGGATTCTGGACCCAACTATAGGTGTAATATATCACAGGATTCTGGACCCAACTATAGGTGTAATATATCACAGGATTCTGGACCCAACTATAGGTGTAATATATCACAGGATTCTGGACCCAACTATAGGTGTAATATATCACAGGATTCTGGACCCAACTATAGGTGTAATATATCACAGGATTCTGGACCCAACTATAGGTGTAATATATCACAGGATTCTGGACCCAACTATAGGTGTAATCTATCACAGGATTCTGGACCCAACTATAGCCTAGGTGTAATCTATGCAAACTGGATTTAACATATTCGGGTACAACGCAAATCTGAATAATCATTTGAAAAACAAACACCTTTCAACGGAATGCAGTTCATCTGATAATGGTTTCATTTGTGAAAATGCCCATGAATGTACAGTGGCCGATACAATAACGGAATGAGTCGTCGTCATATTTTAATTTGCATGGCCTAACAGGAAGATGACGTTTACGCACTTTTTATTATGGATAAGAGACAGTAATCCCACAAAACAGGTGGCAGTAAACTAAAGCTGAAAAGTAGAATACTCTTCAATTGAAGATAAAATTTAACCCTAACCCTAATGTCCAGATTACTGCCAATTGTCTCAAGATTACTGCCAATTGTAAGTCCGTTAATGCCTCTATCGTTAGTTTAAATTCAACATTTCCTCCTGTCTCCCTTATGACGATGGATTCCATCAGGAATGAGATCTCGCGGGTGATTAATATAACGCTGTAAATACGTGTTTCGCAATCAATCTAAAGTAAAATTTGAATAAACAATAGCAGTATGTTTACTATGTTATAATGATGAGACTCCATTGCTTTGCATGAAGAGACACACTGGTGTACGTTTACTATCGTGTGTAATTTAGAATGTATTTTAGCATGTATTTACCAAATCCTTGTTCTGGTTATAGGAATATATGCATTGGACACAATAAGGGTGGAGAAGCGGTAATTTATTCAGTTTATTGTAATGAAATTTTATTGCTCGATTCGTTTTACAAGTAAGAGTTTATATATATTACACATGGCAATTTAATGAAAAGCAAACGGGTCGGACTGCAAGTCATAGCAACACTAGTTAGGAGTACGGGAGATCGAACCTGCGATGGGCAGTCCTAGTGTTAGGACTACGGGGGATCGAACCTGCGATGCGCAGTGCTAGTGTTAGGACTACGGGGGATCGAACCTGCGATGCACAGTCCTAGTGTTAGGAGTAGGGGGATCGAACCTGCGATGGGCAGTCCTAGTGTTAGGAATACGGGGGATCGAACCTGCGATGCACAATCCTAGTGTTAGCACTACGGGGGATCGAACCTGCGATGCGCAGTCCAACGTGTTAATCACTGGACCACCTATCTGTTTTAATTACTATAAGCGGAGAGCTATATATTCGGATTGAGACGTGCTGTCGTTCGTATATATCTAGCTCCCTTGTTACCGTATATGCCTCCCTTCAAATATAGCTCCCGGGGAGCTATATTCGCCCAAAGGGAGACGTATCCTGTGTCACAAAGCTCTTACCTCTACAGTAGTGTAATATTCCCACAGGTTTAAATATCTTACTTTGAAAGCACAGTGCACCTAATCTAACACACACCTAAACACACAGAAACCGCTCGTCACCTGTAAAATAAGTATTTGTTAATTCACGTGAACAAGTGGAAGGTGTACTATTCTTCCTATGTTTAATTTCCTTTACCGCGTGCATCTACGTGTGCTTAACACTCCTAATACCCAATGCTGCGTATTATATATAATTATGTGTCGCGTATATGACTGTGTCCGTGACAGTGGTTACACACCTCATTAAGGAACTATGTACCAGGGGCGTAGCTAGTGATTTTGACTTGGGAGACCTGATATATAAATTGAGCACCAAACGATGCGAATTTGCTATATGAATCATATAATGGCAATGTGCGCTCTGACGCATTTAAATGTACGTCTTGGATGTTCAAATTTCGATAATTTCATAGAAATGAATTTGACAGTTTATGCTGCGCAGAATGTGTGTGACCTCCAAGGTGACAAACCAACTCTTCGTCTTACCCACACCCACCCCTACAGTTGTCATTGCATTTGTTGGTGACTTAGATTATATATTTCCAGGGAAAATATACAGGGCCGGGCTTTCAGGGCCTTATAGTAGCTGCGTGCCTACATACTAAGATGAAAAACATCTATTATATTACAGCAGTGGTACAGTGCTCGCTCAATCGCTCACCAAAATGAGTACAATGGGGGGGGGGTGTGAATCGTACATAGTAGGGGGAGGGAGGCCATTCCAAAGACATATTGTACACGGGGGGTATATGGTACTAGGTTAGGGACCGTATAATTACGTAGTTCGTGCTCCATGGAGATATTAGATGATGTGGTCGGCGCATATTTGTGAGTTTGTACAAGTATATCTGACTGGTGATTGTACGTGCCAATATTCAAGAGTTTGCCAGTCCAGGGAGTTGAACATCTTAGTAGCACTTCCGGCATAGTTCTAGGCATTGCAGACATAGCGTGCACTTCCGGCATAGTTCTAGGTATTGCAGACATAGCGTGCACTTCCGGCATAGTTCTAGGCATTGCAGACATAGCGTGTACTTCCGGCATAGTTCTAGGCATTGCAGACATAGCGTGCACTTCCGGCATAGTTCTAGGCATTGCAGATATAGCGTGCACTTCCGGCATAGTTCTAGGCATTGCATACATAGCGTGCACTTCCGGCATAGTTCTAGGCATTGCAGACATAGCGTGCACTTCCGGCATAGTTCTAGGCATTGCAGACATAGCGTGCACTTCCGGCATAGTTCTAGGCATTGCAGACATAGCGTGCACTTCCGGCATAGTTCTAGGCATTGCAGACATAGCGTGCACTTCCGGCATAGTTCTAGGCATTGCAGACATAGCGTGCACTTCCGGCATAGTTCTAGGCATTGCAGACATAGCGTGCACTTCCGGCATAGTTCTAGGCATTGCAGACATAGCGTGCACTTCCGGCATAGTTCTAGGCATTGCAGACATAGCGTACACTTCCGGCATAGTTCTAGGCATTGCAGACATAGCGTGCACTTCCGGCATAGTTCTAGGCATTGCAGACATAGCGTGCACTTCCGGTATAGTTCTAGGCATTGCAGACATAGCGTGCACTTCCGGCATAGTTCTAGGCATTGCATACATAGCGTGCACTTCTGGCATAGTTCTAGGCATTGCAGACATAGCGTGCACTTCCGGCATAGTTCTAGGCATTGCAGACATAGCGTACACTTCCGGCATAGTTCTAGGCATTGCAGACATAGCGTGCACTTCCGGCATAGTTCTAGGCATTGCAGACATAGCGTGCACTTCCGGCATAGTTCTAGGCATTGCAGACATAGCGTGCACTTCCGGCATAGTTCTAGGCATTGCAGACATAGCGTGCACTTCCGGCATAGTTCTAGGCATTGCAGACATAGCGTGCACTTCCGGCATAGTGATAGGCATTGCAGACATAGCGTGCACTTCCGGCATAGTTCTAGGTATTGCAGACATAGCGTGCACTTCCGGCATAGTTCTAGGCATTGCAGACATAGCGTGTACTTCCGGCATAGTTCTAGGCATTGCAGACATAGCGTGCA
>CM026392.1:28295975-28323270 GCA_014843695.1 Archivesica marissinica | reverse complement strand
TCTTTATTTCTGTCTCATCTATGTACAGTACATACATTACAATTAATATAAACACATACATTGCACATAGCCATTATACAAATGAGAATTATATGAGACAATAACTTTTTACAATACATGGAACATGTCTTACTTTCTAAAAACTATGCGAAAGTCGCTAATCATGACATTAAAAAATATTTAAAATACTGATTTTTAGGATTCTGACAGGGAAAAGGTGCACTATCGCGCACATTAGAATATGTTTTAAGAAATCAGAACCACCTCTGATCAGATCAGGGATGGATCGATTAGCAGCCTTTACATAGTTACACAAATAAAAACTACGCCGCTGTAAAATATTAAAACAGGTTTTGGCACATATACGTATTAATGACGGATTAGTGAATAACGTAATCAATTTATTTGTTTTAGACAGTGTAAGAAAATTATCACAGATAATGGAAGCTTTTCCAAATAATATAGCCCTGATATCCTCATACATATAACAATCTATAATGGCATGCATTTCATCCTCAACTGCATTGCAGAATGGACAGGTACGATTCTGTACAGTTAGATGTTCATATCGTCCAGTTTCAATGCGTAAAGGAGCAACACCACAACGAACTTACTAAATGCTGAACGATGGTTTATTGGCATAATAATCTTACAGTATTGTTCAACATCGAAATCCAGCTTGAAAAGTTGATAGGTTCGTAGTTTGTTACGGCCGTTTCCAGATATACTATCTAGTCTTTGTACTGACTCAAGCCAATCAATAATGAATAAATCCATGCACTTTGTTTCAACAAGGGATACACATGGGTGTTTGCTAATATTTTCACTAATGTCAGAATAATCGTCTAAACCAAATTCAAACATATGCCTTTTTACAACAAAGAACCAATTCTTGCATGATCTACTTGATTTTGCCTGTGCCCAAAGTGCAACACGTTTATTCAATCGGGTATGATTTATAAATGAAATGCGGCACCAGAAATTCGCAATGCTTTTCCACTGACGGACAGAAGTTGGTTGCCATGCCATTTCACCAATTACAGCCGAGTTTGGAGTATATTTTCCAACCCCGAGAAAAAATCTCATGGCACGGTTGTGAATAGCGTTAATGCATGAACACGACGAGGTTCCCCATACAGCGGCCCCGTAGTTAATGACTGGCCAAACAATAGAGTCATATAACTTAGTAAAAACGTCATAAGGAACCCCACCAATTAACTTACATCTAGCAATGAGAAGACCAATGGCACGGTTTGCACTTCTGGCTACATGTTTAACAGTAATATTGAAATCTAGATGTTCATGTAAGAGAAATCCAAGGTAAGTGTAAGTATTTACATAATCAATAATGTTTTCACCACACCTAAATATGAATCGAGATCGTGTCACAGAATTTGGCCGAAAATGAATAACATTACTTTTAGTAGTATTGATATGCATATCATTAAGAGAACACCAGTCATTCAAAGCATTTAACAATATCTGTAAATCTTGTTCATTCTCAGCTAATAAGACGATGTCATCAGCATATAAAAGAATACATATACGCTCATTATCCAACCATACACCAATATCTAGGGACTTGAGATAAACTGCCAGGTCATTGATAAAGAAATTAAATAGAATAGGAGACAAATTACAACCTTGTCTCAACCCACACTTAACATCAAACCATTCAGTATTGAGTGAGTTAACCCTTACACATGAAGATACAGATGCGTATAACGATTTAATAGCAAGAAACATTTTACCAGAAATTCCTGTATCAATGAGCCTGTTCCAAAGTTTATCTCTATTAATAGAATCATATGCCTTGCTGAAATCAATAAAAGCGGAGAATGTAGATTTCTTTATTTTCTTCCTGGTTTCAATAATACTAGTCAGAGTTGAGATATGATCTAATGTACTTCGTTTCTTTCTAAAACCGTTCTGCTCATCTGCAATTTTATTATTTTCCTCAGCCCATGTACTAAGGCGGCTATTAAGAACACTACAATATATCTTATACCTAGCTGATGCCAAAGAGATACCTCTGTAAGAGAGAGGATCTCTAGGATCCGTAGTTGATGACTTAGGTATTGGGTTAATGATACATTTTCCCCACAGTGTAGGAATCGTTCCTGAATTAAAACATACATTAAATAAGGAATGAAGGAACACAACTGACACATCATTTTGCAGTACCTCACTGGGAATATCATCAATACCACTTGCCCTTCCCTTCTTACAATCATCTACTGCTTTTTTAACTTCCAAAATAGTTATACTTTCGCTAAAAGGCGAATAATCAGAATTACTATTAACAACAGTGGCATAAGGTACAGTATCAGAATTAACATGGTTTAATAGTACACTAAATTCTGATTTCCATTTATGTAGAACGTCTTCTGTTTGTGTAGAGGTCGAACCATTTTCTAAAATTACTTCCATCGGAATTTGCTTATGTTTACTGAAACCGATTCCTATTTTCCCGAAGGATTTCCAAAAATTAGTTTGGTCTACATTACACTCGGTTAGCAGTTGATTTTGCAGAGAATACCAATGAAGACGTTTCGACCTCTGCACTTGACGATCAAATTCTTTTCGGGCTTTTATGTATTCAAGTTTTAATTTTTTCTTATCACTACTTGTAACACTGTTGATCCAGTTTCGTTCAGCATCATTAACTGCTGACCATAGGTCAGACAATATTTCAGACCACCATGCCTTACCCGGTCTACATTTTTTATTGCTCACACCAGGAGATATAGTTTTATATGGTAGCGACGAATACATAGTTGTCTTTAACAGGTTACACCAATCACTGTAAGCAACATCTATCTGGTTTTGAGTCCTTATACCTTGCTCTAACCTATTAATAACAGCATTTACTTCATAAATAACCCCTTCGTCAGTTAAGAACGAATGAGTAACATTTCTAACATCAAATTTATCATACGAACTGCAACAATCGTCATCCTTATTATGAAAAACGGTCGAAACTGCACTAATATCAATATTCCAGGTGAGCATAGAATGATCAGGCACACTAGTTGGTGCAAGCACATTTAGCTGATGAGACTTACTTATTAGGTCAGATGTCCTATTCACAGTAAAATCAAATAATTTTGATAAATCTTCATGACTTACAAAGCAGTAATCAACCACGGACATACCTTTAACAGAAATAGATGTGAAATCGTTATTAGTGCCGTTTCGTCCATTTAACATACACATGTTTGTGTTAATTAAAAACTCAGTAAATAGTTCCCCATATAAATTTGTTTTAAAATCAATTACATTTCGGCCGGGTACACTATCTACTCCACTGATGTAATCTTCGAGCTCGCCACATCTGCTATTAAAGTCACCAGATATACATATTAAACCTCTATTCTGGTATTTATAAATGTCTGCCATAAGATTGTCACAGAAACTGTTAACATCAAAGTATCTTGATGAATTCTCGGGTGGCAGATAACAAACACAAGGTAAAAAAACAAATTTATCACTTTTATGAGATAATTCTAACAAGAATATACCCTCATATGAGCTATCTAGAACATGTATATCAAATTCATTATATATATCATCTTTAATGAGAAAACCAACACCACCTGAGCCGGTTTTAGCATTTTTATGCACATGTTTACGATTTAATCCGAACCAGCGGAAACCGTCAATGTTTAAAATGTCATTGTTTAAAAGGTGCGTCTCTGCCACGCCTAAAATGTCACAGTTACTGTCTAAAACACAAGAAGTTCTTAAAATAGAGTTATCAGAATCGGCATTAGAATTCCAGCCATGGACATTCCAAAACCCGATTTTCAATTATCTTCGTCGGTTGTGAATATTGTTGTTTCTGCGTTGTCCTTCGTTTCGGTTGTAATTACCTCCCCTGGCAGTGTACACAGTATCGTCGCGTCTGCCAGCTCTTTGGTTTGAGTTATTACTATTACGATATCGTGATTGCTGATAGTCACTTGTGCCCGATTGACCAGACCTGTCTCGAGAATGATCATCTGGTTTTACCTGCACTACACGAGAACCACGCATACTAATATCCTTGCATTTCAATGCAGTTAGTATAGTGCGGAAATTGTTGTTCATAAGCCTGTCCATCTGGGATAGATCGTGGTTCAAATAGACCTTTTCGTACTTACGGCTGCCCTTCAATTTCGCTTTTTGTGACATGACTCAGTTTATCTTCATGATTATGAAACCTGGCAATAACTAGACCAGTTTTTGATTCACTATGTACTACTTTACGCTCTACACTGGCACAAGATACATTTTTCACATGAAGGCCATCTTTTATAAGAGCATTCACTTTGCTCATCACATTTTCACTGGGTGATTCGGGCAAGTTCCTGATAACGATATTTAGGGAAATATCTGAATCAGAGGCAGAGTTACCGGAACTGCCAGTGTTAATATTCTGGATCTTGTTGTTTAACTCGTCTATATCCGCCACAAACTCGGCTTTCACTGACTCATTGAAGTCATCCAGACGATTATCAACAACTTTGCGGATTCGGCTCAGTTCAGTGTTTACCCGCTTATCGAGTATTTGCGCCACCTTGTTGGAAATGCGCTGCTCTAACCCAGATTCCAATTTTCCATTCTTTCGGTTAGAGCCATGAACATCATTTTCCTATCAGCTGACAATTTTCCGATGAGTTGTTCCACGGAGGGATTCGAATCCGCATGTACGTCCGCCTCGGTTACGACAATGGTAGGTGATCTTTTAGGAGACTCGTACAATGTACGCCTTGTCGTCTTCGTAACTCGAGGCTTCTTCACAGTTGATTCTAATTCCAAGTCCGTGTCACCATCCGCCGACCCGGGTGCAGAACGATGTCGCTTTTTGGTCCTTATCAGTGGAGTGTCAACCTTCGTAATTCGCTGTGAACTCATCACAGACTCCACGAAAGCCTCTGCGTCGTTACCGTTGTTAATTATCTGGTTTGACATATTAAGAATAGCAGTATAATACGTTCAATGGAGTTTCTGGTCGCGATAATCAGACTATAATATTAAAGTACGGTAAGATATACAGGTGGAACGCACGTCGTATACTCCTAGTGTGGATTAACATGCGGCTAAGTCAAGCGTGACGGATCGACCGTCAGGTGAAGGTTATACACAAAGGCGATTACTGAATACGATAAGTGTCAATACTGTTACTATAAATAGCATCACAAGTAGTAAAATAAAGTCATAAATCTATAAAAATTCACCGTTTCTTGATAGAATCACTCAGAAGTCCACACACTGTCTAAATAACACCACACTATAGCCTCCTGGGAATAACTAGCCCAAATTCGTCCCATAAAACTACAAAATCACAATATCTCCTCCGCAAAAAATAAACAACCGTGTACTTTTCACAACCGGAAATCGTCTATTATCGTACTACTATCTATGTATTCTGTTTGACTCATTAAATTACATTGTTCAACATTGTTTTTGCAAATGATCTACGTCCAGGATTATATTCAATGTTTTCTAATATTATATCTTCTTTTTAAAAATAATTATCTTTAAATTCTTGTTTTTGCTTAGGAGTAACAATATCTTTTGGATAACCACTAGACTCTTGTTTTATTTTTAGAAAAGTATTAATGTATTTTTTATAAACTTCATTTGACCATTCTTTCCATTCCCATATTTGATAAACTTCTATTATCTTATACCCCATTTCTACAGCTTTTACAATTTCTATAGTAGGCCATGTTGCCAAAAGACTTCTTTCAGTATCACTATGTTTACACTGTGATTGATTATTGTTTTCAGCACAGGTTTGACATAATGGAAATATTAATTTCGTATTACAATGTATAGGCAACACAGGTAACCATAACTCCTTTGGTGGTAACATTTTACATTTCATAAGCCCTCTATATTCTAATATGTTTTTGATGTCTATTTCCTCTTTGGTTAAAATATCAGGATGACCTATAGGATATTCTCTATGTTTATTAACATATGGATAAAGACTACATATATCTACATATTTAATTTCTTCATTTTGACACTTTTCATCTATTTTATAATACAATTTGACTGCATTTGTTCTACCACCATATAATGCATCTCTTGGTTTAATAGGTTCAAACCCATTATAAAATTGTTCTATTTCTTTTCTATAAATTTTATCATTTAAACATTTACTATCAAAATCACATTCCCACATAACTATTACATTATAACCTTCTTTTTTAATATGTTTTTCTTTCTGTATAGTGTTTAAATAAAGTTCATCCATACTTAGTGATGAATATGGATTTAAATATTTACGTTGTTTGTAACATCTTATACATCCATGAAAAACACAGCCGTGAAATTCATAAACTGTATTAGTTTCTTCACAAAAACCATCAATATGATATTTTCCTATTTTATGTTCAATTTAAAGCATGTTTGATTTTTTTATTTATTTTAACAGATTCACTTTGTATCCATTTTATTGCTTTAATAGAATATTTTACTTTATTTGGGTAACCCGTATATTATTCCTAATGAGTTTTTAGGTAAATTTAGGTTTTTTCTCTATGATTTATTACAAGCTCCAGCTAAAGTTAATGATTCAGTAAATGGATTAATATTTTCTATTTCTAACATAATATCTTATGAATGCTCCACATCCTCTTCTTAAAATGTCAACATCAGATCTACACTATTTTACCATTTCAGATTGAAAATCAAAAAAATTATTTTTATTTTCATTATACCATTTTTGAAATTATTTTTTTCTTTCAGGTTTCATTATTCCTGGTTTATACATTTCAATTGGTAAATATTTTCCAATGTAATTATCATATTCTCCTGTATTTCCCCAAAAAGGAAAGTATCCTTTTGCTAATTCTGTTAAGCCACATGTTTTTGGAAATTGTGATAGCGCCATTGGTAAGTAACTCAGTGAATCTATCATTCTTACACCATATGCTGTTAAAGAAATAATATTATTCCCCCTCATAATTACACTTGGTTTCACAGTACCAGTTTCTATTATATGTCTTAAAATAAACTGAGCATCGTAACCTCTAGCACTCTATTCTTGTAAATCTGTTTGAAGATCTGGTTGAAAGTGACATTTATCCCTGTATTCTTCTGCTCTGAAACTTAATTCTTTTATAAATTTTTCTTCATTGAACATCTCCAGATTATAATGATTTACTGTTTCATTTAAATAGTCAAATTTTTCGGCTATTTCTTTTTGGTATAGTCTATCTCTGTGACATGCTGGTATTGCCTTTTGTGATCCACATAGGTTAAGTGTAGAATACATTATTTTTGTGTAGATTAAAAGCATATGAATAGTATTAGTTCATGGCTTTTATTTATATAACTCATCACTTGTTCAGATGTTTTAATCATATCATTTTTTAGGTTTCCTTCTTATTCTTTCACTTCTCCTTATTGGATAATCGTAATATTTCTGCTTAGTTAATGGTACAGTCTTGGTTATTTTCTCACAATTTTCTATTTCAGTTTTTGTATTTTGATTATTTTCTTCTTGATTTTGATATAATTTATCTTTATTTTGGCAGACAAACATTGTGTTTTGTTCTGTATTTCTTTCGTCTATCTGATCAAATTTGCAGACATATGGATTAACCTCATCAGTTGGTAGGTTGACTACGTTTATAAGTTCACCGTTTTCACCAGTAGTGTATATTCCACATGCGCTGATTTTTAGCAAATTCTTTCCCATAGATTTTCTCATATGTTTTTCACCTTTTAGTCTATAAAATATCCAAGCTGAAATGTCTATGTACATTTCTTCCACATCTCTATTATCTGGTTCTAATTCTATTATCCCAGAAACGTTAAACTTCACACCGAGAGCATTTATCAGTTTCATTGTTTTTTAGTTATGGTTGTCTGATTATAATTACAAATCTGAAGTCTCTTATTTTATAGGCAACATATGTTAGCAAAATATTCTGAAAATATTGTCACAATTGTTTGTGTTTACGTGACATAACACATTTCAGTATTTTCCCTCTCTTTTTAGCTACGTGCTATACAGCATTGTTTCACACTTACTCCACTATTGTTTATTATTGGAGTTCTTTTCCATTGGTTAACGTTTGTAGTATACCACGCCTCCACTTTTGCGTCATTTACGGAATGTTGTACATGATTAAACATTTTATTTAACAAATTTATATTATTTCCTTTACATAAAATATGTATAACAAACAAGCAATATAGTCCACATACAGTACTATTATCAGACTGAAATCTATAAAAATTTCTACTCCAAGTTTTAAATTTTTTATTTAAGAATGTTTTGATTTCTCTTTCTATTATATTATCTTTACCAAAAGAATCAAAGTAAAATGCAGATTCACCTAAATGAAATATGCATACCCAATGTTCCCCAGAATTATTAGATGATTCTGTATTTATAATATATGCTTTTCTACTACCAATAATTCTTAACAATTCATCTTTAGCACAAACTATAGCATTTAAAGATTGACATGTTTTACTTAAAAGTATATGTATCCATGTTTGTATCTGGTATCTACTATTATATTTCTCATAGAGTCAATCTGTATTAATTTATCATATTCTACATATATAATTATGTTTATAGGGTGTTGTAATGCATTTTTCCATTCAAAATCAAATTCAACATTTCCAGCGTCAATTGGATGCAAATGACCTCTTCGCAGCCAAGATCAGGGGTTAAATCATAACACCATAAAATACTATTCTTTTTATATGCATTTAATGAATAAACCCCCAGATCTTTTGAATGATCAGCACCTAATGCTTTCCAAAATCTATTATAGGATTGAATAATTTGTGGGTCATTTGCGGAACTAAAATCTAACTTTAATGGGTTTGTGTCTATGCTATAACCATCAATACTAAGTCTGAGTTTAGATATATGAAAATGTTCAAACAAATAAGGCGATGTTTCTGAAGAACCATTCATATTTACATTGTTACTTGACCAAATATTATTCTTTTTGGTATTTGACCATTTAATAAATTACCTTCAATTTTTTATCTTAAACCTGCAGGTATTGTAAATGTTTCAATTTCAACATGTTTTATCGGTATATTCATATTTTTTGTTTTTATTTGTTCATATAGTGTAACAGCTGTATCAGGATCTAGTTTTACACTTCTAATTTTTAAAATAGCTTCTAGTATATCTGTCTTCCCCTTATCTTGACCTATCATATAAAAATTTGATGGTGTACGTGTAAATTTAATTTTTACTTCACATCCATTCGGAATATATTTATTTTGTCTGGTTATGTCTGTATTTATTTTCCCAATTACTTCTATAATTTTTTCACCTGGTATTTTTATATGTCTTTCCTAATACCCAGTACCATTTACAGCATCTTTATTATTTGATGTTACATCGTCAATTTCATTAGCTAGTGACCACATTTCTGTGTTATTCATAATTAGTTTTGTATCTCTAGATGTACCACATAGTGTTTCTATATAACGCCTATATGGATACATATCTGTACCTGGAAATAATGTAGAATTTATATGAATATCTATATGTCTAAATAGACTCCCCATGATAATATTTGTAATAAAACAATTTGTGACTCCATTTTCTATGGCAGTATCATCTTCTTTGGTTACTTTAAATTTTAAAAATAATTCTGTATCATACAGATCTAACCATTTGTCTACCTGTCTAGGTATAATAAATTCTATAGGGGCTGTATTCCCCATAGGGGATACCAATGGATAATAATCATTGATTTGTGATGATTGTATAGTTGATAATGCGGGTGGAACTGAAAACATATCTAATTCTCCTTTACTACATGATGATGAACCTTGTAACATTATTAATCAAAACTATCTAAATGTCTTTTTTTAGAATTATGTTTATGTGATTTATGTCTACGCTTTCTCCTACCATTTCCAGACTGAATACCATCATCAATATCAGCTGAATTTATAGTAGCTTTTTCAATATCTCTAAGTAAATCTGTGCTAATCTTATTTATTACTTTATTTGCACGTTTTTAAAAAACTTTTTTAACAGATGTTGGATTACTGACAACATCAGTAATACCTTGTACCTTGTATTACTTCACCTATTACATTATTTTTTAGAGCTGTTTTAGTTAAATATGGAATTGCCTGTTCTCCATATTTTTGTAAGGTACCCCCTAAACCATAACCCCTTTGTCTAGTTTTTGTAACATTGATATGCATGTAATGTTGTAAACTAGAGGAAAAAATACCTACCTGCTGGGTCGCAAGGGGTAATTTCTGACGCTGGATACCCGAATAAATGTAGGTACTCTATCAAGGCTATTAGGTGGTTACAATGGGAAGGTCATAGGTTGAAATGAAAAATAGAACACGCTTTGAACGGTGGAGAACGTAAACTGGGTGGTTATTATGTAGATGGGTATTGTGAAGCTACGAACACTGTGCACGAATTTCACGGGTGTCTATTTCGCGGGTGTCCAAAATGTTACAAAAATCGGGGTACCATTAATCCGTATTCGTCCAAGACTATGGACAACCTGTACAAACAGACCATCGCGAGACAGGAGGCTATACAAAAATGGGGGCATGAGTTGGTGGTTATTTGGGAGTGTGAGTTCGATCGTCGATGTTCTATAGATATATAGTATAGGGGTTTCTTAAATGGTTTTTGGGAACACTTAGACCCGATCAAACCTAGGGATGCCTTATATGGAGGGCGTACCAACTCGGTTAAAATATATTATAAAGCGACCCCTCAGGAAGAGATAACGTATGTTGACGTATGTTGCTTATACCGGTATGTGAACAAGTATATGGAGTACCCTTTGGGTCATCCAGACATAATAACAGCTGAGGATATTGACCTAGTACAGGGAACTTGAAAGAATATAGGGGTTTATTAAAGTGTAAGATATTACCTCCTCAGGGTTTGTGGTTACCGCTATTGTCGGTACACTGTTACAAAGAGATGGTATTCCCACTATGCATGAGGTGCTCAGAGACCGAATCAAAAATGTGCGATCACGAGGCTGATGCTAGGTGTTTGATAGGTACCTGGACGATGGTCGAAATACGTAATGCTATAGAGTTAGTGTACCGGGTGGTTACTATGTATCAACTTTGGTCTTGGAAGAATTGTTCTGATGGTGTGTATAAGAAATACATTGACACCTTCCTGAACATTAAACAGGAGTCTAGCGGGTACCCGGATTGGGTTGTCACCCCCGAGGATGAGTGTAAATTCAAAGACGATTATTACGTTTCAGAGGGGATATTGTTGGGGGATATAGAACCAAACCCCGGAAAACGCGCTTTCGCAAAAACCATGCTTAATTGTCTGTGGGGGGAAAATGCCCAGTGCAACTTGTTGAAGCAGACGTAATATATTGATGACGTACCGTATTTCTTCAACCTCATGGAGAACCCTGACGTTACCGTACAGTCTCTAGAACTCCAAGTTCCTGTTCGCTGCATACACGGATAAGAATAAAGAGTATTTGCCTCACGAATCGGCAAATGTTCTGGTGGCCGCCCACGTTACGGCTTACGCCCGTTAAATACTCTATGAGCAGTTGCGCCGTTTGGGTAAAAGGGTTCTGTATTTTGATACGGACAGTTAGTTGCCTGTACATCAAAAGGCCTGGTACCTATGACATACCTATAATTAACGATCGATTGGGTTGCTGTGCTGATGAAGTACCTGATGGTAAAATTGTTGAATACGTTGGAGATGCTATTACGCAATGTAAGGTAAAGGGGATTACTTTAGACCACAATACTAGTAGTATTGGGGGGAGATATACTACCAAAAACACTTGAAAGGGGGTTGTATACTACCAGTTTTGGCGGTGTACTTCCCCCCTAGGGCGGTGAATAATAAAAGTGCCAGTCAAATAAGTCCTAGGTCTTAAAAATAAGTAATAGGTCGGAAAGAATCTTGTAGATGGTATGTCCGGTGTATAAGTTAGAAACTATTCGACCGAAACTATTCGACCCCGTCAATAAAATTGAATGGAGATTAAATCTGGTAATATCATAAAGACCACAGTTGTAAATTTTATAATAACATATTTAATTTCAATATCTTATAGTCTAACGCAGACAAAAACAAAACATGGTATGTAGTTTATGTATGTATACAAAAATTCATGAACAATAACATCAATAACAACAACAACAACATATAAAAGTCAATCATATACCTAGCTAAGAAGTCTTAGTTCTAATTCCATATCGGTCAAATTCCAATATTCGTCCGATGTTAATAATCTAGACCGATATGGAAATTGTAAGTCAGTAATTCTATGTATATTAGTAATGTAACATCGTAATGTTTGAGCATTAAACTCATGTCTACAAAATGGACATTTCACTAGTTTGGAAACACAAGTTTTACATATAAGGTGTTGACAAGAACATTTATTAATGAAATAAAAATCTATGTCATCCTGCAAACAAATTATGTTTGTTCGTCCTAGAAACTATTCGACCCCGTCAATAAACCGGTAATATTCGACCCTTCCTAGAAACTATTCGACCCGTCAATAAACCGGTAATCGACCCCGTCAATAAAAATCCATAACAATTATTCAGTTCAGACCACCAATACTATAACAACTATTGTTTTAAGATAGTTGTTAAGTAATAAAAAAGGACACATAAAATTTTCAAAGAATATTTTTATTTCAATATAAACTATAGTCTAACGCAGATTAGGCCTAACAAAAAAAAAAGGGATGTTTCCTGTTACCCGACCGACCCTCCGTTTTTACCCCCGACCGTATTGTTTTTATTGCTTTTTTTTATTAAATTGTGTCGTTTTCGCGTTATACCGGACCCAATCCAAGATGGCGGCGTCCAGCAGTTTGATGGCGTTGATCTGCAATCGATGCAAAATGAAAGAAATCCGGATGGTCAACCATTCTGCATCGATTGCAGAAATTTTCTACACATTGCATAAACAATCTAGGCCGTTCACGGCCACTTGTTCGGTAGGTATTGGCTTTTTACAATAATGTGTCATGGGTTTTCGCGTATTTTTTTTCGTAAGAAAATTTTAATTGTAAGTTGGTTTGTGTGTCCGACATGCACAAACATACCACTCTATGGGTTTTGTCTATTCTCTGTCGAAAAATGCATTTAGATATTGGGATATTCCATCGTATTATCATAAATGCATCAGTCAATCTCAGTAACAGTCAGTTAGCCCCCCCACCACGCGAGTAGCGGGGTTTATTATACATTCCGTCTGTCCGTCCGTCACACAAAACCTTAACTACGGGTGAAGAACCCATCTCAGTTACTTAGTGGTGAAAGGGTTAAGTACTACCAGCAATTCGGCAATGAGACATGCCGGTCAACGTCATTTTATATTTTACTCAAATGTTTCTAAAAATATATTAATGTTTCATTTGTGACTTGTAAACCGACAATCATACAAAGTGACTTTGTGCATACCGGGTACATAATTTACATAGAGAATCTTAATAGTATTAAATCTTGTTTCCATTTTATATGAGATTTGTGGAACTTGTTTATCCAAGTTTCATACATCTCATATGGGATGAAACAAGTTTGAGGTTCGGTTTATCACATATGCTGAAAAGCAAAAATCTACCTAACCAGTTTTAATGCCAAGGTTAATAAATACTACATCTATATTTCACTGGGAAATAATTCAATAAAATAGTTCAACAATGTCCACATTCTTTGTATATTTCCAAACTACAAATATGTTTAATATTAAACTGATGAGTGGAATAACAAACTGTTGAGTCTAGATAAATGTTTTATTTTACCCCCATAGCAAGTTATACTGGAATCAGCTTGTACGTCCGTCAAAGTAAGCTACGTTGTGGGTTGTTTTTGATGAAACAATCTCTCTAATATGAGCATGAAAGTTATGCTGGTTATAAATCAGTTTAAATTTAGGTGGTAATTTGAGTTTAATTCATGTTGAACACACCATCTCGTGCATTAAAAAAAAATATCCCTATCTACCTACCCTATTTTTTTTCAGCCCGTAACAGGAAACATCCCTTTTATTTTGTTAGGCCTTATAATAAAAACATATATGAACATGCACACATTTTTACATGAAAAAACAGAGTAAACATAATAGAATAATAATTATTTTTTTGGGTAGAATATATAATATAAAAAACACTGAAAAAAATATAGTCCACAGAAAAATAACGTAACAGTTATTTTTGTTACACCATTAAAAAAAGTTCTTAGAACGTTCCTTAGTGTAAAAACAATATCAATGTTCACTCTTTAATGAAAGTCTATAGTTATTGCATCTTCATTCTAGCGATTCTTGCCGCGATTCTAGCACTACGTCTCGGTGGTTGTTGTTGTTTAAGAAGTTTAATATGTTTATCCACAGATTTGGAAATGACACGATTACGTTGGCAAATATTACTTTGACAACATTCTTTGTAAGATGTAATTGTTAAGAGTACATCATCATTTTCCTTCTCGGAGAAATTGTCTGTTGAATCGTTAACACGCCTATGTAGACCATCTAATCTATCTTGCCATCTAGTAACCTCAGGTTGTTTTTCAATAACATCAGGTTCTTGTTTAACGACCACCAATGGTTCCTCCGCCACCTTAGGTTCTTGTGTAAGAACCTCTTCTTTAATTTCCAAAATGTTATTTGTAGATACTTCCGGACTTCTTGCCATTTTATAACTCTCACACATACGTCGTAGTAAACTACACGTTTTACATTTACAAGTGTCCATAGCATCCGATGACGTTGATGATACTTCATCGGTAGTTTGCGTAGCGATTGTATCGTTCATAGATTCTCTAGAAACCACTAATGAACCGGTTAAATCTTTTGATAAAACCTCAGGTCCGTGTTCATCTAATATAACAAAATTTAATCGTTGACACTCCATAAATTGGTTACCGTCACATGTAACCCAATCACGTTGTCCATCTAAACGATAACGTATTTTAGCTTCAATATCTATAGTAATTTCAGCGATATCTCCTCGTACTGCTATATCAATAACCGTACCAGATTGAAATGTTAGCAATGCTTTAGCTAAAGATAAATTAGCCATGATGAAAAAAGTTAATAAATTATAAACTCTTCAGCAAAGCAATAATAGTTGTAAAGAGTGAACGTTTAACATCGTCTTATATATACACTAAGGAACGCCTACATCCTTGAAACACAAGTTTGGCACATGTTGTTTTTTCCGGTAGTTCATATCTTATTACCAAGCCATGTGTAATATTTCTGAAACCACTTGACAAGAAAAGATCGTTAGATAACCAGTCCATAGAACAGAATGTGTTAAGTACTATACGTGAAAATGTATGATCTAAATGTAATAAAGCATGTAATACGTATAAACAATAAACCCCGCATAGTTCGGTAGTATCGGATTGAAAACGATTTCTATTTCTAAATACTTTTAAACCATTAATGTTTAGGAAATTAGCTATATCGTTTTCAATAGGATTATACCCACCATACGAGTCAAAAATAGTAACAATTAAGTCGTGTAGTACGATAAATTAATATCCAATGTTGTCCGGGTTTAGATATTGGATCCGTATTAACGATATAAAATTTACGACGTCCTTTAATAGATAAAAGTTGGTTTCTGGCACAGACCATTCCATGTAAAGTAGGATAATCGGTATCTATAATATACTGTAACGTATACGTGTCCATGGTTTAGAGGTAATGACATTACGTAGACCATCGATCATGATCATATCGTCATATTCAGCGTAAACAATAACGTTTATAGGATGCGTTATAGCGGTACTCCATTCCATATCAAATTCGACATTACCGTTACGTATCGGGTGAAGATGACCTTCTTCGCACCCTAAATCGGGAGTTAAATCGAAAGTCCATAATGTATGTTGGGAATTATAAACGTTCATGGGGAATACATGAAGATTTTTACCATGTTCTATACCTAGACCTTTCCAAAAAGATCTATAACTTTGACATATAATAGTATGACCATCCCTGGTAAAATCCATACATAGTGGATTCGTTTCGATACTGCTTCCATCAACGGATGCCTTTAATTTCGAGATATTAAAATGATTGAAAGCGAAGGGTGAATGCGTAGCATCTCCGTTCATTACGGAGTTAAGAACTTGACCTATTATAATTCTTTTAGGTATTTGACCATGTATTAGATTCGATTCGATTTTAGAACGAAGACCATCCATAACGGTAAACACATTAATATCGACCCTTTTAATAGGCATTTTCATAGGTGAAGCTCTAAGGGAATTGTTTAAAGACAACAATATATTAGGGTCAAGAGATACCGTGCGTACTTTCATAACGGCTTTTAGAATTTCTATTTTACCTCCGGCCGAATCGTCACCTATCATATAGAATTCTTTGGGAGATCTAACGAATCGGTATTTCAATTCGCACATGTTAGGTAGCATTTTAGATTGTCTGTTAAGATCCGTATGGATTTTACCTTGTAATTCTACAATTTTACCTTGCGTTAATTTAATATTACGTACTTTAGCACCGTTAGTTGTCGTAGCGGCTCCAAAGGTCTTAAATTCCCGGATTTCTCCGGCTCGAGCTTTTCCCCACATTTGCGTATCCTCTAACATATATTGTTCTGTTTCGCTAGAACCGCATAAGGTTTCTATAAAAGCCCTGTACGGGTATTTGTCATTACCGGAAATCAATTTACCGTTAATGAAAACATCAACGTGCGAGAATAGGGAATGTAATAGGTTAGCTATAACCGAAACATTAGAGTCGGCATCGAAATCATCGCTATTATCGGTTTTAATCATTTTAACCGATAGGTTTAATTCGATTTCCATAAGATCCGTCCATTTTTCCATTTGCCTAGGAATTATAAATTCTATAGGAGCTATGTTACCAGCAGGACTAACCAAAGGTTGATGCTCATTAATATGAGCCCTATCCATAGTAGTTAAAGTAGGAGGGACTCCATATATGTCCAATTCCCCTTTATTGCATAAAGCGGAACCCGCCAACATTATAAGTTCGTTATTTAAAAATAAAATATAATACAAAAAAAATATGTTAATCGAAGAAATCTAGACGTCTTTTTTTGATGCCTCTAAGAGGTTTACCGTGACAACGTTTTCTACGTCCTGATCCTGACTGACCTATAGTTTCGCCAATAACACCCTTTATACCACCACCTTTACCGGTAAGAGCCGCTATTAATTTATCGTCGCTAATGTCCTTTAATAATTTGGTCGAGATATGTTTAAGTACTTTTTTACCACGTTTTTTAGCAACACGTTTATACGTTTTAGGAGCCGCCAAAACGTCACGTACACCGTTAGAAACCTCATTTAGTAAGGTCCCCGCCATATTTTCAACTAAGTACGGCATAACATTACTACCGACAGTTTTTAAGGTACCGCCAAGACCGTAACCACGTTGTCTGACACGTCCTCTATAAACAGGTATATTCATCGTGGTACTCTACGAAATTCTAACCTAACTATACAATCTCCACCAACGAAATGAACAGGATCTCCCAGTTCATTACGTATAAATATATATATATCATTTATACGTTTATCAGTAATGGGTAAATAATGTACGTGTTTAAATTGAACCCCTATATTATTAGCTACACCCGGTGCCTGATTGTAAGTAAAATGTCTCAATAGTTGAGATTGCCCCGATCCAACGATACTAAAGTCTATGATATTGGTGTATACATAGAGGTTAGTAAGACCCATATACAAGTAAGGTTTATGAACGAAACATTTATTTTTGGGAAAAACGAAATAATAAGGTTTTGCGCAAATGTAGATAAGTTCTTGATGCGTATCGATACCTAACATATGACCTAGTAAAGATGGTATTGCGGATCCTAAATTACCTTTGGTATTAGAGGTTAAACGTAAGTAATCGTCATCGGAACGTTCACTAGTATCCCAAGACAAATGTATACCCTCGCACCAATCGGTAAAAGATGAACTCCAAAGGTGACACTTCAAAGTTTTCATAGTACTCTGTAGAGCTTTTGTCCAGCTTACCCACATTAATTGGCATAATAGTTTCTAATCGTCGTAGACACCCCTTTCGATTTTAAAAGGTAAAGCGGTACATGCATTATTATAATATTTCTGAGTAGTATTGTGTATACGAGGACCTTGAATACCTAAATATACACACTCTATTCTATCGGGGAATGCACGTGTGTAGGCATTATATAAATGTTGTCGATAATTATAAACCATATAATTATCATAAAGCTCATTATATTTGTAAAATTGAGGTACATAAAAATCTACATTATAAAATGTAATATTACCGAAACGTTTCATAGGATATCTAACATTTCTAACAAGAAAATAAAATGTGTCATTATGTTCCGAAATGTTAAAAGCCTTATTAGGTATAATGGCATCTACGAGCCCTACTTCCCAATTAGTATCGCCGTTTAAAGTTATACCGTTAGGTATAGTGACTTTGAAATCCGAGTTATTGTAATTTTGAGATTTAAACTTGGTATTTTGACTGTCTAAGGTGATGTTGAAATTTTCCGTACGTTCCATTATACGTAATAATTGGACGTGTCAGCTCTCTTAAAGTGTAACGTCAGTATACACTTACCGTCTACGAAATGAATTTTCTTCCCTAAAACGTTTTTTATACTGACCGAAATTTCATTGATCCGAGAACGATTAATTTTAATGTATTGATTGTGTTGAAATTCGTTTGTACTGTAATGATTAACGGAGCTTTTAGCTATGAAAGGTAAAACGCGTAGTAATTGTTCTTCACCATCCGAAATCATTACGGGTTCTATAATATCTACGTAAACGTATATAGAACTATCGTTAATCAATAGATTAACCGGTTCCCTAAAATGTGAAGGTTCCATATATATACTACGTATAATAGTATCGGTAGTAGGGTTTAAATAACCTAATTTTCTACATATATTAGGATGAAACGATAAACCTATGTTAACGTTAGTAGGTAAGGTATGTACGTCACATACACCTCGACTACCACGTAATCTAAAGAGTATCTTAAAATAATCAGGTTCTTCAAGTACTACGTCTAATACGTTCTTTATACTAGTGTTAATTATTTTTATAAACGGCCGGTGAATCGTAAAAACCTAAGCTGATACTACCTCTATAAGGTCCCGGTCGCATAACTTTTATATCAATGGGTAACGTAATTTCGAAAAATTGTTCGTTTTCTAATACAACCAATATGGCTCCCGGATACGTAATTTCTGATAGAGCAACTCGCCAATCCTCTTTATTAAAAGTTATAGGTTTAGCCAATTTAGATCTAAATTCAGCCACAGTATTATTTGGAAAAATGTTCAAAGAGCTGTCGCTCATAAGGGTAATATAGAAATCGTCCATACCGACGGTTATTTTCGTTTGGATATTTGAGGCGTAGGTAAACCTATACCCGTTATTGTACTTAAAAGGACTAGCCAAACGTCTTTGTTTTTTGCGTCACCTACCGCAAGACCCCACACCGATGCTGCAAATACACAATAGATGAGTAACATCTGAGCCGTGTATCTATATAGACCAGCCATGTCCATATATTTGTTAGATTTTGTAGGTATTGTCGCTACGGCTGTAGGTTCTGCTGTACTAGATGTTGAAATAGATATCGATTCCATAATTTTATCGTTTTCCATTATACCCGTATCCATTCGTTAAAAGAGTCACCGTAACCTTTCCACTTGACAAATATTTCTTTAACTTTTTGACCTTTTCTAATAGCCACTCGTTTTTTAAGTATTTTATCGATATCGTAATCGCTTTTGTTATTAATAACTTGTAATTCGTTTCTGTAGAAAGAACCTTTTATTTCCTCGCCTCTCAAATCGCGAACCTTGAATGTGGTCGGAGAACCTTTATTAACTTTATATACAACGAATAATTCCAGAGTCCAATTAGGTAAATATCCTTTATCGAAATGTCTTTTAGTTTTATTGATTCTTACGTGATCGCCAACCTTAACGCCTATTATATATGTTGGGGTGATAACGTCGTTAATATTAGCGGATACTATATATTCGTTACCGATATTAACGTCTACGGGTTTATTTCCCGTAGAACCGTGTTTAGAACCGTTATAATTACGTATAAGATCTTTTAAAACGTCTATATACGTATTAGATTTACTATGGGTAAAATATTTCCACATTTTACCTTTCAGGGTACGTTGAAAACGTTCTACGACGCTAGCTTTAGTCTCCGGATTTTCCGTAGTAAAAAAATGTATATCCTTCTTCTTTAAGAATTTTTGAAAAGGTGCGTTAATAAATTCGCTACCTTTATCCGTTTGTAAGGCTTTAGGTTTTCTACCCGACTCATTTAGTATAGAATTAAAAGATCGTATTAATGTTGAAGATAATTTATTTTTAATAGGTCTGACCCAAACCATTTTCGAAAATACATCTATAACGCACAGTAAATATCTGTAACCTCTATTCTTAGAGCTAAATTTTTGCATATCGGCTAAATCGGCTTGCCATTGAAAATCTATACCGGCTACTATAGTTTTTCGGTGTTTAAATGTTCTTACAATGGGTTTATGTAATGTGTACGTATTTTGACCGGATAACCATATTTTAACGGATTTCAAGGTTAAAGATTTTAATTTTAGTTTTCCCGCCTTATACAATTTACCGATACCCGAAAATGAGGCTGGATGTTTTATGTCATAATAAATAGAGCCTAATATTCTATCTATGGTTTCCAATTCTCCCATATTGATTTATTGTCTTTTATATCGGCGAGTAATTGTTGTTTCCTCTTCTTCTTAAGAGGTTTGTCTAAAGAACCCGTAGATGATGTATATGTTTTTAAAGGCGTTGATATATCGTCGTAATCATCAAAACCACCCTCATCCGTAAGTGTACTAGTATCTAGGGAAGAGTCTAACGAACCTTTCTTCTTCAATGGTTTGTTTACAAACTCTCGCCACCTTATATTACCTACGGTAATTATTTGATTATTATCGTGTAACGCTTCGGCAACGTTCGACCAACCTTTAGCTCGGGGCGTATTTTTTCTTTCCCTAGCGGCATCATTCAAAATATCTACGATATTACTACCAGGTATCTCTTTACCATTTATGCTTACAACACCTTTAGCGTCCCAAGAAACGTTTGAATTCAGTTTTAATTTATTGATTAGACGTCTCACCGGCCCTTTCATGCTTTCCGGTATGGTTGCGATTACGCTTTCATCGGATAGTGACGTTTTCTCTGTAGGCGTATTTATTGTCGTAGGTGTATATGTAGGGGCTTTAGATACCTCTTCGGTAGCCATAGCCTGATCCTTAAAACTATTATATTGTAACATGTATTCGCCGTAGCGGTGCATTTTATCCGTAGCCGATATGTTCGGATCTGTCATTAATTCGTCTATACGTTTTTGAATATCTACAGTTTGTACGATTTCTGGTTTAGGCGGTAATTTAGAGCGTTGATATAAACGTAATCGTTTCAATTCCTCTACGTGAGCCTCGGGTACTAAAACCATTTTATTCATAATGTTTTTTTATCGACCGTAGATTTAACGCTATCGATCAGTACGTTTATTAATTGGGGAGTTAATATTTTACGTTTACGTTTGGTAGAAATCGTTTTATCGGCTAAAAAACGTATATCCTTACTCCAACGCTTTAACGATGACTTATGATTCTTATTCATGTTTACATGTCCCTTTAATACGTTATGACAACATTCACATATACAGTGTATTAAACAATCGTCACAACGTTTAATAGTGTTACGTTTAAACGTGTCCGGGGTATTACGTAAACCCATTAATACTTTACCGTAACGACGTATTAACGGTTCTTTTTTATTTAACGTTTTCATGATTAACCGTAGAAAGATAATGAGGTCTGACGTTTTATTCTAGCCTTTTTATTAGATATCTAGCTTTTTTATTAGATCTCGAACACCGTGAGCTAAAATCGGGGTTAAAAGTCCGGTACCTAAAGCCAATAGAGGTAGAGGTAATATACCTCCACGTTGATTTCTTCGCGTACGTTTTCGACCTCTTATAGTTATTTTAGCCGCTCTCCGACGTCTAATATTACGTTTTCTCGCCATGATACTCGCACGTTAAATGATAAGTCTTTATATTTACACCCCGTATTTATAAGTATTCGGGTAAATCGTAGATTTTCGAAGCCGTCATAGTGGCTTCATCGGAACCCGCAAATACGTCGTCTAGAGTAGTTACTAAAGGCGTTTTATAATGTTTGGTTGGTGGAATACGGTTCAGAAACGTATTTATGGATGGTAGTTGAATTATATCGGGTTGTGGGTTAGATCCTGATCGTAAAGCCGTAAAAGATTTAGGTTCGTTTAAAGGCTTCCATTGTAACGGCATTATAGAACTGGTATCAAAAGGCGAATAATCCGGGGAAAATGACGGTACCGTTACGTCACCTATAGACGTTATAGGACTAACTATAGGTGTTACGGGTGTTGGCGTTACGGTTTTAACTACTCCGGGTGTTACGGGTAAAGATGACGTTAATCGTTTTCTCCTAACGGTTACGTTAGCGAATTTTCTTTTTTTACCACCAGTCTTCTTCTTATTCTTAGGTGTCGTCTTCCTCGTCTTAGACGTCTTCTTAGTCTTAGGCGTCGTCCTGTTAGGTGGTTTACCTACGGTTTTACTTCGTTTCGTAGCTTTTTTACCGCGTTTCCAATTCATAAAAGCCCTTATCATGACCCCACCTAAAAAGCCCGCGCCGCCCCGGGTGAGTAGTAATTTTTTTCTCTGGGCAGTCGTTGTGTCGCTATCTACTATGGGTTTTATAACCGCCTCGTTCCTTTTCATATATTTTAACGTTTGCTTAGGCAAAGGTATCTATTCGTTAGCTATACCTTTAGCTATCGATATAAACCATTTCATTAAATGTTCGTCACCATGGTGGCTAACAATTTTTCTCGTTTATCCGCATCTTTTTCTTTCAATAAACGACCTAATAACTCGTAAACGTTCATTATACGTATATTCGAGCCCCCGAACCGTCGCTGTGCGGAAATATATCTGTTTTTACTCTGTGTTTTTCGTTGGTCATCGGATGTAAGTCCAATAATAAATAACCGTAAGGTTGTTGGGTGGCGTTATTATATGCTTCTAATAAGTATTTAATTTGGGATTGTCCGTCTAAAACCTTTATTTGACCTTTATCTCGACTATTTTTAAATAATATCATATACTTGGAATTTAAATTAATATTTCGCGAATTCTTACTGTTGATATAGGTTTTGCGTTATATATACGCACGAACCGCCTCTATGATGACCTTTTCGGGTAAACCACGAAACGATTTTATCTTCGTATTCGGTACCCATCATATCATCGAATATTATCATGTAAGGGTCTTGGGGAGATATCGAAAAATAGGTATCGTCGTCGTCGGGTATACCTTCTATAAACGTCACTAAACCGTCCTTATCGCCCCGTTTAACGTCTTCGTATTGTATTTGCCATTCTTTGTAACACCAATAGACGTTACGTATACGTCGATCGAAGATATCGTTTCTATATTTAACTATTTTGGCTACGGTTACGGCTTTACCGCTACCGCTAGGACCGGCAACAAATATATTACTAGGATGACGAAAAATAACGTTACCACCTTATCTATCATATAACAATGACAAACCAGTTATCTATAGATTATGATATTTTATTTTATTGTTTTCATTTATATATATATATATATATAGCGTTAAGGTATAATAAGAAGAAGAAAAAGAAAAACATCGTATAATAATCGATATAATATATATTTCTCTACATAAAAATACGTAATATTATTAATTTTTTATGTAATGATTAGTTTTCAAATGGTTATTATTCCAGATTAAAGTCTTATTATCGGCCATCTTCTTACACATGATTTTAAGAAGTGATGTGATGTCTATGATGTACAGTTGTTATAGATTGCGAAAGCCAATATCTAATATTGCTTAATACTAAACCCATTTGATTTTCACCATTCCAATATTTTGGCAAAAGAGCACGAGGATCTTGTAGACCTAATCCAATACCCCAATAAATATCTTTAGCACTAGCCTCTCCGAGTTTACAGTATTTTGTATCCAAAAGAGCATCTAACAAATATTCATTTTGTTGATATTTATACATGTTCCCATAGAACATAACCTCAAAACGTTGTTGATTCCATGAATTTGAATCGAATCCAATAAAATAAGCACCGCCTAATTTCTTCTGTTCAATAGGCGATGTTTCATTCAATATTTGATCAGCTAATATATGATTACCATAGGTAATAACCTTCTTATATTGGTAGTATTGTTCAACACAATTGAAGGTTAGATTAGATGTGTCTTTAAACGAACATTTATACATGTTACTAAAAGGAGCATCACCTCCATAGAATAGAACAACGTTATCTCCCTTTCTGACAGGCATGATTAATGAGATAAAATAGCTTTGCTAGAAGGTTTATATCGGAAAGGTATGGTATCGAACCGATTAATGATGACACGTTTCGTATAAACCGAACGAAATAGTTTAGTACGATGTTCGCTGGTAACCGTTCTATCACGATTCTTTTTAATTTTTGAATCATAATGTATGGTAGTTGCATAGTTTTCACGATCATGGGCACATTCAACCATAGTATCAAAATTAACGAGCTCAGATGTATTATAATCTAAAGTAAGAACTTTAACTTTACATTTAGTAATGGTTTTACCATTAGAATCAATATATTTGTATCCATAATTTTTAGGTCCTAAACCTACATATTCAACAATTTTTCCTAAAGGTACCTCATCCGCCCAACAACCTAAACGACCGTTAATAATAGGTATTTCATAGGTACCTGGACGTTTAATATAAAGACAACTATCTGTATCGAAATACAATACCCTAGAACCTAAAAGTTTAAGTTGTTTATAAAGAACTAATCGGGCATAAGCTGTAACATGAGCCGCTACAGGTACATTAGCCGATTCATGGGGTAAATATTCCTTATTTTTATCCGTATAATCAGCCAATAGAAATTGACAATGATCAAAAAGTTCCAGAGATTGTACAGAAATATCAGGATTTTGCATGAGATCTAAAAAATAGGTAACATTGCTGATATATTCTGTTTCGGTCATAACATTATTTTGAGCATTTTTCCCCCAAAGACAATTTAACATAGCTTTAGCAAAAGCACGTAAACCAGGGTTATGTGCTACTATATCTAGTAAAATACCCTCAACCTTAAAATAATCGTCTTTAAATTTTATTTCATCGTCTAAAGTTTTAACCCATGTAGGATATCCACTAGCCTCCTGTTTAATTTTTAAGAAGATATTTATATATTCGGCATATACGCTATCTGACCATACACTCCATGACCATATTTGATAGACCGTAATAATTTTATACCCTAAATCTATAGCAACGGTTATTTCGGCCAAAGTCCAGGTACCTATTAAACATCTAGCATGTATTTCATGATTACAAATGGCTAAATCATCGGTAGCACATTTCAGACATAGCGGAAATACCATCTTATTGTTACAATGGATGGGTAAAAGAGGTAACCATAACGATTGTGGTGGTAATATTTTACATTTTATTAAACCTCTATATGTTGTGATATTATCAATATCTATTTCTTCAGCCGAAAGTATATCCGGATGACCGATAGGATATTCCCTATATTTATTAACATATGGATATAAACTACAAACATCAACATATTTGATTTCTTCATCCGGTTTGATTTTGTAATATATCTTAACAGAGTTGGTACGACCTCCAAACAAAGCATCTCTAGGTCTGATAGGTTCTAAATGTTCCCAAAACTGAGATAGAAAAGTTCTATATTCTATATCAGCTTTACATAAACGGTCAAAAGTACATTCCCACATAATAACCAACTTGTAACCCAACTTACGTAAGATATCTTGCCTAGCAACCGTTAATTTATATAGAACATCCATAGTTTTCGATGAATATGGATTGATCATTGAACGTTTTTTGTAACAGGTAGGACATCCATGAAATAAGCAACCATGGAATTCGTATACTGTATTGGTCAGCTCACAAAAACCATCTACATAGAAATCACCTATCTTATGTTCACCACCATTTAAAGCGTGTTTAATTTTAAGTTTCTGTTTATAACTTTCACCTTGTAGCCATCTAATGGCCTTAATGGAATAACGACATTTATTTGGGTAACCAGCATCCGAAATAATAGCTAAAGAATGTTCTGGCATATAGTTTTTCCTCCACGTTTTATTACATGCTCCTGGTAATGTTAAAGCTTCGGTAAAAGGATTGATACCTTCATTTTCAATGAAAAGTTTAATAAACAATCCACAACCACGTCTTAAGATATCAACATCAGAAATACAATATAAACGTTTCTAGATCAGAAATGAAAAACACTTTTTCCCAGGAAACTTAAGTTGTACCGTTCATAGAAAGTCCTATAGCATCAGGATTAATCATTAAAAGGTTATACAAAGCTTAAAGGGTAAATAAGTCCTATATAAACATGCATATTCTAATGTGGGTAGCCCAAAAGGGGAAATAACTTTAACCAATTATGAAAGTCAATAGTTTTCGGGACATGTTTTTACCGCCAAGGCATGTGGTGAGCTTAAAAGAATCAAGAAGTGGAACCCCTAAGTTTTCATTGAAATTATATTGTTACCTCTCATGATAACCGAGGGTTTAGTGGTACCTTCTTGTATTAAATGTCTAAGTATGAATTGAGCATCGTAACCTTTAGAATTATGAGCAACAGCACATACACCTTTATGAGAAGATTGAAAGAGCCAAGAACAAAAATCTTTCAAAGTCTAAGATCCTGAGAAGATCCTTTGTCGAGGTTCTGTAGTAGAACAAATACAAGGATCCTCTGTAAGTTTCGATATACAAATATCACATACTTTATGAGCAACACAAACATTTGGTGAATGTTCCCCGGTAGAAAGAAACATACATTCAAAATCATAGAATATGTAAATTTGTTTGATTTTAGTATCCCTATTATATTTAGGAATAAAACAATCATGATCTGCACCAACAACCTGTTTACAGTATTTACATTTTCTAGAACCTGAACATACATGAGATTTGTTTATAGATATAACCGTTTGACCACAATCTCTACATTTGTAAACCGTAGAACAGATTTTAGTTGTTTTCTGAATAAGTTTATGTTTATCGTAACAAGCATCACTACGGAATGTACGTTTACAATCGGTACATAATTTCGCAGATACATACGGACATTTATAAGTAGCATAACACTCACATATTTGATGACATT
>CM026392.1:28293164-28294975 GCA_014843695.1 Archivesica marissinica | reverse complement strand
ACATGGACACACATAGGATATGTCGAACTATATTCTACACGTGGACATACAGAGGATATGTCGAGTTATATTCTACACATGGACATACATAGGACATGTCGAATTATATTCTACACATGGACATACATATGATATGTCGAATTATATTCTACACGTGGACATACAGAGAATATGTCGAATTATATTCTACACATGCACATACATAGGATATGTCGAGTTATATTCTACACATGGACATACAGAGAATATGTCGAATTATATTCTACACATGGACATACAGAGAATATGTCGAATTATATTCTACACATGGACACACATAGGATATGTCGAACTATATTCTACACGTGGACATACAGAGGATATGTCGAGTTATATTCTACACATGGACATACATAGGACATGTCGAATTATATTCTACACATGGACATACATATGATATGTCGAATTATATTCTACACGTGGACATACAGAGAATATGTCGAATTATATTCTACACATGCACATACATAGGATATGTCGAGTTATATTCTACACATGGACATACAGAGAATATGTCGAATTATATTCTACACATGGACATACAGAGAATATGTCGAATTATATTCTACACATGCACATACATAGGATATGTCGAGTTATATTCTACACATGGACATACAGAGAATATGTCGAATTATATTCTACACATGGACATACAGAGAATATGTCGAATTATATTCTACACATGGACACACATAGGATATGTCGAACTATATTCTACACGTGGACATACAGAGGATATGTCGAGTTATATTCTACACATGGACATACATAGGATATGTCGAACTATATTCTACACGTGGACATACATAGGATATGTCGAATTATATTCTACACATGCACATACATAGGATATGTCGAGTTATATTCTACACATGGACATACATAGGATATGTCGAATTATATTCTACACATGGACATACATAGGATATGTCGAACTATATTCTACACGTGGACATACATAGGATATGTCGAATTATATTCTACACATGCACATACATAGGATATGTCGAGTTATATTCTACACATGGACATACATAGGATATGTCGAATTATATTCTACACATGGACATACATAGGATATGTCGAACTATATTCTACACGTGGACATACATAGGATATGTCGAATTATATTCTACACATGCACATACATAGGATATGTCGAGTTATATTCTACACATGGACATACATAGGATATGTCGAATTATATTCTACACATGGACATACATAGGATATGTCGAACTATATTCTACACGTGGACATACATAGGATATGTCGAATTATATTCTACACATGCACATACATAGGATATGTCGAGTTATATTCTACACATGGACATACATAGGATATGTTGAATTATATTCTACACATGGACATACATAGGATATGTTGAATTATATTCTACACATGGACATACAGAGGATATGTCGAATTATATTCTACACATGGACATACAGAGGATATGTCGAATTATATTCTACACATGGACATACAGAGGATATGTCGAATTATATTCTACACATGGACATACAGAGGATATGTGCGTGTATTAGTGTAAATAACGTAACTCGTGCAAATACACATTTCGGTGATCACGAGATGAAATAAAATCCAATATTACACTAATAAATACAAATCTTTTTCTTTTCTGATTTCCAATGATTTTGGCTAATATATATATAATAATAATATATAGAAACTCAAGCAGTGACAGAGAAAGCGCCATAGTCCACTGTTTGAAAACAGTGAAAGCATTTTATTTCACTAAGAAA
>CM026392.1:28223164-28288164 GCA_014843695.1 Archivesica marissinica | reverse complement strand
CATGGTCATAGTAAACCTTTATCTCATTGGTCAAGCAATATATGGTCATAGTATACCTTTATCTCATTGGTCAAGCAATATATGGTCATAGTAAACCTTTATCTCATTGGTCAAGCACTATAGGGTCATAGTATACCTTTATCTCATTGGTCAAGCAATATATGGTCATATAATACTTTTATCTCATTGGTCAAGCAATATATGGTCATAGTAAACCTTTATCTCATTGGTCAAGCAATATATGGTCATAGTATACCTTTATCTCATTGGTCAAGCAATATATGGTCATAGTAAACCTTTATCTCATTGGTCAAGCAATATATGGTCATAGTAAACCTTTATCTCATTGGTCAAGCAATATAGGGTCATAGTAAACCTTTATCTCATTGGTCAAGCAATATATGGTCATAGTAAACCTTTATCTCATTGGTCAAGCAATATAGGGTCATAGTAAACCTTTATCTCATTGGTCAAGCAATATAGGGTCATAGTATACCTTTATCTCATTGGTCAAGCAATATATGGTCATAGAATACTTGTATCTCATTGGTCAAGCAATATATGGTCATAGAATACTTGTATCTCATTGGTCAAGCAATATATGGTCATATAATACTTGTATCTCATTGGTCAAGCAATATATGATCATAGAATACTTGTATCTCATTGGTCAAGCAATATATGGTCATAGAATACTTGTATCGCATTGGTCAAGCAATATATGGTCATAGAATACTTTTATCTCATTGGTCAAGCAATATAGGGTCATAACATACTTTTATCTCATTGGTCAAGCAATATAGGGTCATAGTATACTTGTATTTCATTGGTCAAGCACTATAGGGTCATAGTATACATTTATCTCATTGGTCAAGCAATATAGGGTCATAGTATACTTTTATCTCATTGGTCAAGCAATATAGGGTCATAGTATACCTTTATCTCATTGGTCAAGCAATATATGGTCATAGTAAACCTTTATCTCATTGGTCAAGCACTATAGGGTCATAGTATACCTTTATCTCATTGGTCAAGCAATATATGGTCATATAATACTTTTATCTCATTGGTCAAGCAATATATGGTCATAGTAAACCTTTATCTCATTGGTCAAGCAATATATGGTCATAGTATACCTTTATCTCATTGGTCAAGCAATATATGGTCATAGTAAACCTTTATCTCATTGGTCAAGCAATATATGGTCATAGTAAACCTTTATCTCATTGGTCAAGCAATATAGGGTCATAGTAAACCTTTATCTCATTGGTCAAGCAATATATGGTCATAGTAAACCTTTATCTCATTGGTCAAGCAATATAGGGTCATAGTAAACCTTTATCTCATTGGTCAAGCAATATAGGGTCATAGTATACCTTTATCTCATTGGTCAAGCAATATATGGTCATAGAATACTTGTATCTCATTGGTCAAGCAATATATGGTCATAGAATACTTATATCTCATTGGTCAAGCAATATATGATCATAGAATACTTGTATCTCATTGGTCAAGCAATATATGGTCATAGAATACTTGTATCGCATTGGTCAAGCAATATATGGTCATAGAATACTTTTATCTCATTGGTCAAGCAATATAGGGTCATAACATACTTTTATCTCATTGGTCAAGCAATATAGGGTCATAGTATACTTGTATTTCATTGGTCAAGCACTATAGGGTCATAGTATACATTTATCTCATTGGTCAAGCAATATAGGGTCATAGTATACGTTTATCTCATTGGTCAAGCAATATAGGGTCATAGTATACTTTTATCTCATTGGTCAAGCAATATATGGTCATAGTATACTTGTATCTCATTGGTCAAGCAATATAGGGTAGGGTCATAGTATACATTTATCTCATTGGTCAAGCAATATATGGTCATAGTATACTTTTATCGCATTGGTCAAGAAATATAGGGTCATAGTATACCGTTATCTCATTGGTCAAGCAATATATGGTCATAGTATACCTTTATCTCATTGGTCAAGCAATATATGGTCATAGTATACCTTTATCTCATTGGTCAAGCAATATAGGGTCATAGTATACCTTTATCTCATTGGTCAAGCAATATATGGTCATAGAATACTTGTATCTCATTGGTCAAGCACTATAGTATACCTTTATCTCATTGGTCAAGCAATATATGGTCATAGAATACTTTTATCTCATTGGTTAAGCAATATAGGGTCATAGTATACTTGTATCTCATTGGTCAAGCAATATAGGGTCATAGTATACTTGTATCTCATTGGTCAAGCCATATAGGTCATAGTATACTTTTATCTCATTGGTCAAGCAATATAGGGTCATAGTATACTTGTATCTCATTGGTCAAGCAATATAGGGTAGGGTCATAGTATACTTTTATCTCATTGGTCAAGCAATGTAGGGTCATAGTATACATTTATCTCATTGGTCAAGCAATATAGGATAATATTATACTTGTATCTCACTCGTCAAGCAATATAGGTTCATAGTATACTTTTATCTCATTGGTCAAGCAATATAGGGTCATAGTATTCTTTTATCTCATTGGTCAAGCAATATAGGGTCATAGTATACTTGTATCGCATTGGTCAAGCAATATATGGTCATAGAATACTTTTATCTCATTGGTCAAGCAATATAGGGTCATAGTATACTTGTATCTCATTGGTCAAGCAATATAGGGTCATAGCATACTTTTATCTCATTGGTCAATACTGTCACCCACCCTGGCACCAAAATTACACTTTGGTATATATTCTCTAAAACAAACAGAGGGGTACATTGCCCTTTTCGGCAACGGAAACACGTCCTTTAGGCTTGCTGGAAACATGCCAAGTCGTGCGGGTCACACGGCGGGGTCGAATCGCAATACACAAGGTGCGGGTCACACGGCGGGGTCGAATCGTAATACACAAGGTGCGGGTCACACGGCGGGGTCGAATCGTAATACACAAGGTGCGGGTCACACGGCGGGGTCGAATCGTAATACACAAGGTGCGGGTCACACGGCGGGGTCGAATCGTAATACACAAGGTGCGGGTCACACGGCGGGGTCGAATCGTAATACACAAGGTGCGGGTCACACGGCGGGGTCGAATCGTAATACACAAGGTGCGGGTCACACGGCGGGGTCGAATCGTAATACACAAGGTGCGGGTCACACGGCGGGGTCGAATCGTAATACACAAGGTGCGGGTCACACGGCGGGGTCGAATCGTAATACACAAGGTGCGGGTCACACGGCGGGGTCGAATCGTAATACACAAGGTGCGGGTCACACGGCGGGGTCGAATCGTAATACACAAGGTGCGGGTCACACGGCGGGGTCGAATCGTAATACACAAGGTGCGGATCAACCCTAAATAAAATGAATAACATCAACAACAACACCCAGCATTTTAAAGCGACATTACATCGCAAAAGGGAACAAAATGCACTTTGTTCACGTACAAATGCTTTGCTACTACAAATTCTTCTGAATACATTCGATTACATGTACTAACATTGAATCAATAAACAGTGTTTTTGTGGTATACAAACTATCAAAAGTGAAAGTAGGATTTCATATAACGGACATCCACGCTCCTGAATTGACGTTTGCTTGTCATTGGAGTCAATAATAAACACACGATACTTTCGCTTAGAGATAATTTAAGAGTAGGCACATATGTGAGATATCACGGTAAATATGTACCACATCATATGTTATTCAAGATAAACGCGTTGTATTACGCATGTATTACGCGTATACGACGTTTGTTTATTTGTTGAAATTTGTTTTTGAGGCAAATATTTGGGGACATATATTATCATATAATAACAAATTACATTCGGCACACATTTTCATTTGCGTTTTCACCGATGTAGTGTCGCTTTAAGCAAGATCGTAATGATCTGCATAAAAACTAAGTAATTATTTGAAAAGTTCTTCAATATCTGGCATAATACCATCACTAAGTTATAAACTTTAATGGTGTTTACATTGTTTTTTTAACTCCCGTATCTAGGAATGCTGAGATATGTGTCTGTGCTGCGCCTGTGTATATGGAGATAATAACTCAACAATAAACACAAAGGATTCCAACTTAAAATACTGTCTTCTTAACTGAGCAATATAACTCGGACTTTATCGGCAACGAGAGATAATAGAAACACATGCGATGTCATTCAATTATTGTCAGGGAATTGACTGTACAAACCAAACTTTAAAAACACATGAATATTAGAATAAGTCACATGTTATAAGATTTAAGTGTACTACTCATAACTCACTACACAACCGATTATGTGTTAACATTTCGCGCATGCGCAAGGATTGTTACATTATTATTATTATTAGTAGTAGTATTAATAATAATAATATTATTTTCTACTCATACCAGTGTATGTCAAATGATAGAAAACTGACAGGCCTGTTTGACTTTTAGGATTACAGACAGACAGATAAATCAAAACTTGTCAAAATATGGGATTATGTAACAATGTCCATGCCATTTCCACTAGATGTATAGCACAATTCATGCAAATTAGATTCAAAGAATAATGCTAAATGAATACGGCTTAGTGAATATGTTCAGTGTATTTATGAAACTGTCAGTTTATTTATTCGTTCAACGTGCACATGACAAATTAATATGACAGTTTTATATTCACATATATGCATTACTCACTGCAATATGTGTTTACATCCTTGAAACTTGCTTAATATATGCTTTGCATGATAACACCTATTAGTTACAGTTACATGGGCCATATTGTTAATTAGAAATATTACCCTATGAGGTGACCTCAATTTTATTACCGCCTGGATTAAAATAAATACTCAATAGGTCAGCTGTAACACTCAAGTATAATTAAGTCATGGGTGGCTCGTTCGATCGCTCGATATGTCATACTGAGATGATCAATAAGTCATGGATGGCTCGTTCGATCGCTCGATATGTCATACTGAGATGATCAATAAGTCATGGATGGCTCGTTCGATCGCTCGCTATGCCATACTGAGATGATTAATAAGTCATGGGTGGCTCGTTCGATCGCTTGCTATGCCATACTGAGATGATCAATAAGTCATGGATGGCTCGTTCGATCGCTCGCTATGCCATACTGAGATGATCAATAAGTCATGGATGGCTCGTTCGATCGCTCGCTATGCCATACTAAGATCAATAAGTCATGGATGGCTCGTTCGATCGCTCGCTATGCCATACTGAGATGATCAATAAGTCATGGATGGCTCGTTCGATCGCTCGCTATGCCATACTGAGATGATCAATAAGTCATGGATGGCTCGTTCGATCGCTCGCTATGTCATACTGAGATGATCAATAAGTCATGGATGGCTCGTTCGATCGCTCGGTATGCCATACTGAGATGATCAATAAGTCATGGGTGGCTCGTTCGATCGCTCGCTATGTCATACTGAGATGATCAATAAGTCATGGGTGGCTCGTTCGATCGCTCGATATGTCATACTGAGATGATTAATAAGTCATGGGTGGCTCGTTCGATCGCTCGCTATGCCATACTGAGATGATCAATAAGTCATGGATGGCTCGTTCGATCGCTCGCTATGCCATAATGAGATGATCAATAAGTCATGGATGGCTCGTTCGATCGCTCGCTATGCCATACTGAGATGATCAATAAGTCATGGATGGCTCGTTCGATCGCTCGCTATGCCATACTGAGATGATCAATAAGTCATGGATGGCTCGTTCGATCGCTCGATATGTCATACTGAGATGATCAATAAGTCATGGGTGGCTCGTTCGATCGCTCGATATGTCATACTGAGATGATTAATAAGTCATGGATGGCTCGTTCGATCGCTCGCTATGCCATACTGAGATGATCAATAAGTCATGGATGGCTCGTTCGATCGCTCGCTATGCCATACTGAGATGATCAATAAGTCATGGATGGCTCGTTCGATCGCTCGATATGTCATACTGAGATGATTAATAAGTCATGGGTGGCTCGTTCGATCGTTCGCTATGCCATACTGAGATGATCAATAAGTCATGGGTGGCTCGTTCGATCGCTCGCTATGCCATACTGAGATGATCAATAAGTCATGGATGGCTCGTTCGATCGCTCGATATGTCATACTGAGATGATTAATAAGTCATGGGTGGCTCGTTCGATCGCTCGCTATGCCATACTGAGATGATCAATAAGTCATGGATGGCTCGTTCGATCGCTCGCTATGCCATACTGAGATGATCAATAAGTCATGGATGGCTCGTTCGATCGCTCGATATGTCATACTGAGATGATCAATAAGTCATGGATGGCTCGTTCGATCGCTCGCTATGCCATACTGAGATGATCAATAAGTCATGGATGGCTCGTTCGATCGCTCGCTATGCCATACTGAGATGATTAATAAGTCATGGATGGCTCGTTCGATCGCTCGCTATGCCATACTGAGATGATTAATAAGTCATGGATGGCTCGTTCGATCGCTCGCTATGCCATACTGAGATGATTAATAAGTCATGGATGGCTCGTTCGATCGCTCGCTATGCCATACTGAGATGATTAATAAGTCATGGATGGCTCGTTCGATCGCTCGCTATGCCATACTGAGATGATCAATAAGTCATGGATGGCTCGTTCGATCGCTCGCTATGCCATACTGAGATGATTAATAAGTCATGGATGGCTCGTTCGATCGCTCGCTATGCCATACTGAGATGATTAATAAGTCATGGATGGCTCGTTCGATCGCTCGATATGTCATACTGAGATGATCAATAAGTCATGGATGGCTCGTTCGATCGCTCGCTATGCCATACTGAGATGATCAATAAGTCATGGATGGCTCGTTCGATCGCTCGCTATGCCATACTGAGATGATTAATAAGTCATGGGTGGCTCGTTCGATCGCTCGCTATGCCATACTGAGATGATTAATAAGTCATGGATGGCTCGTTCGATCGCTCGCTATGCCATACTGAGATGATTAATAAGTCATGGATGGCTCGTTCGATCGCTCGCTATGCCATACTGAGATGATTAATAAGTCATGGATGGCTCGTTCGATCGCTCGCTATGCCATACTGAGATGATCAATAAGTCATGGATGGCTCGTTCGATCGCTCGCTATGCCATACTGAGATGATCAATAAGTCATGGATGGCTCGTTCGATCGCTCGCTATGCCATACTGAGATGATTAATAAGTCATGGATGGCTCGTTCGATCGCTCGCTATGCCATACTGAGATGATCAATAAGTCATGGATGGCTCGTTCGATCGCTCGCTATGCCATACTGAGATGATCAATAAGTCATGGATGGCTCGTTCGATCGCTCGCTATGCCATACTGAGATGATTAATAAGTCATGGATGGCTCGTTCGATCGCTCGCTATGCCATACTGAGATGATTAATAAGTCATGGATGGCTCGTTCGATCGCTCGCTATGCCATACTGAGATGATTAATAAGTCATGGATGGCTCGTTCGATCGCTCGCTATGCCATACTGAGATGATTAATAAGTCATGGATGGCTCGTTCGATCGCTCGCTATGCCATACTGAGATGATTAATAAGTCATGGATGGCTCGTTCGATCGCTCGCTATGCCATACTAAGATCAATAAGTCATGGATGGCTCGTTCGATCGCTCGCTATGCCATACTGAGATGATTACTAAGTCATGGATGGCTCGTTCGATCGCTCGCTATGCCATACTGAGATCAATAATATACATACCGGATAACCAGAAAATCTTCTGGATCGCGGTTCTATCTCTATAAGTCAATGATCCTACAAAAACATGCACTGACTAAGCTCCTTATGATGCATTGCTACTGTGGACGTCAGGTGGCGACGATAAATAAACACAAGAGATACATTGGCAATATTAAAGCGACACTATATTATTTGGAATAATTTTTTTTATATAATTTGAATGTTATGTACACGTAGCAATACTACTATACATTCTTCCATCATAATTTGAATACTTATATTTAAGGCAGTAAGCATTGTTTCTTGCAACATAGCAAACTGAAAGCGAAAGTAGAAATTTCCTAAAGCCGTTAGCCGCGTCATGTGTATATTCAGAACGCATCACTCTCAATCATGCTCAAATATCGGTAAAAGATTCTCCGAATCAACAGCTCACTGCCACTGCCATTGGAATATCCATCTCGTTATCGTGGATTTCGGATATATTTGGTACAATGTGCACACGGGTAGAACCACTGATCTCACACAAGCCCAGCTGACTAACTTCCTCACTAGAACGAATTCGAATCAAAACAATAACCGTAATGTTAGCCCTATAACTGAACTTGTTTAGTTTAAACATTATTTATTTCAGTAGTTTACATGTAATCAAGAAATGAATATTTTACAGATAATTTAACAACAGTAGACTTAAAGGGATTAGAACGAAATAAACCTTTTATTGTTCTTCTCCCTTGTTTTCTATATATTATTTGGGAAGAGTCGTTTCTAATGTTATAAGAACTTGAGACCGGACCCATGTTTACTTACTTTGAAGCATAGTGTATGTAGATTCTGTAGAGCAAAATCAAACAGTATGATAAAACAAAACCGAACAATGATTGCCATTGGCTATATGATACACATAGTATACCATGAAATCACCACGAGTGTAAGATCCTTTTTATCACATTACCATAGTAACAACAACAATAAATTACACCCAAATACGTGTTGCCAGTATACTTTTTGAGCTTTGTTGCATCTCAAGGAAATCAGTAAGGTGCATCCCTACGCCGTAGTAAATAGTTCCTGATAATCAAACAAGTCCACGAAAATATCAATACAATACCTTTAATCACTACATGCCCCTTGTGCATATAGAGCAATTTATTAAATTAAGCAGTTGCATCTTAAGGAAATCATCCCTATGCCGTAGTAAATAGTCCCTGATAATTAAACAATTCCACGAAAATATCAGTACAATACCTTTAATCACTATATAGTAGAAATTTACGAATTTGTAATAACTGTAATACCAACATGATAGAAAATGAATTTCATTTCCTTTTAGTCTGTCTGAAATTTAAAGATTTAAGAAGAAAATATTTAAAACGCTATTTTTGGTCTTGGCCTAACATGCATACATTCTTATCTCTAATGACTTTTCAGTCACAAACACAGATCTTAAACCTTGCTAAGTATATTTATTATGCAAATCACATAGGAAATCAATAGATCATTACCATCATTCCTTACATTGCTATTATACTGTTATATTTCATGCTTCTCTGTAAACTGTGTATATATGTGATGCTATTAGCATCTTCTGATGTTTAATGCAATACATATTGTATTGTATTGTATATGTCCCTTGTGCATATAGAGCAATTTATTAATTTAAGTAGTTGCATCTTAAGGAAATCAGTATGGTGCATCCCTACGCCGTAGTAAATAGTCCCTAATAATCAAACAATTCCACGAAAATATCGACACAATACTTTTAATCACAACATGCCCTTGTGCATATAGAGCAATTTATTAATTTAAGCAGGTGAGTTTAAACAAATAAAACATGACTGACACAAACTAAGTATATAAGCCGGAAACGATTCAATATGTAAATTATTGGACTGTGTGAGGCGCGTAGCGTCGAAGACCTTATCAATAGTCTACATATTAGATCAGTTTGAGACTTAAATCTTACTTAAACACACACACTTATATAACCTACTAATTAAAATTGTTAAATTCGTACATGTAAGCGTAGTATTTAATATAATACTCTGGCCTTTTGACACCAGTTCAGTATTAATATTAATGGACTGTAAGTACAAAGGTATGACGTCACGACAGTTTTTTTAAAATATGTGTCAAAAGCAAGCTGTCATGCCAATGAGAATTATTCCACGTTTTATTAGTTTATGCAAATTTATTTCAGTTCTTGCAACTTATAATTATTAATCACTCTCATTCCTGATGTAATCCATCGCCACGAGAGGAGAATGAAGACATGTGGAAATTAAATGTCTTGCATAATGGCACAATCGTAACGGCTACAGCTGGGAAGCAGTACACGTGTGTGCATACAAGACAGTATGTGGTGGCTGTATCACACTGAATACAAGTAAATGTATGAGATACAAATACAAATCTAGCACGAATTACTAACTATTCTCTAAAATCCATATTTCTGCTGTAGGCTATAACGTAAGAATTACAACAATTAATACTTACGTAGGTAGTGAACGTCAGTGAGGTGCTCAATATATATCTGCGATCCACCTGTACGCAAACATTGATTTTTCTACGTATAGGAATTCCTCGAAATATAATGTTCATCGACAACGTCATTCTTTAAATCACGGCCACCAAATTTCACTATATATACCAACGTAACGTTACACGTCATTAATCTCATTCATAGAGACAAGACAGGAAACAAAAACAGCTGACGTTGACGACGTTGATTGACTATATTTTCTTCTCGGTTTAAGGTCGCAATTTGTTTATAAGCGTATCGCTAGTTACGGGTTATGACAAATGTAATTATCCGTACTCACGTTGGGTAGATTGCTAACCTACGAAAAGCGAGTTGTAACATTCGTCGGTTCATATTTTCACGATTTTAGCTTCACGAACCACGAATTCAACATCAAGAATGTCTTGAAAATGAAATCACTATATATGGACCGTTGACTAGTTATAACAGACTACGAGTAGCCCGCATACAACGCCTCTGTACCGTCGAATAGTTATTACAGACTAGGAGTAACCCGCATACCGGGCCTCTGTACCGTCGAATAGTTATTGCAGACTACGAGTAACCCGCACGCAGAGCCTATGTACCGTCGAATAGTTACTGCAGAATACAAGTACCCCGCATACCGGACCTCTGTACCGTCGAGTAGTTATTGCAGAATACGAGTAACCCGCATACAACGCCTCTGTACCGTCGAATAGTTATTGCAGACTAGGAGTAACCCGCATGCCGGGCCTCTGTACCGTCGAATAGTTATTACATACTACGAGTAACCCGCATACCGGGCCTCTGTACCGTCGAATAGTTATTACAGACTAGGAGTACCCCGCACGCGGGCCTCTGTACCGTCGAATAGTTAGTATAGACTACGAGTAGCCCGCATACCGGTCCTCTGTACCGTCGAATAGTTATTGCAGACTAGGAGTAACCCGCATACAACGCCTCTGTACCGTCGAATAGTTATTACAGACTAGGAGTAACCCGCATACCGGGCCTCTGTACCGTCGAATAGTTATTACAGACTAGGAGTATCCCGCATGCCGGGCCTCTGTACCGTCGAATAGTTATTGCAGACTAGGAGTAACCCGCATACAACGCCTATGTACCGTCGAATAGTTATTGCAGACAACGAGTAACCCGCATACAACGCCTCTGTACCGTCGAATAGTTATTGCAGACTAGGAGTAACCCGCATGCCGGGCCTCTGTACCGTCGAATAGTTATTACATACTACGAGTAACCCGCATATCGGGCCTCTGTACCGTCGAATAGTTATTACAGACTAGGAGTACCCCGCACGCAGGGCCTCTGTACCGTCGAATAGTTATTGCAGACTACGAGTAACCCGCACGCAGGGCCTATACATGTACCGTCGAATAGTTACTGCAGAATACAAGTACCCCGCATACCGGACCTCTGTACCGTCGAGTAGTTATTGCAGAATACGAGTAACCCGCATACAACGCCTCTGTACCGTCGAATAGTTATTGCAGACTAGGAGTAACCCGCATGACGAGCCTCTGTGTGTGTGTTTTACGTTTATTTATCGTCGCTACCAGTTGCCCATATGAGCGACGCCTCCTGAAGAGATTAGTAATTTTAGATTTTTGGAGGATAGTGCATGATACAGACAGAGACCCATTACAGAGTCTCCTCTGGTTCTTTTACGTGCACGGTGTAAAGCACCGACACGAGACCTCGGTTTAACGTCCCATCTGAAAGACTATTAATTTTATTAGGGTCAGACGGGGGATCGAACCTGCGATCCCTGGATTACCAGTCCAGCGTTTTACCACTGGGCTACAGATCCGGGCCTCTGTACCGTCGAATAGTTATTACATACTACGAGTAACCCGCATATCGGGCCTCTGTACCGTCGAATAGTTATTACAGACTAGGAGTACCCCGCACGCAGGGCCTCTGTACCGTCGAATAGTTACTGCAGACTAGGAGTAACCCGCATGCCGGGCCTCTGTACCGTCGAATAGTTATTACATACTACGAGTAACCCGCATATCGGGCCTCTGTACCGTCGAATAGTTATTACAGACTAGGAGTACCCCACACGCAGGGCCTCTGTACCGTCGAATAGTTATTATAGACTACGAGTAGCCCGCATACCGGGCCTTTGTACCGTCGAATAGCTATTGCATATATTAATTTACATCCAGCATGCAGTAATTCATGTGTTACTGTACAACAGCAGACAATAAAAACATAAGAAAAACGGTATTGGAGTAGTATAACACGTAAAGTCGCATTGCTAAAATGACGTAAACTATATTTACTAGTATACATAATTGTGTGTGTGTGTGTGTGTGTTGTGTGTGTGTGTGTGTGTGTGTGTGTGTGTGTGTGTGTGTGTGTGTGTGTGTGTGTGTGTGTGTGTGTGTGTGTGTGTGTGTGTGTGTGTGTGTGTGTGTGTGTGTGTGTGTGTGTGTGTGTGTGTGTGTGTGTGTGTGTGTGTGTGTGTGTGTGTGTGTGTGTGTGTGTGTGTGTGTGTGTGTGTGTGTGTGTGTGTGTGTGTGTGTGTGTGTGTGTGTGTGTGTGTGTGTGTGTGTGTGTGTGTGTGTGTGTGTGTGTGTGTGTGTGTGTGTGTGTGTGTGTGTGTGTGTGTGTGTGTGTGTGTGTGTGTGTGTGTGTGTGTGTGTGTGTGTGTGTGTGTGTGTGTGTGTGTGTGTGTGTGTGTGTGTGTGTGTGTGTGTGTGTGTGTGTGTGTGTGTGTGTGTGTGTGTGTGTGTGTGTGTGTGTGTGTGTGTGTGTGTGTGTGTGTGTGTGTGTGTGTGTGTGTGTGTGTGTGTGTGTGTGTGTGTGTGTGTGTGTGTGTGTGTGTGTGTGTGTGTGTGTGTGTGTGTGTGTGTGTGTGTGTGTGGTGTGTGTGTGTGTGTGTGTGTGTGTGTGTGTGTGTGTGTGTGTGTGTGTGTGTGTGTGTGTGTGTGTGTGTGTGTGTGTGTGTGTGTGTGTGTGTGTGTGTGTGTGTGTGTGTGTGTGTGTGTGTGTGTGTGTGTGTGTGTGTGTGTGTGTGTGTGTGTGTGTGTGTGTGTGTGTGTGTGTGTGTGTGTGTGTGTGTGTGTGTGTGTGTGTGTGTGTGTGTGTGTGTGTGTGTGTGTGTGTGTGTGTGTGTGTGTGTGTGTGTGTGTGTGTGTGTGTGTGTGTGTGTGTGTGTGTGTGTGTGTGTGTGTGTGTGTGTGTGTGTGTGTGTGTGTGTGTGTGTGTGTGTGGTGTGTGTGTGTGTGTGTGTGTGTGTGTGTGTGTGTGTGTGTGTGTGTGTGTGTGTGTGTGTGTGTGTGTGTGTGTGTGTGTGTGTGTGTGTGTGTGTGTGTGTGTGTGTGTGTGTGTGTGTGTGTGTGTGGTGTGTGTGTGTGTGTGTGTGTGTGTGTGTGTGTGTGTGTGTGTGTGTGTGTGTGGTGTGTGTGTGTGTGTGTGTGTGTGTGTGTAGATACTAGTGAGCAGTGAGTGTACTGTGTCGTCCTGTACTGCTTGAGCAGTGACTATAGGTAAATCCAGTAGTTTATAATAAAAAAATAGTTTTGCTCGATTTCGAAACAAGTTCTTACAACTTATATTAATCACTCTCGAGACCTCATTCATGTGGGATCTATCGCCACGAGGGAGAGAGAAGAAGCAACGTGGGACTTAAATGCATTGCTGCCTAAGGACACAATCATAACGGCTTAAGTGAGTGTGAACTCCGGACCTTTCGCACCCCAAGGCGAACGCTCTACCACTACTTCGCACCCCAAGGCGAACACGCAACCACTACGCTATCACGACTTTCACAAATACATTCTAGTAGTGAATGACCTGCATATTTATTTATATTTTTATGGAAGTTTTTATAACAATACAATGCTCACTGCTAACTCCACCTACACTTTTACAGATGTGTAATTTATGTTCTGTGGTCTAGCTACAGCGATGTTTACATTCGTAGTTATCCCTCGTACGTGTACAAGTAGTGCATTCCCGTTTGAATGGGTCGTTACTTTTAGTACATGGACATTAAACACATATTATAGAATAATATTTAACCGCATATCACCTTCAACTTAGCAAACCATTGTGTTGCTATTTAACCACAAAGCATGCTGTACTTTAATATGGTTCTTGTACATTGTCATAAATGTTAGTTTTATCTGTTACTAAAAACTGTACAAACGACATAATATTTATGAGTCAGACTGCATAAAGCAAATCATAATTTGCACCGCCCTACTATATTTAGTATAAACTTTATTTATTTTACAACGATTGCGAAACAAGCTCTAGCGAATCAACCTCTTGCAACTTAAGCACTCTCGTTGACGCGGATGAAAGCGTATAAGTGGTCATTCGTGTGTGAGTAAACCGGAGTACCCGTAGAAAAACCACATGTCCGATATGGCGACAACCGTACCATAGCACAGACTGACTAATAAGTTTATTTAAAGTCGCCACCGCATATCTGCATTTGGGCGACTGGCCATATCACATGCTTCCAGGTCCAGGGTTCTCGTTGAGAGACGAGCGTTCTAACCACTGCGTTAGTCGCACAGCTAAACTATACTATATTTTAGATATGCGTATAACTTTAAAACAATGAGTTCCAGATGATGGCCACAACTGCTGCTATCGAAAACCACCACGTTAAACATAATGCAGCTTGCATATTACTGGCATAAATTACATGTACAAATATTCAAACTTCTCTGTCTTGCTCATTATGTTGGTCTTCCTACATCGCGACTCTCTGTGATGCTTATCTACGCACAGGAAGCAGTGATAGCGCAGTGGTAGCGCGTTCGCTTCAGGTGTGAGGAGCTGAGAGTTCGCGCCGCCCAGCTGAATTCGTTAAGATTGCACCCTTACCCAAGGAACTTATATTCCACATTGCCTCTTCGCTCTACCTCATGGCGATGTATTCCATCAGGAATGAAATCTCGAGAACTAATTTTGTAAGAACTTGTTTCGCATTCGAGCTAAAAGATTGTTATATATCTACGCATAATAGCATAATGCAAATAACCTCTACCATAACTATTACGGAGACTAATACACGGGGTTACCCCTAATGGAGCCAGGGGGGGGGGGGGGTGGGTAAATAAAAAAATAATAACATAGTGCAAGTAGGGTGGCAGAGTGGTTACGGTCGTTGACTCCAAATCACTTGCCCCTCACCACTGCAGTAAGGTTCGAAGTCATTTGGAGGTGTCGACGTCATTTAGAGGTGTTTAGAGGTGTCGACGTCATTTAGAGGTGTCGAAGTCATTTGGAGGTGTCGAAGTCATTTGGAGGTGTCGACGTCATTTGGAGGTGTCGACGTCATTTAGAGGTGTCGAAGTCATGTGGAGGTGTCGAAGTCATTTGGAGGTATCGACGTCATTTGGAGGTGTCGACTTCTTCCATGTGAGGAAGCTATCAAACTGGCTTGCTAAAATATTTTGGAGGTGTCGAATTCAGTTGGAGGTGTCGGTTGCTAAAGGTTGATGGATCTACCCGGGTGCCCCGCCCGTGGCTAAATTAGTGCTCGGATTTGGCACACGGGTTCTTCCTCCGCTATTAATAGTTGGAGAGCCACCATCATTAGGATCTTAACAGTGTATGCGACAATAATACATCAAAATAATCAAAACTATGTACTGTTCATATTTGTTATATGTCATATTTTAAGAAATATATTTGTCTTTTCGTTGTTTATTGGTGTGTGTTTGCGTTTATGTATCGTCGCTACCGGTTACCCATATGAGCGACGCCTCCTGAAGAGATTAGTCAGTTTAGATTGTGGAGGATAGTGCAATGTTACAGAAAGAGACCCATTACAGAGTCTCCTCTGGTTCTTTTACGTGCACGGTGTAATTCACCGACACGAGACCTCGGTTTAACGTCCCATCTGAAAGACTGTTAATTTTATTAGGGTCAGACGGGGGATCGAACCTGCGATCCCTGGATTACCAGTCCGGCGTGTTAACCACTGGATTACAGATTGTTTATTGGCGAACAATAGCGCAGGCCGTAGGCATACGTTTGTTATTACCGGCGCTCAGAACAAGAAACCTCTTAATCGACTGTAAATAACGTAAATACAAATATTATTTTAGATTCTGACATGACCAAAATATCGTGTTATTTTTCGAGTTCACAAAATTGCAAACATGCTTGTGATATGATGCCACGTTTGACGTCAAGCTATAAGCAATGTTTTATTGCATAGTTCATTCCTTCTTTACGTATGCAGACAAAATACAGAATCATACAATATAATAAATATAAACATAAACACAACTATCAAACTTCCGGTGCCTTATAGAAAATCAGAAAATGTCTTGCTACTCTCACATGTTCGATCCCCCGTGGAAGTCGTGATAGCGCAGTGGTAGCGCGTTCGCTTCATGTGCGAAAGGCCCGGAGTTTCGAGCCCCGCTGGAGCCGTTACGACTGTGCCCTTAGGCAAGGCATTTATATTCCGCATTGCCTCTTCTCTCTCCCTCATGGCGATGGATTCCATCAGGAATGAGGTCTCGAGAGTGATTAATATTAAGTTGAAAGAACTTGTTTCGCAATCGAGCTAAAATAAATTTGTATAAATCCCCCGTCTGACCTTAATAAAATTAACAGTCTTTCAGATGGGACTTTAAACCGAGTATCATTGCACACAATCTAAAATGACTAATCTCTTCAGGAGGCGTCGCTCATATGAGCAACCGGTAACGACGATAAATAAACGTAAAACACACACTTACTACTCTTGGAACTCCCTGTTGTTATGAATGAAGGTTGAAAGCTCCTCACTAAATCAACTCGTACACTAATACAGTAAAGTACAAGTGAATACAGAAACAAAATAAACGTGCTTTAAGTAGAGCCCTGTTCTTTTTTTTCCCGGAACATACAATTCTTAGAAAGAGTCGTGTCATTTAGCATGTCAATGCATTGCACTGTGTTACTTATATTGTTGGTGACGTAACTAAGTGCACAGCAATTCACCTGCTCTTGTTAAATTACGTGATATGTGTTATTGTGGCTGTTAACAAATGTACTAAGGAACATGGACCAGTGCATGCACCATTGTAGCAGATCATAGTGCACCTTTGGTTGATGGATACGCCTTCTGCAGGTACATTAGTACCGTCACGATTCACTAAGATAATACGTGTAATTGTGTGCATTCGTTTAATTATCGTTTTTAGAAGACGAGTTATATATATTAAATAACAAATGAACACGAATATAAGATCCTATTTATAACGCAATCGTTCGAAACGCTTTAAATTAATTGAATAGCAAACGCTTAATGTACCTGTGCCTCAGCTACAATAAACGAAGTATGTGAGATGGTACGATGGTCGCCAGATCGGACAGGTGGGTTTTCTCCGGGTACTCTGGTTTCCTCCCACATGAATGACCACATATACGCTTTCATCCGAGCCAACGAGAGTGATTAATATAAGTTGTTAAAACTTGCTTCGCAATCGTTGTAAAATAAATAAAGTATAAAAAAAGAAGTGCGTTATGCTGTCGGTTGCAATTTATTAGTAAACGCAACAAAATGTAGTTCACATTTTATTTCAAATTTTACTCGTATTGGTTACTTTGCGTACGAGATAATCAACGTTTAAGCTCATGAAACTAGTATGCATATTAGTATGTGAATCGTGTGCATGGAGTACCGCTACTACGACGTCAAAATAAGTACTTTACTATGACGTCATAACAAGTACTTTACTATGACGTCATAACAAGTACTTTACTATGACGTCAAAACAAGTACTTTACTATGACGTCATAACAAGTACTTTACTATGACGTCAACACAAGTACTTTACTATGACGTCAAAACAAGTACTTTACTATGACGTCATAACAAGTACTTTACTATGACGTCATAACAAGTACTTTACTATGACGTCAAAACAAGTACTTTACTATGACGTCAAAACAAGTACTTTACTATGACGTCAAAACAAGTACTTTACTATGACGCCATAACCAGTCGGTCAAAATGTGCAACATTCAAATACCGGCCATTTGCACAACTTTTAGTAAGCTTTCATTGGAATGGCTACTGTAGCTGGACATGGCTGTGGATGAAATCAGGTGTTAGTCAGGATTTGTAGTGTTAATAGCCCGCCGTGCAGGATTTATAGTGTTTAAATATGAATTGTGATTTTACAGAGCGTATGAATATATACAGTGCTCATTTACATAGTTATTACACTAGTGCAATACGAAACATATGTAATGGCGGTATTACTCGACTGCAGCGGAAATGATGTTATAAAAGAAAGTGTGATGGCTGTACTGTGTAAACTGTATACAAGCAACGTTATGTGATAAATTGATCCTATAATCATTTGATCAATCAAAAACAATTTGCGTTTTGAGTTAATCTTTGTAGTGGTTTAAGCTATAGAGGAGGCATGGTCAGGTTGAGAAGCGAGCGCGCTAACCACTGCGCTAATCGGACAGTTATCATGTATAGTGGTTTAAGCTATGGAGGAAGTGTGGCCAGGTTGAACAAGGTGGATGAAGTGGCCATGGAAGAGAATCCACATGTCTGCTCTCGGGAAGATACACTCATCGACAATTTAATTTTTCATATAAACGAAATAAACTAATGATGGGAAATGTGTTCCAAATTTATCTTAGAATTATTTGATCAATCACACATTGCCTTGCGTAACCTATCCTAGGTTTTTAAGTAATATTGTCACAAGATTAACACAAGTGTCTAGATGGGCAAGGTTTGTCTTTAAATTTTAATGTACAGTATTCTGATAACAATTGTCTGTGATGATAACATGTGTCTGTGAGGATAACATGTGTCTGTGAGGATAACATGTGTCTGTGAGGATAACATGTGTCTGTGAGGATAACAATTGTCTGTGAGGATAACATGTGTCTGTGAGGATAACATGTGTCTGTGAGGATAACATGTGTCTGTGAGGATAACAATTGTCTGTGATGATAACATGTGTCTGTGAGGATAACATGTGTCTGTGAGGATAACATGTGTCTGTGAGGATAACATGTGTCTGTGAGGATAACAATTGTCTGTGATGATAACATGTGTCTGTGAGGATAACAATTGTCTGTGATGATAACATGTGTCTGTGAGGATAACATGTGTATGTGAGGATAACAATTGTCTGTGATGATAACATGTGTCTGTGAGGATAACATGTGTCTGTGAGGATAACATGTGTCTGTGAGGATAACATGTGTCTGTGAGGATAACAATTGTCTGTGATGATAACATGTGTCTGTGATGATAACATGTGTCTGTGAGGATAACAATTGTCTGTGATGATAACAATTGTCTGTGATGATAACATGTGTCTGTGAGGATAACATGTGTCTGTGAGGATAACATGTGTCTGTGAGGATAACATGTGTCTGTGAGGATAACAATTTGTGATGATAACATGTGTCTGTGAGGATAACATGTGTCTGTGAGGATAACAATTGTCTGTGATGATAACATGTGTCTGTGAGGATAACATGTGTCTGTGAGGATAACATGTGTCTGTGAGGATAACAATTGTCTGTGATGATGACATGTGTCTGTGAGGATAACATGTGTATGTGAGGATAACATGTGTCTGTGAGGATAACATGTGTCTGTGAGTATAACAATTGTCTGTGAGGATAACATGTGTCTGTGAGGATAACATGTGTATGTGAGGATAACATGTGTCTGTGATGATAACATGTGTCTGTGATGATAACATGTGTATGTGAGGATAACATGTGTATGTGAGGATAACATGTGTCTGTGAGGATAACATGTGTCTGTGAGGATAACATGTGTCTGTGAGGATAACATGTGCCTGTGAGGATAACATGTGTCTGTGAGGATAACATGTGTCTGTGAGGATAACATGTGCCTGTGAGAATAACATGTGTCTGTGAGGATAACATGTGTCTGTGAGGATAACATGTGTCTGTGAGGATAACATGTGTCTGTGAGGATAACATGTGTCTGTGAGGATAACATGTGTCGGTGAGGATAACATGTGTCTGTGAGGATAACATGTGTCGGTGAGGATAACATGTGTATGTGAGGATAACATGTGTCTGTGAGGATAACATGTGTCTGTGAGGATAACATGTGTCTGTGAGGATAACATGTGTATGTGAGGATAACATGTGTATGTGAGGATAACATGTGTATGTGAGGATAACATGTGTATGTGAGGATAACATGTGTATGTGAGGATAACATGTGTCTGTGAGGATAACATGTGTCTGTGAGGATAACATGTGTCTGTGAGGATAACATGTGTCTGTGAGGATAACATGTGTCTAGTCTCTTATACTTATCATAGAATGGCTATGTACTATTATATATTATATGTGTAGTATGCATAGATGGGACTGAAATAAATACATAGATAAATACATAAAAACTATGTGATACATTTATCTTATAATTATTGATCGATCAAACATTGTCTAATTTGTCTTGTGCAACCTATCCGAGCCGACCAGCGGACCAATTGCACTGTATTTCCGTATGTCTTGCGCAACCTATCCGAGCCGAACAGCGGACCAATTGCACCGTATTTCCGTATGTCTTGCAAAATAAAAACGGTATAAAGGATATGAATATGAAAAACACAATGTTTGAACTTTACAACGGGGGTTATGTGTCCGACATTAGGCTGGTCTAAACATTGTTACAACTAAACGTGACCTTTAGTCGAACATTGAGCAGCATGACACACGACTGTTTCGTGATCTGTTAAAGCTATTTTACACACAATCTATGACAATCCTTAAAGCAGCATTACATCATATGAAATAAAAGATATTTGAAAAATTCATTTTTTACGTATTGTGTAGCAATGCTGCTACACATTCTAACATTATACTTTGTATGCTTATGTTTATTTGGTAAACAGTGCGATAAAACAAACTCGAAACCGAAAGTAGAACGTTCCGAGTCGATCGGTCACGCACTTGTTTACAACCGGAACGCATCGTCCGCACTTGTTTACATTCGGAATGCATCGTTCCCATTTGTCCCACGTTGTCTTTTTTAATTAAACTACTTGATATGTTGATTCATACCTCTGTTAGCTAAGTCTTTAGGGACATTTCTACATCCCCGCGAGGGGTTCGACATTAGAGGAAGATAGATAGATAGTATTTCATGTTCAAAATATATACCTGTTTTCTACATCCTCTGTTGTTTCACGCATGCGCACTGTGCGTGTTTACATTTCGTGTGTTGATAAACAAATTAGCGTATACGACGGTTTAAATTTATTGGAATGTTATCGTTTCTAAGCGACTATTTCGATTTTTGTAAACACACACACACACATTAGTATTTATATTTTACCCAAAACATCCTTTATTACGATGTAATGCTGCTTTAAGCAAACAGATGAATGAACACATTGCTGTTTAGCTGTATCAGCTGAACAAGTTAAAATTGATAATTGGTTTATTGTGTGTGTGTGTGTGTGTTTTACGTTTATTTATCGTCGCTACCGGTTGCCCATATGAGCGACGCCTCCTGAAGAGATTAGTTATTTTAGATGTTGGAGGATAGTGCATGATACAGACAGAGACCCATTCCAGAATCTCCTCTGGTTCTTTTATGTGCACGGTGTAAAGCACCGACACGAGACCTCGGTTTAACGTCCCATCTGAAAGACTGTTAATTTTATTAGGGTCAGACGGGGGATCGAACCTGCGATCCCTGGATTACCAGTCCATCGTGATACCACTGGACTACATATCCGTCTGGTTTATTGACAGAGTATTTGAGTATATAGTGCCGGCCATGCCATGCCAGCGGCTTGTGGAATATCGTTCCTGTGCGGAACTATATATATACGCATATACCCTATCAACATACCTTTTTTATGAACATCGGTACTTCCCGAATCATATCCGTGTATGCCATGCGTCAGGCTGGTAGGCAATCGGTAGTCATTATTTAACTAGCTGGCGGCTCGCAAACCGGCCATATCAGAAACCCTGACGAGGTACGAACCGTCGATATCCCGTTCCGTACGCCGAGGTAGACCCCGGATGCCCCTTCGAGCGGTATCATCCAGGTAGGATGAGTAAACTGGTAGAAGAAGAGATTAGTCATTTTAGATTGTTGAAGGATAGTGCAATGATACCGACAGAGACCCATGCCATAGTATGTAGATTCTGGATCACAATATATAATATCTTACACTCGTAGTGATACCATCTTTTATGAAACACGTTTTGCAATTTTGCTGTCGAGCCTTTTAGCAAAATAGCGAGTTTCGTAAAGGGGGCATATGAGCGTAAGGTCCTTCTTATCACATTACCATAGTAACAACAACCATAGATTGGAAGAAATAAACGTTTCTGTAGGACACTATATTTCTTAGCCTTATTACATTACGGTGCATTCGTACGCCGTAGTAAATAGTCCCTGATAATCCAACAACTTCACGCAAATAATCGACACACTATTTTGAATCCTTGTATTCCGCTAGTGCATATTTAGCATTTTATTGACCTAAGCAGTTGATTTTCAACAAATAAAGCATGAACACAAACAACATGTATATGTCGAATGTGTATTGCAAGCTGTCAATGTCATGTGGCGACCAATCAGAATCCGTCCAGGTGTTATTAAACGTGTGGACATATAAGAATGTATGGCATGGCTGTATTACACTGAATACAAGCAACGGTATGTGTTAAAGCACAATATAATATGATTAAACTACACAGCCTTATTTGTTAACATCAACAGTAAATGTAAAACAGTTACTTCATAAACTAGACATGTCTGTTAACACATTATTTCAATTATTGGTAGAGAAGGCTTATAGAATGTATATTAACCTAAGCTAATTGATCATAACCGTCTTAAATAATTTACATAATTCATAATAATGTATCAACTTATGTTTTTATGTCATATAAGATGCAGTCATGTTATCTCATTACGAACGAGTGCAAGCCACACAGTTGTGCAAGTCACCGCCTAATACAACGAGCACGTGCAATGTTCCCGCCTAATACAAGGAACACGTGCAATTTTTCCGCCTAATACAACGAACAAGTGCAACATTCAACGCTAAATACAGCGAACAAATGCAAGTGCCCCCGCCAAAGACCACGACATAAGTACAACATATCGCATACAGCGAACCTCATTACCTCGTTACAGAGACAGTGTACTTATTTGGCCCACGGAACCTTTGTAGTTGAAACATAAAATCATGTTCGTTTCATAAAGGAACATGACACTATTAATTTAACATAAGTTTTTATTCGTACGTAATTAGTTCTCTAATAAGAAGGATCAAGACGCCAGTATAAGCTTGACGTACGGAGATAGGAGTTGTTGGCGCACCAAAAGCCTAGGTCATACGGCGACTCTCCAGCTATTATTGGTGGAGGAAGATGCCAGCCAAACACTAGAGTAGGCACGGACGGACACCTGGTTAGAACCACTGAAGTTCCGAAAACCAGCTGGATGGCCTACTCATATCAAATCATTCGACACCCCCTGTGGGATTCGAACCTACAGAGGTGAGTGACAAGTAACTTGAAGCTAACAACCGTGACCACTCAGCCCGTAGTAAAACGCTGGACTAGTAATCCAGGAATCGCAGGTTCGTTTCCCCGTCTGACCCTAATAAAATTAACAGTCTTTCAGATGGGACTTTAAACCGAGGTATTGTGTCGGTGCTTTACACCGTGCACGTAAACGAACCAGAGGAGACTCTGGAATGGGTCTCTGTCTGTATCATTGCACTATCCTCCAACAATCTAAAATGACTAATCTCTTCAGGAGGCGTCGCTCATATGGGCAACCGGTAGCGACGATAAATAAACATAAAACACACACACTAAGGGCTGTTTTATTGAGTACAAAATCACCGGGACTTCATTAGCTTATGCAATGTATTCAATGAGAGATTTTGTCACGTGTCATCTATGTTCGTGCCGCTGAAGGGCGAGAATGATGCATGCATTTCGTTTATTGTGTAACTGCGGTTTACTGGTACTGATAAGATAGAAACGGGTTTTGATATATCATTGAACCGTGCTATCAAAGTAAAGTAATAACAGTTGTAAACAGACATTCGATACACTATTGCATTATAGGTAAGTCAGGTATAAGCTATTAAACAATAAATCACAGTACCTGTAAGCTATCGTATATTGCCTTACCTATACAGTGTAATATTCCAACGGTATTATTACTTTACTTTGAAAGCACAGTACCTGTAAGCTATCGTATATTGCCTTACCTATACAGTAGTGTAATATTCCAACGGTATTATTACTTTACTTTGAAAGCACAGTACCTGTAAGCTATCGTATATTGCCTTACCTATACAGTAGTGTAATATTCCAACGGTATTATTACTTTACTTTGAAAGCACAGTACCTGTAAGCTATCGTATATTGCCTTACCTATACAGTAGTGTACTATTCCAACGGTATTATTACTTTACTTTGAAAGCACACTATTGTACGTACGCATTTACTTGATACATCTGCATATTCGGCTGACCTTAGGTCATATACGAAGTTACAATCAGTATAAGGCCGTTCTAACTTGATGTTGTAATCAAATCCGATTGGTGGCGCAGCGATAATGCCACTAATTATGACGGTAGATGTCCCGGGTTCGATCCCCGAAAAGGTAAAATTTTATTTTTATTATTTCTTGATTTTATAAAAATGCTACACATAGCACGAACTCTCGCTTTGCACGATTTTATTAACATTCATTGATTGGCAAGATGCAAGCATCAGATCACTACTCCGGAGAAAAGCCGACTGAGATAGTGATTACCATACATGGCTCGGATACAGAGGATACCGACTCGGCATATGAGTGTGGCAGCTCCACTGACACAGCGAGCGAAGATGGATCGTAATTTTGAAATTGCATGATGCTCGTAAAATTGTATAAGTTGTGTTGTAGAAAAATAAAAATAAAACATCATAAAAATAAGAAATAAAAAATAAGAAATAAAACACATACTAGCATCAAAATGGGAATCGGGAAACATTGATTTAAAATATAAAGAATATAACTGAAATTATTTATAAATAAATATCTATATCATCGTAATAAAAAATCTTACTTTCTATTTTTGTAACTTCGCAATTTTTAAGCAGCGAGGATTCGAACCCACGCGAACTAGCTCATTTCATTTGAGTTTAGTAGCAACCCTTTAGACCGCTCGGTTACCGGCGATTGCGTTCATTGCATAGATTAAATACATTCAAGTTATTTAATTACTTTACCGCTGTAATTGAAGCGTGTAATTTATGATAATGTATCAAGTAAATAAGTACGTAAGATACATTGTGCATATTGTTAATAAACTAAGTATATATATAAACACAACGTGCACTACTGATTATATTGAGAACGCCACTATGCGAGTTCATGGGCCCCCGGTGTCACGTGTTATCGGTGTCACGTGTTATGGGTGTCACGTGTTAGTGTGACACGCATAGTTCGACATAATTCTCTCTCTCATAAGTCTCTCTTGGCGATGGATTCCAGCTGGAATGAGGTCCCGAGAGTGATTAATATCAGTTGTAAGAACTTGTTTCGCAATCGAGCTAAAATGAATTTGTATAAACTAATAGCAACTGGTGTTAGATAAGACATATGAAAGTCGCTTGATCCAATAGCAACTGGTGTTAAATGAGACATATGGAAGTCGCTTGATCTAATAGCAACTGGTGTTAGATACGACATATGAAAGTCGCTTGATCCAATAGCAACTGGTGTTAAATAAGACATATGGAAGTCGCTTGATCTAATAGCAACTGGTGTTAGATAAGACATATGAAAGTCGCTTGATCCAATAGCAACTGGTGTTAGATAATACATATGAAAGTCGCTTGATCCAATAGCAACTGGTGTTAGATAAGACATATGAAAGTCGCTTGATCCAATAGCAACTACTTTACGACACGTCGTGACTGAATGTAAGGGCAATAACACAGAAGTCAATCGGCAATTGCGTCACAGGAATTGTCTGTAGCACGATGCACGGACATTGGTGTGTTTTACGTTCATTTATCGTCGCTACCGGTTGCCCTAATGAGCGACGCCTCTTGAATAGATTAGTAATTTTAGATTGTTGGAGAATAGTGCAATGATACAGACAGATACCCATTCCAGAGTCGCCTCTGGATCTTTTAGGTGTACGGTGAAAAGCACCGACATGAGACCTCGGTTTAAGATGGTGGATCCGATCCCTGGATTACGAGCATGGATCTTTTACGGCGCATCTGTATTTATACCCTCAAATTTGAGAATTACTCTCAAATATCAAATACCCTCGGTATTTGAGAACACTCTCGAGATATGTAAGATTGATTTTGACCTACATCTTAGGCCAATCTGATTTTGACCTACATCTTAGGCCAATCTGAGTTTGACCTACATCTTAGACCAATCTGATGTTGACCTATATCTTAGGCCAATCTGATTTTGACCTACATCTTAGGCCAATCTGATGTTGACATACATCTTAGGCCATTCTGATTTTGACCTATATCATAGGCCAATCTGATTTTGACCTACATCTTAGACCAATCAAATTCTGTAATTAAAGCACTGTTTTAAATTATGCAACGGGATATTCAAACAAAGATTTGCTTATAGGTTTATAAACTTTATAGATTTGTTTGGGGAGGGGGTGGGGTGATGTCAGAAACCTTGTGTATTCATTATATATACACAATCACATATACTTATATATAGCACGTGTGCAAAACTGCACACATTGAATAACAATAAACATTTTAGAGTTCTAGATATTTTAAAATTGTATCAAACAACCTATAAACAATAAATAAAATCCACAATCCAGTTGCTCGCCCACATGGTTCGCCGGCGGCGAGGATTAATACACTTACTAATACCACAATCCAGCTTGCAAAGAATCGAAACACAAAGCGAGGATAATAGAACATGTTTAATGCAAATCAAACTGCTAGCTAATACGAATGTCTAACATTAGAACAGTATTAGAAAAGTATTAGAATATTCTAATAAGCGTATCATAGTTGTCCGATTAGCGTGGTGGTTAGCGAGCTCGCTTCACATCATTGCAACCTGGGTTCGATCCTCGGACCGGGAAGTATGTGAATTGGTAGGGTGGTCGCCAGCTCGGACATGTGGGATTTCTCCGGGTACTCCGGTTTCCTTCCACACGAATGACCACATATACGCTTTCATCCGCGCCAACAAGAGTGATTAATATAAGTTGTTAAAACTTGCTTCGCAATCGTTGTAAAATAAATAAAGTTTATAATTTAGTTATATTTTTACCAAGATTTCATTGGAACTGAGTATCAATTGTAGACGGTTAATGAATAGCAAAGTAAAGTAAACTCCAATCCATTATGCTTAAATATGCTCGCCACCGCATAAATGCATTTGGGCGAGTAAGCAATGTAAACATGTTGGCACTAAAATGTATTTTTTCATGCCCTGTTACGTACCCCAAGTGCCTGAAGAAACATCTGAATAAACATCTAGGTGTGTGTATTCGCGAATAAACATCTGAATAAACACCTGGATGTCTATTCGCGAAGAAACATCTGAATAAACATCTAGGTGTGTGTATTCGCGAATACACATCTGAATAAACACCTGGATGTCTATTCGCGAAGAAACATCTCAATAAACATCTAGGTGTGTGTATTCGCGAAGAAACATCTGAATAAACACATGGCTATCTATTCGCGAAGAAACATCTCAATAAACATCTAGGTGTGTGTATTCGCGAAGAAACATTTGAATAAACACCTGGATGTCTATTCGCGAAGAAACATCTGAATAAACATCTAGGTGTGTGTATTCGCGAAGAAACATCTGAATACACACATGGCTATCTATTCGCGAAGAAACATCTCAATAAACATCTAGGTGTGTGTATTCGCGAAGAAACATTTGAATAAACATCTGAATAAACACCTGGATGTCTATTCGCGAAGAAACATCTGAATAAACATCTAGGTGTGTGTATTCGCGAATACACATCTGAATATACACCTGGATGTCTATTCGCGAAGAAACATCTCAATAAACATCTAGGTGTGTGTATTCGCGAAGAAACATTTGAATAAACATCTGAATAAACACATGGCTATCTATTCGCGAAGAAACATCTCAATAAACATCTAGGTATGTGTATTCGCGAAGAAACATTTGAATAAACACCTGGATGTCTATTCGCGAAGAAACATCTCAAGACACATCTAGGTGTGTGTATTCGCGAATACACATCTGAATATACACCTGGATGTCTATTCGCGAAGAAACATCTCAAGAAACATCTGAATAAACACATGGCTGTCTATTCGCGAATGAACATCTCAGTAAACATATGAATAAACACCTGGCTGTGTATTCGCCATTAAAACACTGTCGTGACGTCATATCTTTGTATTTGCAGTCCATTATTATTAATATTGGACTGGTTTCAAAGGGTCAGACTATTATATTAAAAACTAAGCGTACATACAGGAAATTAACAATTTTAATTAATAGGATCGTGTTATATAAGTGTGTATTTTAAGTAAGATATAAGCCTGGTAATCCAGGCATCGCAGGTTCGATCCCCCGTCTGGCCCTAATACAATTAACAGTCTTTCTGATGGGACGTTAAACCGAGGTCTCGTGTCGGTGTTTTACACCGTGCACGTAAAAGAAACAGAGGAGACTATGGTATGGGTCTCTGTCTGTATCATGCACTATCCTCCAAAATCTAAAATTACTAATCTCTTCAGGAGGCGTCGCTCATAATATTATGGGCAACCGGTAGCGACGATAAATAAACGTAAAAACACACACAAGATATAAGCCTCAAACTGATCCAATATGTACAATATTGGTACTGGCCTCAGCGCACGCGCTGCCTACAGTCCAATACATAGTGCCCACGGCAGTAAAATACACTGATAAGATCTTATCTTGGCAGCCATTTTGACTGGCAAGTTTTATTAACGGCAATTTCATGATTTTACTAGTAATTCTTTAATTGCAATAACTTTATTATGAAAATACTTTAAATCATAAAGAATATAGTTATATTTATATAGCATGTGGTCGTCATGTGATCGTCATGTGGTCGTCCTGTGATCGTCCTGTGATCGTCCTGTGGTCGTCATGTGATCGTCATGTGGTCGTCCTGTGATCGTCCTGTGATCGTCCTGTGGTCGTCATGTGATCGTCATATGGTCGTCCTGTGATCGTCCTGTGGTCGTCCTGTGGTCGTCCTGTGATCGTCCTGTGGTCGTCATGTGATCGTCATGTGGTCGTCCTGTGATCGTCCTGTGGTCGTCCTGTGATCGTCCTGTGATCGTCCTGTGATCGTCCTGTGTCGTCATGTGATCGCATGTGGTCGTCCTGTGGTCGTCCTGTGATCGTCATGTGGTCGTCCTGTGATCGTTATGTGGTCGTCCTGTATCGTCATGTGGTCGTCCTGTGGTCGTCATGTTGTCGTCCTGTGGTCGTCATGTGGTCGTCCTGTGATCGTCCTGTGGTCGTCCTGTGATCGTCCTGTGATCGTCCTGTGGTCGTCCTGTGATCGTCATTGGTCGCCTGTGGTCGTCCTGTGATCGTCCTGTGATGTCCTGTGATCGTCATGTGGCCGTCCTGTGATCGTCATGTGATCGTCCTGTGGTCGTCCTGTGATCGTCATGTGGTCGTCCTGTGATCGTTATGTGGTCGTCCTGTGATCGTCATGTGGTCGTCCTGTGGTCGTCATGTTGTCGTCCTGTGGTCGTCATGTGGTCGTCCTGTGATCGTCCTGTGGTCGTCCTGTGATCGTCCTGTGATCGTCCTGTGGTCGTCATGTGATCGTCATGTTGTCGTCCTGTGATCGTCATGTGGTCGTCATGTGATCGTCATGTGGTCGTCCTGTGATCGTCATGTGACATGTGTAATAACATGACATGAAAATGTTTTGTAAAACATTAAACACATTCCATACATAGAGGATTACATTATTATCATTTAACAAATTTACTTCCTAGCAAAACTATTTATTGTTTACGGAGAACCACATTACTGTTATGTATACATCAAGAGTTGCAGAAACGCTAATCCCACCCGCTGACATGCGGAAGGTCGGTGGTTCAACCCGTGTGCCTGTGCGTGCCTGTTCGGAGTGGCATCCGCGGTCTTCCTTCACCCATATGGCCCTCTCCAGCTATTATGTGTGAAGGAGTACCCCCCGGATGCCCCATCTATGCAGTATGTCAGACATCCAGGTAGAACCATCGATCTTCCGCAAACCAGCTGCATAGCTTCCTCACTTGAAAGAATTACCACACCCCCAGCAAGATTCGAACCAACAGCGGTGATGGGGCAAATGATTTGAAGCCAACGGTCTACGCCACTCCTCGCCCAACGAGGCCCCACAGAACGACAGTTGAATGAGAATCAACACTGATATACACTCCCACTACACTAGGGTAATTTAAAAATGCTATTGAACACTAGTTACACTATATAAACACTACAATGTATAGTTCTAGTTGATACAAATTTATTTTAGCTCGATTGCGAAACAAGTTATTTCAACTTATATAAATCACTCTCGAGACCTCATTCCTGATAGAATCCATCGCCACGAGGGAGAGAGGCAACGTGGAATTTAAATGCCTTGCCTAAGGGCACCATCGTAACGGCTCCAGCGGGGCATTTCAGATTTGTTCTGGAAACACGATTGTGTTAACCTACGTGAACACGTCTATCGTGACTTCAGTTATGTTACACCAGAGGAACACATGTCCCGTCATTAGCTTATTTCGTTTATATGAAAAATGAAATTGTCGATGATTGTATCTTCCCGAGAGCAGACATGTGGATTCTCTTCCATGGCTACTTCATCCACCTTGTTCAACCTGACCATACCTCCGCCATAGCTTAAACCACTACACATGATAACTGTCCGATTAGCTCGCTTCTCACCTACGTAACCCGGGTTCGATCCTCGAACCGGGAAGTATGTGAGATGGTACGGTTGTCGCCAGATCGGACATGTGGGTTTTCTCCGGGTACTCCGGTTTCCTCCCACACGAATGACCACATATACGCTTTCATCCGCGCCAGCGAGAGTGATTAATATAAGTTGTTAAAACTTGCTTCGCAATCGTTGTAAAATAAATAAAGCTTAAAGAATAACTCAAAATCGCAAATAGCATTTCAGATTGTTATTTGAGAACGCTTGTCGGTAGTACTTGTCAAGACATGACCGGACATTTTGCATACAATGTGCATGCTTATATATAAGATATACATTTCTAATACACACACACACATATGTTTTACCATAATGATATTTACGTATTTTTATCGTTCTATATACAGTCCCGTCTCACAAAGCTCAATGACAACTTTTCCCAAATATCCTGTGTGTTTTAAGTTTATTTATCGTCGCTACCGGTTGCCCATATGAGCGACGCCTGCTGAAGTGATTAGTCATTTTAGATGTTGGAGGATAGTGCATGATACAGACAGAGACCCATTACAGAGTCTCCTCTGGTTCTTTTACGTACACGGTGTAAAGCACCGATATGAGACCTCGGTTTAACGTCCTATCTGAAAGACGGGGGATCGAACCTGCGATCCCTGGATTACCAGTCCAGCGTGTTACCACTGGACTACAGATCCGTCTATAAATATCCTAATCCCTGTGTAACGTGCATTTCTGTTTCACGAGCTCCACCTATCGGTGATTACATTTTCACGCAAGAGAACATAATTTCCTTTTAATTCGTGAACTCAAACTCAAAAGTTTACATGTATTATACTATAACAGTTGTTTTCCATTTATATGCCATGATTTTCTTTGTTTTTATTACCAGCTCCGAACGTTATACATGCAGACAGATATTACGTTATTTATGGAACTGAACTTTGTTCCATTTTTTTTAACGTCGCTACTGGTTTCCCATTTGAGCGACGGGCAGTTTACCTAACAACAACTTTCCTGGGCAGGCTCCAGCGGTGCACCAACCTCCGTAAGAAACTGCCAACTTTTTCATATAAATGAGACACGGTCTGAGTGGGGCTCGAACCCGTGACCATCAGAGATGATTGTTCCATTTTCATCGTCATCTATGCTATATACAACACATGTATAGAGACTCGTGACGTCATACCTTTATACTTGCGGTACATTATTATTAATATTGGTCTGCTGTCAAAAGGCCAGAGCATTATATTAAATCATACGCGTCCCATGTACGAAATTAACAATTTTAATTAGTAGGTTCTTGTTTTATATAAATGTGTGTTTTAAGTAAGATATAAACCTCAAACGGATCCAATATGTAAAATAGTTGTACTGTCTTCGGCGCCTCACAAAGTCCAATATATTACATATTGAATCGTTTTCGGCTTATATCCTATACCTAATCCATCTTAGGGGACAACCACCAGTTATCACCATCTAATACGCATGCGCAACTTAAACAACTACACAAATAAATCAGGTAATTTGATCCAAATATACAGTCACCCCTGTATTAGTTGTCATCTCCATTAAGCGGTTAACCTGTATTCACCAGCCAGTTTGCAGATTCACATTATGTTGTTTTATTATACATTTGACCTCTATTAAGCAACCACCTGTCCTAAGCAGCAACTCTCTGAGATTCCATTGGCTGGCTGCTTAAGACAGGTTTGACTGTAATCTTATTAAGCATAATGAATTACAATCATATGTTATGGCACGATGGCGAAACTGTTGCCAAAAACTCGTGTCGGTATGTTTTAGTACAATAGTCAACATACCTTAAAGCGGCATTACATCCCAAAAAGCCAAACAAAAATGCATTATTCATGTATAAATGCATTGCTACTACACATTCTTCCGAATACATTCAAGCACTAACATTGAATCAATAAACAGTGTGTTTGTAGTCTACAAACTTTCAAATGTGAACATTTCATATACCGGTCATCCACGCTCCTGAATTGACATTTCTTTGTCATTGTAGTCAATACTAAACGCGTGATACTGTCGATTAGAGATAACAAATTTAACTAAGATTAGTCTACAAATAAATATGCAAATGTGAGCTATAACGGTAAATCTGTACCATAAACCTCGTTATTCGGGATACACAGGTTGTATTAATATTAGGCATGCATGTCGACCATGTTTACATTATGTTGCTATGTCAACAAACCGCGTATACGACGCTTGTTTATTAGTTGAAATACTCAGTTTTGGAGGCAAATATTTGGAAACACATTATGCCATAATTATAATAGGAAATTACATTCTGTATAAATTTGCGTTTTCACTGATGTAGTGTCGCTTTAAATATGCATACATATTATATTTACCATGATTGAAATGTTTCTCCAACAACAATATGATGCTTGGGTTTAAAGTAGAGCAAACATATCGGATCAAATAGGGAGATCCCATGCTGAAGTTGATGGAGATGCTGACGACCACGATCTTGACACCTACGGTGGCAGGATGATGCTGATGCCGATGTTGAATATGATGGTGACGATGGTGATTATGCTGCTGCTGCTGATGATGATGATTATGATGATGGTGATGATGATGATGATGATGCTGGTGATGATGGTGGTGATGCTGGTGATGTTGGTGATGCTGGTGATGATGCTGGTGATGCTGGTGATGCTGGTGATGCTGGTGATGATTATGATGATGATGATAATGATAGTGATGCTGGTGATGATGGTGATGCTGGTGATGATGGTGATGCTGGTGATGATGATGATGATGATGATGACGATGACGATGATAGTGATGCTGGTGATGCTGGTGATGATGGTGATGCTGGTGGTACTGGTGATGCTGGTGATAGTGATGCTGGTGATGCTGGTGATGATGGTGATGATGATGGTGATAGTGATGCTGGTGATGCTGATGATAGTGATGCTGGTGATAGTGATGCTGGTGATAGTGATGCTGGTGATGCTGGTGATGATGATGGTGATAGTGATGCTGGTGATGCTGGTGATGATGGTGATGCTGGTGATGATGATGCTGGTGATGATTATGATGGTGATGCTGGTGATGAGGGTGATGATGATGATGATGGTGATGCTGGTGATGCTGGTGATGCTGGTGATGCTGGTGGTGATTATGATGATGGTGATGATGATGCTGATGATGATGATGCTGATGAGGGTGATGCTAGTGATGCTGGTGAGGATTATGATGCTGGTGATGGTGATGCTGGTGATGATGATACTGATGATGCTGGTGATGCTGATGATGATGGTGATGGTGATGCTGGTGATGATTATGATGATTATGATCGTGATGCTGGTGATGAGGATGATGATTATGATGCTGGTGATGCTGGTGATGCTGGTGATGATTATGGTGCTGATATTGCTGCATCCCCAAAACGCGAAAAATGTATAGTAACTACAACATCAGCATTGCATACTGATTGTCCATCTCATATAACCTGGTTAAAGCGACACTACATCAACATTGCATACTGATTGTCCATCTCATATAACCTGGTTAAAGCGACACTACATCAACATTGCATACTGATTGTCCATCTCATATAACCTAGTTAAAGCGACACTACATCAACATTGCATACTGATTGTCCATCTCATATAACCTGGTTAAAGCGACACTACATCAACATTGCATACTGATTGTCCATCTCATATAACCTGGTTAAAGCGACACTACATCAGCATTGCATACTGATTGTCCATCTCATATAACCTGGTTAAAGCGACACTACATCAACATTGCATACTGATTGTCCATCTCATATAACCTGGTTAAAGCGACACTACATCAACATTGCATACTGATTGTCCATCTCATATAACCTGGTTAAAGCGACACTACATCAACATTGCATACTGATGGTCCATCTCATATAACCTGGTTAAACCGACACTACATCAACATTGCATACTGATTGTCCATCTCATATAACCTGTTTAAAGCGACACTACATCAACATTGCATACTGATTGTCCATCTCATATAACCTGGTTAAAGCGACACTACATCAGCATTGCATACTGAGTGTCCTTCTCATATAACCTGGTTAAAGCGACACTACATCAATGAAAACACAAATTTCTACAGAATGTATTTTCCTATTATATGGTATAATTGTTTTCAAAATATTTGCCTAAAAAACTGAGTATTTCAACTAATAAACAAATACCGTATACACTGTTCGTTTACATAACAAAATAATGTAAATTTTATTTATTTAACCATGTTTTATTGCATATAAATTACATATGTCATGCACATAAAGATAAAATACATAGCATGACAATACAAATGGTTTGGGCCACACACACGTCTTAACAACATTAGAAAACGGCCCACACCAGTTTCGCAATCGCTGTAAAGTAAATCAAATGTATGCTTCAAAAATCGGCCGCGTCTTAATACTGGAAAAGTATAGCAAAAGATATAATTATACGATTATTATTAATAAGATTAATTGTATTATTGTCTCATTTATGCAAAACTAAAAAATCAAAGTATGGGCAGTAGCCAGCCATTACGATTGAATTACAAAGAGATATAGCACAAAATGAACTTTATTTATTTTACATACATTCTACATCCGTTATGTCGAATTCCGCCAGTCTGAACATAATACTTCGACATAACCGAAGTTTGATATAAACGGGGCCAGTGATATGTACAATGATAGTGTCTGAACGGGACTTTGATCCGACTTCGAGATAACCGCAACATTCGATATAACCGACGTTGACATAGCCTATGTAGACTGAAGTTTGTGAAAGCAGCTTTAACGACTTACAATAACTGTATTTAATGTAATCAAACGTTAGCTTGACTTTCTGGGACGGGCCGTTGTCTAATGTTATTAAAACGTGTGGCCCAAACCATTTGTATTTTTACGATATGTATTGTATCTTTTTATTGTACATATTTACTATTGATTTACAATAAAATAATTAAAGAAATAAGTGTATCTCCCTTAAATATTTTAAATAACGAACCAACCTGCCTCGATACGATGTACTCACGATATAACTGAATCAGCTTGTTGTCCCCTCGAAATGCAACTTAATCCAAAGTGTTAGTACGACCCGACACGCACGATCAAACTGTAACAAATTAATTATTAAATTTAACGCGACATGCCCTCCCGAATAATACTACGAACGTAACGTTAGGTATATGAACGTGTCGTGTGTCGGTTTATGCGTACGTGATACGTGACTATAGCATTCAGATGACGCAGAGATATATCATTGGTCATGAACACGGCAAATAGCCAAACATAAACTTATACAGAGGTTAAGCTAGCTATACGTTACAGCGACTTCAGAAATCAGGTCATGCAGATGGGGCAAATATATCATTATGTTTAGGCTTTTTAATTTTCAGTATGGTTCTTATTCAAAAAGGATATCCTGGGAAATTCAAGAAGTAATCTAAATTAGTTAATGCTTTGTTGGATTATGTAACGTATGTTTTTCCAGGGAAAGGCGGAGACTGTTCACTGGCTGTTGTTTTTTATATTGTAAATTTTTTTGTGAGGGTAAGGTCATATCGACTGCTTAGATCGTAGGCCTACGACTACTCTCCAGCAGGTATTGGTGGAGTAACACATCGGATGTCCATTCGAGAACCATTTCAGTCACTCATGGTCACCGACCGGGTAGAACCACATACCTGACGCAAGCAAGCTGGATAGCTTGCTCACATGAAAGATTCGAGTGGGGTTCCAGTCTACTGCGGTGAGGTTTCAAGTGATTTGAAGTCAACGACCGTAACAGCGGAGCCCCCCTCACCTCTACCCCCACCCCCACTGTTTACATAATCTATATTGTGTGGTAAAACAAAAGGTTTAACATGGCTCGGCATTTTGTCTGTAAAGAGGGCATTTACCGTAGCTAAATATGCAAAAATACATGGCTTAGCGCGTGATGTCAAACGTGACGTCATTTTTGTAATTGTGTGACTTCATTTGCGGCCTCTATAAAGTACTATTTTTGCGATGTTTAGTTGTTTACTCACGTTAGAATCGAAATATTGTATGTTCGCTATTTATAGTCCAATAAAACATGCGTGTTGATTACGTGCGTGTTGATTGCGTGTTGATTGCGTGCGTGTTGATTGCGTGCTGATTGCGTGTTGATTGCGTGCGTGTTGATTGTGTGTAGATTGCGTGTTGATTGCGTGCGTGTAGATTGCGTGTTGATTGCGTGCGTGTTGATTGTGTGTTGATTGCGTGTTGATTGCGTGCGTGTTGATTGCGTGTTGATTGCGTATTGATTGCGCGTTGCTGCCGTATTTGTCCGTGTTAGTCTGTCGCTCTGCTGTGACTGTTCGGGACGGTCCTTGGTCATCTGTGCGGGCACCGTAATGATTGCGTGTTGATTGCGTGTTGATTGCGTGCGTGTTGATTGCGTGTTGATTGCGTGTTGATTGCGCGTTGCTGTCGTGTTTGTCCGTGTTAGTCTGTCGCTCTGCCGTGACTGTTCGGGACGGTCCTTGGTCATCCGTGTGGGCACCGTGTTGATTGCGTGCGTGTTGATTGCGTGTTGATTGCGTGCGTGTTGATTGCGTGTTGATTGCGTGTTGATTGCCTGTTGATTGCGTGTTGATTGCGTGTTGATTACGTGCGTGTTGATTACGTGCGTGTTGATTGCGTGTTGATTGCGTGTTGGTTGCGTGTTGATTGCGTGCGTGTTGATTGTGTGTTGATTGCGTGCGTGTTGATTGCGTGTTGATTGCGTGCGTGTTGATTGCGTGTTGATTGCGTGCGTGTTGATTGCGTGTTGATTGCGTGTTGATTGCGTGTTGATTGCGTGTTGGTTGCGTTTTGATTGTGCGCGTGTTGATTGCGTGTTGATTGCGTGCGTGTTGATTGCGTGTTGATTGCATGTTGATTGCGTGCGTGTTGATTGCGAGTTGATTGCGCGTTGCTGTCGTGTTTGTCCATGTTTGTACGGGTTTGTCCGTGTAGCTGCCGTGTTGCCACCGGCATGATGGTCGTTGGACGACCGTCGACGGTCAAAAAAACCCAAAAGAGCATGGATCGTCCAGGAACTTGATCCGGCGGGATCCGTCACTTTCCAGGAATGTCGTGTCCATCCGTGCTTATATGAGACTGGGGTTTAGCGTAAATTAAGTAACGCTTAGCGAGAATCGTATTTGTAACTGTTATATTAGTTTAAACTATATTTATTTTACAGCGATTGCAAAGCAAGTTCTAACAACTTATATTAATCACTCTCGTTGGCGCGGATGAAAGCGTAAATGTGGTCATTTGTGTGGGAGGAAACCGGAGTACCCGGAAAAAACCCCGCCTATCCGATCTGGCGACCACCGTACCATATCACATACTTCCCGGTCCGAGGGATCGAAGCCAGGTTGCATTGGTGAGAAGCGAGCGCGCTAACCACTGCGTTAACCGGACATCCACATTATATTAGTGTAGTGTATCTTGTTTGTTTACGTTACTTAATACATTATTTTGTAACTTTAACAATCAGTTTTGTAACTTTTGATCTACCCACAGATCTGAGATGATCTCTGCTATGGTGGTAGGCAGATGGCCTTAATTATGAGGATTTGCATGGCTACTATATTGTCAATGTATATCGTATTGGTAATGACGTCAAGAGGTGCTTCTATGAGGAAAGGGTTAAGTATCTCTCGAGCATGGTAGCGAGAGCAAAAAGTTTAACGTTGAGAGAGAATTTGCATGAAATAATCTAATTATAGAAAGGTGATATTCCACTGTTTTCATTTTATTTCACTGATAAAAGCATTAAATAAAAGGTGATTGCTTTTCTTGTAGACGTTAGCAAATTATTTGCATAAATCATGAAACGTGTTTATAATGGCAGCGCCACCGGTGAGATCGTGTAATTGATCAACTGTGAGAAGCGATGGGTCCATGGACAACATTATTTGCTAGTATTGCACATTTTGAGTTCTTTGTCGTGTATATTTGGTCTCGTATAATGTAAAACGATGATAATGCCGCTTAGGACGATTGCAATCAGTTCAGTCAAAAGATAATTATGCACAGGTGTAAAGGGCGAGAAGAAAACACCATTGTCGTGAAAATTACAGAACTTGCTAACATACGGTTCTTATATATATCCAATACAAGAACCGTATGTTAGCAAGTTCTCTAATTTATATTTATACTCACACGAAACGGAAAGTGTGCACTTGGTTAGAGGGAACATTTTATACGTATATATAAAAGCAATAAATAGGTAAATAAGATACATGTAGTATCAAAAAGGGCAAAAATGTATTTGCAACACGATGTTATACTTTCAATTGAAATTTGATAATTATCAGAACACTGTTTTACGTGTGAATATAAGTATATAATTTTCCCTCTAATCAAGTGCACACTTTCTTTTTCGTGTGAGTATATATATATATATAATATGACATTCGCTTTCTTTATGAATATCATGTTTACATACACAATCTCTCAGGGTAAGTCAGGTGTAAATTGGATTTGTCATTGGTAGATCAAGTTTACATGTTTGTTTGTTTGTTCGGGTTTACGCCTGCAGCAACACCATTATGGGCTATATCGCCGGCGGGCAGTTTACCTAGCAACACCTTTCCTGGGCAGGCTCCAGCGTATAACCAGTACATAGTGTACCAACTTCAGTATGAAACTTTTTCATACATGGTAGATAAAGTAAATAAGCATACATTACAACATTCATCTACCTGTCACGCTAGATTTGAGTGTTCCGATAATACCGAGCAATATTGAACAGTAACTATACCGGAAGCTTACAAAAACTATCATATTAACACACGTTTTTTTATGTAAGCAAGCTTATCTTAAACAATAGATTGCAAACTAGTTAATACTAAGCACAAGGATAAATGCACTGAATGCACATGTCTGTAATCGGCTGCCCAGTCATTCTGAAAATCGAATGAAATTCAGATATTTTGCACTCCCATCTACATCAATCACTGCAGCCAACCTAGTTTTAAATTCCATTTCCAGAATCACATGAATACATGGACAATGTACAGGCGTAAAAATAGAAGTCGTGTCTACTGTATGTTGTTGCAATTACTTTTTTCAACTATTTACTATAATATTTGACACATAAAAATATTGGTGTCAGAGCACGATCTGTCCCACGGTATCCACGAATCAGAGGCATAACCTCTATAGTAAGCTATGCACGTGTCATTATTTCCGAAAAAAGAATCATATGGTGTATAGTAGAAATCCCGTGTCACATCTACCATCAGACTACCATCTATCCAAACCAACCCGAATATGATCTCCTCCATCTGGAGAATGTCGTCAACATCTTCAACCTTCTTTTCAGAGTCGATGTTAACGAGGTGACCCCCATCCACCAGACACATATCTTCAGCATCGTCCCTCGGTAGTCTAAGCAACGTATACAACCTCAAACAAAATCCATGTTTCGTGATCGTGTAATTATCCGGACATAGTGTTTGGCAAACTTTAGAATCATACTGTACACTTGTTTCATTGTATCGTTCGCAGAGTGTTGTATTGAATCCGCAATTCCTACTGCGAGTTTGGACTCCAAACTCTCTATAAGTGGTTGCGTCACATTTGGACCACTCATTCCAATTAGAGCACGGGTGAAGGCGACACATTTCCAATACCAAATTCGCACGAACATCTTTTAATTCATCGGCATCCTTCAATTCATGTTCGAGATTACTAATGGTCATTCCGATCAGTAACAGCAGTGGTTTGTCGAGTCTGTGCCCCATGTCTATCAACGTTTGTCCAGTTAAATGAGCACTCGTTCTGTCTCCATTATCCGGTGTTGGAGCACACAGTATCCTCGATTTATTGGATATATAGGCTACAGACACAAACGTAATGATAATCGAAAAATGCATTTCTTAATAATGCTTGTTACAGTATAATGAACTTTCCAGTATGAAGTGAAATATAATGTGGATATAATATAGTGTCTATTATCAGATGCAAGATTTGCAGAACGTACTTCTTGGAAATGAACAGATGCAAATTTTCTGGGAACTCGTGTTATTTGATAACATCTGTAAGCGTTTTCCCCAAGTACTTACTGAAATACAGGGTGAAACAAATGCCCTGTACTTGTATACAGATATGAACCAAGTGATAGCAATCGGAGGTTTGTCAGCATGCCAGATCCACTGAATGTAACGGAAATAAACTGTTGACTGGAATATTTGTTTCCATTTTGTGCTAAATTATACAATAAATCACTGTTTTACAAGCAGGCTAATGTAATCAGGAATTACACATTCAAACATACAGTATAACCATCTTTCAACGGAACAGCATGCGCACAAATATAACAGGACACATTGGATTTACCGAAAACAGTTAGCCACGCTCAGGAAGCGACATTTATTATAAAAATCATTTATCAAATTATTATTAGTAGTAGTATTGGATTTTATTTAAGGAAAAACTCGTGGGTTAATAGTTTTAATCGGGGAATGAACTACATTGGGGACTGTTTAAAGTGTATGGCGGCTAAAGTAGTTCATACCCCGATGAAAACTATTAACCCGATATGCTTTAGTTATGTTTACATTAATTGAATACAGACTACAAACATGGGTTTCATTACATGACAGAATAGGTCTGAATACAGACCACATACATGGGTTTCATTACATCAAAAAATATGTTTGAATATAGACCACACACATGGGTGTCATTACATCAAATGATATGTCTAAATACAGACCACAGATATGGGTTTCATTACATCAAATGATATGTCTAAATACAGACCACAGATATGGGTTTCAATACATCAAATGATATGTCTGAATACAGACCACAGATATGGGTTTCATTACATCAAATGATATGTCTAAATACAGACCACAGATATGGGTTTCATTACATCAAATGATATGTCTAAATACAGACCACAGATATGGGTTTCAATACATCAAATGATATGTCTGAATACAGACCACAGACATGGGTTTCACTACATAAAATGATGTCTGAATACAGACAACAAACATGGGTTTCATTACATCAAATGATATGTCTGAATACAGACCACAGACATGGGTTTCACTACATAAAATGATATGTCTGAATACAGACCACAAACATGGGTTTCATTACATCAAATGATATGTCTGAATACAGACCACAGACATGGGTTCATTACATCAAATGATATGTATGAATACAGACCACAGACATGAGTTTCATTACATAAAATGATATGTCTGAATACACATTTATTTTAGCTCTATATCAAAACAAGTTCTTACAACTTATATTAATCACTCTCGAGACTTTATTCCTGGTGGAATCCATCGCCACGAGGGGAGAGACAAGCGGCACTGTGGAATCTAAATCGGGGCTCGAACTACGGGTCTTTTGCACATAAAGCGAACGCGCTATCACGATATACACTCAAACTTAATAGTAAACAATGTCAGAAAAGGAATATATGTGATATAGCAACTCCTGGGAACCATTTTTCATAGTAATTCCGGAAATTCGGAGTTCATTATCAGAATTCCAAGAAAATTCATTTGTTAGAATTGCGCTCTACTCAAATATGAAAACAATATCGACTATTTTAGCAGATTTGACTAGGTAACGTCCCTTGTTCATTTCGAGCGATCACATTGTAGGAGTTTTCTACCTTTGATCAACGCGATTTATGGTTATTGTATCAGCGGATATCTGTGTAAATTGGCCTAAGGCAATAAAAGGCAATGAAGCATGAATTATGAAATTCGCGTTGATTCGTTTTTGCTGGGTAGATAATACCGTATAATGCTTGTATAGAGGATGTTGTTGCAGACGTAAACACAATGGTATCATGTTTTGTCAGTGTATATAATTATGCCATTGTTCGTGAAAGAGGATAACCTTCATTGCATAAACAACTAAATAGATTATAAAACTGTACTACCATTTGTATTTAATATTATACATAGATGTGTATTAACAAACACTATTATAGATAAGAAAACATTTCTATGGTCCGGGTCATTGAAGTTTTGATCTTTATTTACCGCTCATCCATGTACATTACATAAATTAAAATACATACGTTTCACACACTGTAATTAAAAACAAATGCACTAGCCGATTAAGAAATATTTTAAAAGATCAATTATCAACCTCGATCAGATCGAGAGTGAACTAATTAGCAGCTGTTTTTTGTGATACTTAAAAAATAAAAACCTTATTATGTATTGGTACGGTTATAAGAGATTGTTCATAATGCGCAAGGTAATGCCTATTAGTACATTGTACCAGTCTTACACAGTATATATTAATAATTTAATGTTCTATTTGTGCAATGATAATTTTATAACAAGTGTGATACTTATGACCATAGTCTCTTGTAATTCTATCTAAGCATGGCTTTGCACGTGTGTTTATGTGAATATATGTTATATTTTGATATCTTGTATTGTACATAGATCTAAGCATTAACTAATAGTAGTGTGGGATTTTATAATGTGATATGTTTTGTTGCAATATGTCTCTTATAATTCTATTCAGAATGGCTATGTACTTTTAATCTGATTATTTATATTTGTGTTTGTATTACATGTATGTACATAGATGAGACTTTAATAAAGATTAAAACCTAGATCTATGAGACTGAAATAAAGATATAAATATTGTATATATTTTAATGTTTTTGTCACAAATTGTACGTAAAATTTGTATATTATGCAAATGTGCTACTTCTCTTTATAGTGGAGGAATAAAAGAATGTATCTACAGTCAAACCTGTGTTAGTGGTCACCTCTATTAAGCAGCCAACCTGCATTAAGCAGGCAGTTTTCAGATTCCCCATGTTACTTTATTCTATATTTAACATCTATTAAGCAGCCACCTGTGCTAAGCAGCCACTTTCTGTGATTCCCTTAGCTGGCCTCTTAATACAGGTTTAACTGTGTATCGAGGACAGCAGGTGCAGGAACGAAGCTGTAATTAACAAAGTCCGCTATGCATCGTGTCACCGACCCAAGTAAAAAAACAAATATATTTTTTGACCATAATTAACGTACCCCAGTAGTTTCAACAATACATTGATAATTATGTTTCCGGCGGAATTGGGGCCAGTTATGGCACTTTCAATGACTGGTTCTACAGGAAATGGGTCGACACGGGTAATTCAACACATCACTTTATAGATCTTGTTATCATTACACATCCACATGTATTAATATGTCACGGTTAATGATTTTATACCTGATCAACCCAATAATCAATATTGACATAACATGAATACAATATACAATACAATACAAATATTTTATTCAGCATTTAACATTTCATATTAATGTTTACAAACATATAATATATAATACAGTGTGAACACAAGTATTTTCAGAAGAGCATGGGTTTTTAACAGTGCAGATTAACAATCACTATACAATAGGTAGATACAGTATTTAAGGTACTTAGATAATGCGTATTTTGTTGGCAAAGTATATAAACTTTGATAGGTTACAAATAGTTTTATTAGACGTAGTGGACATTAGAGCATCGAATTTATGCATTGTCGGCCAATGACAATAATAGCGTTTAAAGTATTTCTTTCTTATATCGCGATAATGTGGATATACAAGTAGAAAATGATATTCACTTTCAATTTTTGTCATAGTACAGGATTTACAAGTTCTCAGTTCACGAGCCACGTTGTTATATCTCCCTGTTTCAATAAAAAGGTTATGTGATGAAGTTCTAAATCATTTTTGTAGATATGTATCGATTATCCGTTGCTTAATAATGTCCAGAGGGATGTCATGGGTGAACTGTTCATTCCAGATATTGTTAAATCCGTGATCTGATAGTATTGTTTTTATTTCAAACGCCCAATTTTTTCGGTTATAAGTGTGACCTAAATCAACGTCCGTTTTTAATAATAGATAAAGTTGTTTTGTTAAACTTGAATCTTCTTGTTTTAATATCTTAATCCAATACTTAAGTAGTTTAATTTTTCGATAGATATGGAGCGGTAATCAACCTAATTGTCCGTATAGCGCAGTTAAATTTGTTGATTTTTTTACTCCGAGCATTCTGGGCAAGAATTTTGTATGGACAAGTTCGATGTCCGTGGCTTTATGTGTTCCCCATATTTCGGCACTAAAATTGAGGATCGAACCTACTAAAGAATCAAATAGCTTTATTTTTTGCGAAGTTGGTAAACACACACTTAGATCAATGCAACCCATGTAGCCCTCTAAAAATATTCTTATTGTAATTTTAATTCTTTATTAATTATGTTTAGATTGTTTAATCTTCTTAGAAAATAATTTAGTCGCCCAAATGCATTTATGCGGTGAACACAATGTTTCCAAATGAATTTATGGGTGAACACAATGTTTCAACACAATCTAGATAATTTATATGATTTACGGATGTTTCGTCAACCTACAATTTCGTCAAACTGGTGTTATGTACTACCTGGACTGGATGTTTCGTCTGATATACAGTATATCACACATTTTAATAAAACATAGTTATTTCAGAATAGTCAATAAGAGTATTTTAAATCATGTTATCACAAAACAAACAAAAATGGAGGAAATAAAAGTATCTATCTCTATCTATCTACCAATCCAATCATAATTGTATTTTTAATAATAGGCATAATTGCTTTGTTTGTGTTTCGTCTATTAATTTATATAGTAGTTGTTCTGTAAGGCAGAGGTGATAAAACACCTCCGCGACCACAATAGTAAACTACTATACAAATAAGGTTGACGAAACTACTACCATTTATATATCGTGTATGGATCATCAGGAACATAGATAAATAAATCAAAACGATCCTGGTATCAAATATCATATGCAATTTCATACTGATACTGATTTTGTCAGAAGTTATACCAAAGACAATTGAACGACGAATACGGCTATAACAGGAATGCTTTGTAACAATGAAGATGTTATTTAGAGTTTACTATGAAAGTTATTGGTCTGTCATGGATACCAGTTTCAGCTTATTTTTCATATTCTCAGGATGCATATTTGCAAATTATCGTTGAAGATAACAACTTATTTTATTATACTTTGCATCATTAAAAAGATCTTGAAAATATGAAGAATGTCATATGTGGTAATAGATTGTCAACGAACAACAAAATAAAACTATTTGAGCACAAAACAGGTACATATCAGTGTTTTCTAAATTTTACATAGTAGTATATAGGCGAAATATGACGTGATGATCTATGTATATTTGCTTAATTATACTGTACAAGACATATACTTATTTTAAAATAAAAACAACGTCTTGCAAGTACAGAAAATTATCTATCTTCGTATATGTGGTAATAGATTGTCCTATGATGAAATAATGACTTTATTGCAATTTATATATCGAGTTACTATAATTTAGAGACATTGCACTTGAAATTCTGCAAGTTAGTTCTTGGTGTTAAGCAATCAACTAGTAATGTAGCTGTATATTATGAACTTGGAAGATACCCACTGTATATATGTAGATATGTAAAAGTTGTAAAATATTGGTTAAAAATAGTTACAACGGAAAATATAATTATTAAGTCGATGATACAAACGTGTCTAGTTGATTTAGTAACTGGCAAAGGTAATTGGTTGTCCAGAGTTAAGGAATTGCTAAGTAAATTTGGCTTTTTGTATATATGGGAAAACCCACATGTCATTATATTATATCTTTATTTCTGTCTCATCTATGTACAGTACATACATTACAATTAATATAAACACATACATTGCACATAGCCATTCTACAAATGAGAATTATAAGAGACAATAACTTTTTACAATACATGGAACATGTCTTACTTTCTAAAAACTATGTGAAAGTCGCTAATCATGACATTAAAAAATATTTAAAATACTGATTTTTAGGATTCTGACAGGGAAAAGGTGCACTATCGCGCAAATTAGAATATGTTTTAAGAAATCAGAACCACCTCTGATCAGATCAGGGATGGATGGATTAGCAGCCTTTACATAGTTCACATACAAAATTGTTCACTAGTAAAATAATGTACACATTATTTACACAAATAAAAACTACGCCGCTGTAAAATATTAAAACAGGTGTTGGCACATATACGTATTAATGCCGGATTAGTGAATAACGTAATCAATTTATTTGTTTTAGACAGTGTAAGAAAATTATCACAGATAATGGAAGCTTTTCCAAATAATATAGCCCTGATATCCTCATACATATAACAATCTATAATGGCATGCATTTCATCCTCAACTGCATTGCAGAATGGACAGGTACGATTATGTACAGTTAGATGTTCATATCGTCCAGTTTCAATGCGTAAAGGAGCAACACCACAACGAAACTTACTAAATGCTGAACAATGGCTTATTGGCATAATAATCTTACAGTATTGTTCAACATCGAAATCCAGCTTGAAAAGTTGATAGGTTCGTAGTTTGTTACGGCCGTTTCCAGATATACTATCTAGTATTTGTACTGACTCAAGCCAATCAATAATGAATAAATCCATGCACTTTGTTTCAACAAGGGATACACATGGGTGTTTGCTAATATTTTCACTAATGTCAGAATTAGTGTGGTACATTTTGTAGATTTTAAAATAGTTGTGGGAAATTTTGCTCAAGTTTGATTTTTTGTGTTATTTATGTTATTTAGTTACCAAAGAGTAAAAAAAGTATTTTATACATTTTTTCAATCACTATATTGGCGGCCATCTTGGATTTCAAAATGGCCACCATTTTAAACCTATTTTGGACAATATCTCTGATATAGGGCCTTGATTTTGGTACCTATACCCACATTTTAGGGGTCTGGGAATCTGGTAATTGCATTAACAATATTGCAGAACACATCAAACTAATATAAATTGTACTAAGATGATGGTTTAACATGTTTTATAGATGTGTTTAACAAAATATGAATGAATGCTATTAAAATGTTACTGAATGTGGACTATATCCACTCTCTGTTCATAATAAATAATCCAGCCCATGAGTTGTCCACACTGGTGACAGCATTAGAACACTTATATCAGCTAAACAGAGTTGTATGTCCTGAGAACAATAGAAAGGTCGTGGTTACTTTTGATATGGACCTTTACAAAAGGGCAGCTAAACTCGAGCATCTCAGTGACCAGTACAAGGACAAGTGGTGGATATTGCCAGGCAGGCCCTTCCACACCAGTCTTTATGCTATCAGGTGTTTAGGGAATACTATAGAGCATAGTGGTATCGATGAGACCTGGGTTCAATCGGGACTGTACGACTCAGTTGTTGTCAATCAAATAATAAATGGTAGCCACTACAACCAAGCTGTGGATGCTCATGAAACAACATTACAAGTGTTATCTGACCTTTGGTTCCAGGAACACTTTTCTGAAAATTCTCAAGTGCAACTAGCTCTAACTAGCAGCTTGAGTGAATTGGCTGAAGCATGTAGAGGTGACCATGTTGACAGAACAGCTATTCAAAATGCCCACAAAGGATTGGTGGTACAGATAAAAAGCATACATATAGAGAAACAGTTGGATGATTTTGACAAGAGCCAAGAAGCATTTCCTATGTATAGATGGATTCGTATATACACGCGCCAAGTCCAGACACTTCTGAATTTCCATCGATCTGTTAAGGATCCCAACCTACCATTGTATTTAGCATCTTTGGGAAAACTTTCCTCATACCTTTTTGCCTACAACAGACTGGATTATGCTCAGAATATTGTGGAATTCACTTCACGTGCATATTCAGCTAAAGATACTGACCCTGATATATGGAACATGCTCATGGTAGGTGAGTTTGCTGTGACAACGAAGAAAGCCGCATTCACAAGTGTTGGTGTAGACCAAGCTCAGGAACAAAAATATAAGATCGGGAAAGGAGAAGTTGGTCTAGGAGTGATTACCAATAAGCCAGCAACCTTAATGAAGTACTGTCTTGCTGCTCCTGAATTAGGCCGTCTGTCTCAAGAAACCAGAGACATGCTAGGAGTGTCTGAGTTTCCACACAGTCCTGATCACCACATCTCATCACATACGGCAAGGCAAGAATATAGAATCCCTTATGCTATTCTTAGAGCCAATGAAGCTATTCAAAGACAAAGGAGTAAGAAAGTGTTGGGAAAAGAAACACAGGAAAGTGTTCTTAACTTAGAGGAGAAAATGCAAAGGAATCCTTTGTCGAAAACCGTATAAGTGGAGATGTAAACTTGTGGGACTGTATGACCAAACTGAAATATAAAAACTGGGATGATCTGTCCAAGAAGATAACTTATCAAAAGAGTATCAGCTAAAGTCGACAACTACACTTTTCTCCAGACTCTTAGTTATTGCCAGATCAGAACGAGACTTTGACCTCCAGTCAGCAATTTCTGAATGTAAATCCCATGCTTATGAACCCAGATGAAAGTCTTCTGTTTTCCAATACTAAACGTGACCTCATCCATGCCTTGAAATGACAATCAATCTATTACATCCAACATCAACAAGAGATACCTCATTATAGATGGCATGGCAGTTGTTCAGACATTGGTTCATGCAGTCACATTTATGTTCTGTGAAGATCTTGGCAAAACTTTTGCTAATAACATTGATGCCCTGCTCAATGAACACACTGGTGGACGCATTTTTGACAATTATGCCAAGAAATTACAAATCAAGGACGACATCAGATACGGGAAGGATTGCCCTAGTGAAGACCGACATATTGAGAATTCCACTCCTATAAAGGACAAAACAAAGTTTCTGTCTAGCAAGAAGACTAAAATATCAGCTTACCTTCTTAGCTGAGAAAGCAATAGCACTGTGTAAGAAGCCAGTAGTTACAGCAACACGCATGCACGTCCTTATCAACTTACCAAATTACCACCCAACCACAGACATCAGCACACACGAGGAAGCAGACACTCTCATGATGCTACATGCATTGGAGGTGGTGAATGAAGAAAATGGTAATGAGCTTGATTTCTTTACACAGGACACAGACTGGTGGGTCCTCATTTTACGAAGACTAAATATGTTGGGTTTAAAGTCTGGTATTGTAAGTTTGTAACAGGCACCAGTGCAAATCGAAGAAGAGTAGACTTGGAAGCAATTTATACAACATTAGGGTTAGAAAAGGCAGCTGCTTTGCCTGGGTTCCATGCCATCACTGGATCAGACACAACAGGACACATTAGTAGAGTTGGAAAGAAAACAGGTGTGAAAGTGTTTATGAAGGCTCCTCAAAATATTATTGAAGCACTTTCACAACTTGGAGAAGGTGATACACCACAGGAAGATGTGATTACTGGGTGCAAAGAGTTTCTTTGTATGCTTGGAAGCACACATAATGTTTCTTGTAGTGATCTTGGTTCCCCGAGGTTGCATAAGTACAGAAGACTTTCTGCAAATGAAGGCGTTGAGCGGCATCCACCAACTGATGGTGATTGGCTTCAACATATATTGCGCACTCGCCTTCAAGCAAATATATGGGCTCAGGATAGAGTACTTGATCCAACACTCCTTGATCCATGTAACCTAGGTTGGATGAAAGATAATGACAGGCTGGTGCCAATTTTGTCTGCTGTGCAAGCTGCTTCAGCAGCAGTCGTAGAACTACTAAGGTGCAACTGTAAAGTTAGCCAGTGTTCTGGTAGATGTACATGTAAACAGAACAATATGTGCTGTACATAGATGTGTGAATGTGAGGGTGATGACAACTGCTTAAACACACAACAAACTGTAGATATGGATTCTGATGGGGAATAAATTAATGTCTCTTTCCACAATATTTTAAATGAGGGTAAGCCAAATTCATAAGACATAAAAATTATATAAGTTCATGTGCAATATTAAAAAAAAATATTTTGCTAAAAATCCTATAATATGTACAAAAACATTCCCCAAATAGCTGTTATATTAACATCCATATGTACTAACACTTTAATAATGGCATTTTCAGATTCCTGTACCCTTAAAATGTGGGCATAGACACTAACATCAAGGTCCTAGGTTGTCTACAAGTAGAGATATTGTATAGAATAGGTTGAAAATGGCGGCCATTTTGACATTTAAGATGGCCGCCAACATAGTGATTGAAAAAAATGTATAAAATACTTTTTTTTACTCTTTGGTGTCTAAATAACCTAAATAACACAAAAAATCAAACTTGAGCAAAAAATCCCACAACATTACAGAATGTACCACACTAAAATAATCGTCTAAACCAAATTCAAACATATGCCTTTTTACAACAAAGAACCAATTCTTGCATGATCTACTTGATTTTGCCTGTGCCCAAAGTGCAACACGTTTATTCAATCGGGTATGATTTATAAATGAAATGCGGCACCAGAAATTCGCAATGCTTTTCCACTGACGGACAGAAGTTGGTTGCCATACCATTTCACCAATTACAGCCGAGTTTGGAGTATATTTTCCAACCCCGAGAAAAAAATCTCATGGCACGGTTGTGAATAGCGTTAATGCATGAAAACGACGAGGTTCCCCATACAGCGGCCCCGTAGTTAATGACTGGCCAAACAATAGAGTCATATAACTTAGTAAAAACGTCATAAGGAACCCCACCAATTAACTTACATCTAGCAATGAGAAGACCAAGGGCACGGTTTGCACTTCTGGCTACATGTTTAACAGTAATATTGAACTCTAGATGTTCATGTAAGAGAAATCCAAGGTAAGTGTAAGTATTTACATAATCAATAATGTTTTCACCATACCTAAATATGAATCGAGATCGTGTCACAGAATTTGGCCGAAAATGAATAACATTACTTTTAGTAGTATTGATATGCATATCATTAAGAGAACACCAGTCATTCAAAGCATTTAACAATATCTGTAAATCTTGTTCATTCTCAGCTAATAAGACGATGTCATCAGCATATAAAAGAATACATATACGCTCATTATCCAACCATACACCAATATCTAGGGACTTGAGATAAACTGCCAGGTCATTGATAAAGAAATTAAATAGAATAGGAGACAAATTACAACCTTGTCTCAACCCACACTTAACATCAAACCATTCAGTATTGAGTGAGTTAACCCTTACACATGAAGATACAGATGCGTATAACGATTTAATAGCAAGAAACATTTTACCAGAAATTCCTGTATCAATGAGCCTGTTCCAAAGTTTATCTCTATTAATAGAATCATATGCCTTGCTGAAATCAATAAAAGCGGAGAAAGTAGATTTCTTTATTTTCTTCCTGGTTTCAATAATACTAGTCAGAGTTGAGATATGATCTAATGTACTTCGTTTCTTTCTAAAACCGTTCTGCTCATCTGCAATTTTATTATTTTCCTCAGCTCATGTACTAAGGCGGCTATTAAGAACACTATAATATATCTTATACATAGCTGATGCCAAAGAGATACCTCTATAAGAGAGAGGATCTCTAGGATCCGTAGTTGATGACTTAGGTATTGGGTTAATGATACATTTTCCCCACAGTGTAGGAATCGTTCCTGAATTAAAACATACATTAAATAAGGAATGAAGGAACACAACTGACACATCATTTTGCAGTACCTCACTGGGAATATCATCAATACCACTTGCCATTCCCTTCTTACAATCATCTACTGCTTTTTTAACTTCCAAAATAGTTATACTTTCGCTAAAAGGCGAATAATCAAAATTACTATTAACAACAGTGGCATAAGGTACAGTATCAGAATTAACATGGTTTAATAGTACACTAAAATCTGATTTCCATTTATGTAGAACGTCTTCTGTTTGTGTAGAGGTCGAACCATTTTCTAAAATTACTTCCATCGGAATTTGCTTATTTTTACTGAAACCGATTCCTATGTTCCCGAAGGATTTCCAAAAATGTGTTTGGTCTACATTACACTCGGTTAGCAGTTGATTTTGCAGAGAATACCAATGAAGACGTTTCGACCTCTGCACTTGACGATCAAATTCTTTTCGGGCTTTTATGTATTCAAGTTTTAATTTTTTCTTATCACTACTTGTAACACTGTTGATCCAGTTTCGTTCAGCATCATTAACTGCTGACCATAGGTCAGACAATATTTCAGACCACCATGCCTTACCCGGTCTACATTTTTTATTGCTCACACCAGGAGATATAGTTTTGTATGGTAGCGACGAATACATAGCTGTCTTTAACAGGTTACACCAATCACTGTAAGCAACATCTATCTGGTTTTGAGTCCTTATACCTTGCTCTAACCTATTAATAACAGCATTTACTTCATAAATAACCCCTTCGTCAGTTAAGAACGAATGAGTAACATTTCTAACATCAAATTTATCATACGAACTGCAACAATCGTCATCCTTATTATGAAAAACGGTCGAAACTGCACTAATATCAATATTCCAGGTGAGCATAAAATGATTAGGCACACTAGTTGGTGCAAGCACATTTAGCTGATGAGACTTACTTATTAGGTCAGATGTCCTATTCACAGTAAAATCAAATAATTTTGATAAATCTTCATGACTTACAAAGCAGTAATCAACCACGGACATACCTTTAACAGAAATAGATGTGAAATCGTTATTAATGCCGTTTCGTCCATTTAACATACACATGTTTGTGTTGATTAAAAACTCAGTAAATAGTTCCCCATATAAATTTGTTTTAAAATCAATTACATTTCGGCCGGGTACACTATCTACTCCACTGATGTAATCTTCGAGCTCGCCACATCTGCTATTAAAGTCACCAGATATACATATTAAACCTCTATTCTGGTATTTATAAATGTCTGCCATAAGATTGTCATAGAAACTGTTAACATCAAAGTATCTTGATGAATTCTCGGGTGGCAGATAACAAACACAAGGTAAAAAATCAAAGTTATCACTTTTATGAGATAATACTAACCAGAATATACCCTCATATGAGCTATCTAGAACATGTATATCAAATTCATTATATATATCATCTTTAATGAGAAAACCAACACCACCTGAGCCGGTTTTAGCATTTTTATGCACATGTTTACGATTTAATCCGAACCAGCGGAAACCGTCAATGTTTAAAATGTCATTGTTTAAAAGGTGCGTCTCTGCCACGCCTAAAATGTCACAGTTACTGTCTAAAACACAAGAAGTTCTTAACATAGAGTTATCAGAATCGGCATTAGAATTCCAGCCATGGACATTCCAAAACCCGATTTTCAATTATCTTCGTCGGTTGTGAATATTGTTGTTTCTGCGTTGTCCCTCATTTCGGTTGTAATTACCTCCCCTGGCAGTGTACACAGTATCATCGCGTCTGCCAGCTCCCTTGGTTTGAGTTATTACTATTACGATATCGTGATTGCTGATTGACCAGACCTGTCTCGAGAATGATCATCTGGTTTTACCTGCACTACACGAGAACCACGCATACTAATATCCTTGCATTTCAATGCAGTTAGTATAGTGCGGAAATTGTTGTTCATAAGCCTGTCCATCTGGGATAGATCGTGGTTCAAATAGACCTTTTCGTACTTACGGCTGCCCTTCAATTTCGCTTTTTGTGACATGACTTTCAGTTTATCTTCATGATTATGAAACCTGGCAATAACTAGACCAGTTTTTGATTCACTATGTACTACTTTACGCTCTACACTGGCACAAGATACATTTTTCACATGAAGGCCATCTTTTATAAGAGCATTCACTTTGCTCATCACATTTTCACTGGGTGATTCGGGCAAGTTCCTGATAACGACATTTAGGGAAATATCTGAATCAGAGGCAGAGTTACCGGAACTGCCAGTGTTAATATTCTGGATCTTGTTGTTTAACTCGTCTATATCCGCCACAAACTCGGCTTTCACTGACTCCTTGAAGTCATCCAGACGATTATCAACATCTTTGCGGATTCGGCTCAGTTCAGTGTTTACCCGCTTATCGAGTATTTGCGCCACCTTGTTGGAAATGCGCTGCTCTAACCCATATTCCAACTTTTCCATTCTTTCGGTTAGAGCCATGAACATCATTTTCATATCAGCTGACAATTTTCCGATGAGTTGTTCCACGGAGGGATTCGAATCCGCATGTACGTCCGACTCGGTTACGACAATGGTAGGTGATCTTTTGGGAGACTCGTACAATGTACGCCTTGTCGTCTTCGTAACTCGAGGCTTCTTCACAGTTGATTCCAATTCCAAGTCCGTGTCACCATCCGCCGACCCGGGTGCAGAACGATGTCGCTTTTTGGTCATTATCAGTGGAGTGTCAACCTTCGTAATTCGCTGTGAACTCATCACAGACTCCACGAAAGCCTCTGCGTCGTTACCGTTGTTAATTATCTGGTTTGACATATTAAGAACAGCAGTATAATACGTTCAATGGACTTTCTGATCGCGATAATCAGACTATAATAGTAAAGTATGGTAATATATACAGGTGGAACGCACGTCGTATACTCCTAGTGTGGATTAACATGCGGCTAAGTCAAGCGTGACGGATCGCCCGACAGGTGAAGGTTATACACAAAGGCGATTACTGAACGAGAAATCCAATACGATAAGTGTCAATACTGTTACTATAAATAGCATCACAGGTAGTAAAATAAAGTCATAAATCTATAAAAAATTCACCGTTTCTTGATAGAATCATTCAGAAGTCCACACAATGTCTAAATAACACCAAACTATAGCCTCCTGGGAATAACTAGCCCAAATTCGTCCCATAAAACTACACAATCACAATATCTCTCTCCGCAAAAAATAAACAACCGCTACTTTTCACAACCGGAAATCGTCACCCATCGACCACACTCAGTTTATTTCTGAATTTAAACAAAGGATTATAGATGATTTTCTGCAGATTTCACAAGCTGATCTTCGAATAAATAAGGTACTTACATTATATAAAAATGTAAAGATTAATTTTGATTACGAATCGTACTTAGATATAATACTAAGCAGAAAATTAAGAATTGCATTTACAAAATTGAAACTATCAGCGCACAACTTACGGATTGAAACAGGCAGATATGGTAGAAACCGTATTGATCAAAACGAAAGGTTATGTTTATTGTGTAATACAAACAACGTGGAAGATGAGTTTCATTTCATGTTTAAATGTGAGGTGTATAGTACATTAAGAACAAAATATATTAAACGTTTATATTCTAATCGACCAAGTATGTTCAAATTATTGCAAATATTTCAATGTGACAATTCCCGAGAGCTGGTTAACTTTAGTAAATATATTCATGAAGCTTTATCCCTTCGTAATTCACTTGTTTAGGATATATGAATTACCAGTTGAATACTCCCTACACTCTTAATACAGTCATGATCATGGTTTGCATAGTCTATAATCCTTCATGACATTGTCATTATTTTTCCATGTATGTCCATAATCATTACATCATTTGTCCATCCTCATCATGATTGCATATATCATAATATTGTACTATATATATTGTAAATATTGTTTAAATGTTACAGACGAGAAACTGTAAAGTTTAAGTCTTAATAAAGCATTCTTCTTCTTCTTCTTCTTCTTCTATATAACTCTATGGAAAACACGCCAGAGATTGTCTATCGATATCTGCTTATCGGGTAATTTACAAGGGGGACAACTTTCTCGATTTTCCATGCACTTGGAGTGAAATAGTCACTAATGCCATAATTATGAGCAATCCAGTCAAGTTAAATCTGTATTTCCTCCTCAATAGCAGATAGTCATAGTGGCAAACTAAATAGCAGATAGTCATAGAGGCAAACTAAATAGCAGATAGGCATAGAGGCAAACTAAATAGCAGATAGGCATAGAGGCAAACTAAATAGCAGATAGGCATAGAGGCAAACTAAATAGCAGATAGGCATAGAGGCAAATTCAATAGCAGATAGTCATAGAGGCACACTAAATAACAGATAATCATAGAGGCTAACTAAATAGCAGATAGTCATAGAGGCAAACTAAATAGCAGATAGTCATAGAGGGTAACTAAATAGCAGATAGTCATAGAGGCACACTAAATAACAGATAGCCATAGAGGCACACTAAATAACAGATAGTCATAGAGGCTAACTAAATAACAGATAGTCATAGAGGCAAACTAAATAGCAGCTAGTCATAGAGGGTAATTAAATAGCAGATAGTCATAGAGGCAAACTAAATAGCAGATAGTCAGAGAGGCTAACTAAATAGCAGATAGTTATAGAGGCAAACTAAATAGCAGATAGTCATAGAGACTAATTAAATAACAGATAGGCATAGAGGCAAACTCAATAGCAGAGAGTCATAGAGGCAAACTAAATAGCAGATAGTCATAGAGACTAATTAAATAACAGATAGGCATAGAGGCAAACTAAATAGCAGATAGTTATAGAGGCAAACTAAATAGCAAATAGTCATAGAGGCAAACTAAATAGCAGATAGGCATAGAGGCAAACTAAATAGCAGATAGTCATAGAGGCAAACTAAATAGCAGATAGCCATAAAGGCAAACTAAATAGCAACTGGTTATAGAGGCAAACTAAATAGCAGATAGACATAGAAGCAAACTAAATAGCAGATAGTCATAGAGGCAAGCTATATAGCAGATAGTCATAGAGGTAAACTAAATAGCAGATAGGCATAGAGGCAAACTAAATAGCAGATATGTATAGAGGCAAACTAAATAGCAGATAGTCATAGAGGTAAGTTAAATAGCAGATAGCCATAGAGGCAAACTAAATAGCAACTGGTTATAGAGGCAAACTAAATAGCAGATATACATAGAGGCAAACTCAATAGCAGATAGTCATAGAGGCAAACTCAATAGCAGATAGTCATAGAGGCAAACTAAATAGCAGATATTCATAGAGACAAACTAAATAGCAGATATGCATAGAGGCAAACTCAATAGAAGATAGCCATAGAGGAAAACTAAATAGCAGATTGGTATAGAGGTACAATAAATAGCAGATATTCATAGAGGCAAACTAATTAGCAGATAGCCATAGAGGCTAGCAAAATAGCAGATAGTCATAGAGGCAAACTAAATAGCAGATAGTCATAGAGGCAAACTAAATAGCAGATAGTCATAGAGGCAAACTAAATAGCATATAGTCATAGAGGCAAACTAAATAGCAGATAGTCATAGAGGCAAACTAAATAGCAGATAGTCATAGAGGCAAACTAAATAGCAGATAGTCATAGAGGAACACTAAATAGCAGCTAGTCATAGAGGCACTCAATAGCAGATAGTCATAGAGGCAAACTAAAATATTACATAAAACATAAACACATCGCATCGATTACAATACAATACAATATACTAGAGGACGTAGAACATAAATACATCAATACATCACATCGCATTACAATACAATACACTACAATATACTAGAGGGCGTATAACATAAATACATCAATACATCACATCGCATTACAATACAATACACTACACTACAATATACTAGAGCGCATATAACATAAATACATCAATACATCACATAGCATTACAATACAATACACTACAATATACTAGAGGACATAGAACATAAATACATCAATACATCACATAGCATTACAATACAATACACTACAATATACTAGAGGGCGTATAACATACATACATCAATACATCACATAGCATTACAATACAATACACTACAATATACTAGAGGACATAGAACATAAATACATCAATACATCGCATAGCATTACAATACACTACAATATACTAGATGACATAGAACATAAATACATCAATACAGCACATCGCATTACAATACAATACACTACAATATACTAGAGGACATAGAACATAAATACATCAATACATCACATAGCATTACAATACAATACACTACAATATACTAGAGGACATAGAACATAAATACATCAATACATCACATCGCATTACAATACAATACACTACAATATACTAGAGGACATAGAACATAAATACATCAATACATCACATAGCATTACAATACAATACACTACAATATACTAGAGGACATAGAACATAAATACATCAATACATCACATAGCATTACAATACAATACAATACACTACAATATACTAGAGGACATAGAACATAAATACATCAATACATCACACCGCATTACAATACAATACAATATACTAGAAGACATAGAACATAAATAAATCAACACATCACATCGCATTACAATACAATACAATATACTAGAGGACATAGAACATAAATACATCAATACATCGCATAGCATTACACTACACTACAATATACTAGAGGACATAGAACATAAATACATCAATACATCGCATAGCATTACAATACAATACACTACAATATACTAGAGGACATAGAACATAAATACATCAATACATCACACCGCATTACAATACACTACAATATACTAGAGGACATAGAACATAAATACATCAATACATCACATAGCATTACAATACACTACACTACAATATAATAGAGGACATAGAACATCAATACATCACATCGCATTACAATACACTACAATATACTAGAGGACATAGAACATAAATACATCAATACATCACATAGCATTACAATACACTACACTACAATATACTAGAGGACATAGAACATAAATACATCAATACATCACATCGCAATACAATACACTACAATATACTAGAGGACATAGAACATAAATACATCAATACATCACATCGCATTACATTACAATACAATATACTAGAGGACATAGAACATAAATACATCAATACATCACATCGCATTACAATACAATACAATATACTAGAGGACATAGAACATAAATACATCAATACATCGCATAGCATTACACTACACTACAATATACTAGAGGACATAGAACATAAATACATCAATACATCACATAGCATTACAATACAATACACTACAATATACTAGAGGACATAGAACATAAATACATCAATACATCACATCGCATTACAATACACTACAATATACTAGAGGACATAGAACATAAATACATCAATACATCACATAGCATTACAATACACTACACTACAATATACTAGAGGACATAGAACATCAATACATCACATCGCATTACAATACACTACAATATACTAGAGGACATAGAACATAAATACATCAATACATCACATAGCATTACAATACACTACACTACAATATACTAGAGGACATAGAACATAAATACATCAATACATCACATCGCAATACAATACACTACAATATACTAGAGGACATAGAACATAAATACATCAATACATCACATCGCATTACAATACAATACACTACAATATACTAGAGGACATAGAACATAAATACATCAATACATCACATCGCATTACAATACAATACACTACAATATACTAGAGGACATAGAACATAAATACATCAATACATCACATCGCATTACAATACAATACACTACAATATACTAGAGGACGTAGAACATAAATACATCAATACATCACATCGCATTACAATACAATACACTACAATATACTAGAGGACATAGAACATAAATACATCAATACATCACATCGCAATACAATACACTACAATATACTAGAGGACATAGAACATAAATACATCAATACATCACATCGCATTACAATACAATACACTACAATATACTAGAGGACATAGAACATAAATACATCAATACATCACATCGCATTACAATACAATACACTACAATATACTAGAGGACATAGAACATAAATACATCAATACATCACATCGCATTACAATACAATACACTACAATATACTAGAGGACATAGAACATAAATACATCAATACATCACATCGCATTACAATACAATACACTACAATATACTAGAGGACGTAGAACATAAATACATCAATACATCACATCGCATTACAATACAATACACTACAATATACTAGAGGACATAGAACATAAATACATCAATACATCACATCGCATTACAATACAATACACTACAATATACTAGAGGACATAGAACATAAATACATCAATACATCACATCGCATTACAATACACTACACTACAATATACTAGAGGACATAGAACATAAATACATCAATACATCGCATTACAATACAATACACTACAATATACTAGAGGACATAGAACATAAATACATCAATACATCACATCGCATTACAATACAATACACTACAATATACTAGAGGACATAGAACATATATACATCAATACATCACATTACAATACAATACACTACAATATACTAGAGGACGTAGAACATAAATACATCAATACATCACATCGCATTACAATACAATACACTACAATATACTAGAGGGCGTATAACATAAATACATCAATACATCACATAGCATTACAATACAATACATTATAATATACTAGAGGACATACATAAATACATCAATACATCACATCGCATTACATTACAATACAATATACTAGAGGGCGTATAACATAAATACATCAATACATCACATAGCATTACAATACAATACACTACAATATACTAGAGGGCATAGAACATAAATACATCAATACATCACATCGCATTACAATACACTACAATATACTAGAGGACATAGAACATATATACATCAATACATCGCATTACAATACAATACACTACAATATACTAGAGGACATATAACATAAATACATCAATACATCACATCGCATTACAATACAATACACTACAATATACTAGAGGACGTAGAACAAAAATACATCAATACATCGCATAGCATTACAATACAGTACACTACAATATACTAGAGGGCGTAGAACATAAATACATCAATACATCACATCGCATTACAATACAATACACTACAATATACTAGAGGACATAGAACATAAATACATCAATACATCACACCGCATTACAATACAATACATTACAATATACTAGAGGACATAGAACATAAATACATCAATACATCACACCGCATTACAATACAATACACTACAATATACTAGAGGACATAGAACATAAATACATCAATACATCACACCGCATTACAATACAATACACTACAATATACTAGAGGACATAGAACATAAATACATCAATACATCACACCGCATTACAATACAATACAATACACTACAATATACTAGAGGACATAGAACATAAATACATCAATACATCACATCGCATTACAATACAATACACTACAATATACTAGAGGACATAGAACATAAATACATCAATACATCACATCGCATTACAATACAATACACTACAATATACTAGAGGACATGAACATAAATACATCAATACATCACACGCATTACAATACAATACACTACAATATACTAGAGGACATAGAACATAAATACATCAATACATCACATCGCATTACAATACAATACACTACAATATACTAGAGGACATAGAACATAAATACATCAATACATCACACATTACAATACAATACACTACATATACTAGAGGACATAGAACATAATACATCAATACACACACGCATATACAATACACTACAATATACTAGAGGACATAGAACATAAATACATCAATACATCACATCGCATTACAATACAATACACTACAATATACTAGAGGACATAGAACATAAATACATCAATACATCACATCGCATTACAATACACTACAATATACTAGAGGACATAGAACATAAATACATCAATACATCACATCGCATTACATACAATACACTACAATATACTAGAGGACATAGAACATAAATACATCAATACATCACATCGCATTACAATACAATACAATACAATATACTAGAGGACATAGAACATAAATACATCAATACATCGCATCGCAATACAATACAATACAATATACTAGAGGACATACATAAATACATCAATACGTCACATCGCATTACAATACACTACACTACAATATACTAGAGGACATAGAACATAAATACATCAATACATCACATCGCATTACAATACACTACACTACAATATACTAGAGGACATAGAACATAAATACATCAATACATCGCATCGCATTACAATACAATACACTACAATATACTAGAGGACGTAGAACATAAATACATCAATACATCACATCGCATTACAATATAATACAATATACTAGAGGACAAAGAACATAAATACATCAATACATCACATCGCATTACAATACACTACAATATACTAGAGGACATAGAACATAAATACATCAATACACCACATAGCATTACAATACAATACACTACAATATACTAGAGGATGTAGAACATAAATACATCAATACATCACATAGCATTACATTACAATACACTACAATATACTAGAGGACATACATAAAACATCATACATCCACGCATTACATACACTACAATATACTAGAGGACAGAACATAAATACATCAATACATCACATCGCATTACAATACAATACACTACAATATACTAGAGGACATAGAACATAAATACATCAATACATCACATCGCATTACAATACACTACAATATACTAGAGGACATAGAACATAAATACATCAATACATCGCATTACAATACAATACACTACAATATACTAGAGGACATAGAACATAAATACATCAATACATCACATCGCATTACAATACAATACACTACAATATACTAGAGGACATAGAACATAAATACATCAATACATCACATCGCATTACAATACAATACAATACAATATACTAGAGGACATAGAACATAAATACATCAATACATCACATCGCATTACAATACAAACAAAACAACAAACAAATACATCACACCGCATTACAATACACTACACTACAATATACTAGAGGACATAGAACATAAATACATCAATACATCACATCGCATTACAATACAATACACTACAATATACTAGAGGACATAGAACATAAATACATCAATACATCACATCGCATTACAATACAATACACTACAATATACTAGAGGACATAGAACATAAATACATCAATACATCGCATTACAATACACTACACTACAATATACTAGAGGACATAGAACATAAATACATCAATACATCACACCGCATTACAATACAATACACTACAATATACTAGAGGACATAGAACATAAATACATCAATACATCACATCGCATTACAATACACTACAATATACTAGAGGACATATAACATAAATACATCAATACATCACATCGCATTACAATACACTACAATATACTAGAGGACATATAACATAAATACATCAATACATCACATCGCATTACAATACAATACACTACAATATACTAGAGGACATAGAACATAAATACATCAATACATCACATAGCATTACATTACAATACAATATAATAGAGGACGTAGAACATAAATACACCAATACATCACATCGCATTACAATACAATACACTACAATATACTAGAGGACATAGAACATAAATACATCAATACATCACATCGCATTACAATACAATACACTACAATATACTAGAGGACATAGAACATATATACATCAATACATCACATCGCATTACAATACAATACACTACAATATACTAGAGGACATAGAACATAAATACATCAATACATCACATTACAATACAATACACTACAATATACTAGAGGGCATAGAACATAAATACATCAATACATCACATCGCATTACAATACAATACACTACAATATACTAGAGGACATAGAACATAAATACATCAATACATCACATCGCATTACAATACAATACACTACAATATACTAGAGGGCGTAGAACATAAATACATCAATACATCACATCGCATTACAATACACTACAATATACTAGAGGACATAGAACATAAATACATCAATACATCACATCGCATTACAATACAATACACTACAATATACTAGAGGACATAGAACATAAATACATCAATACATCAC
>CM026392.1:28208664-28222164 GCA_014843695.1 Archivesica marissinica | reverse complement strand
CATATCCTATGTATGTCCATGTGTAGAATATAACTCGACATATCCTATGTATGTGCATGTGTAGAATATAATTCGACATATCCTATGTATGTCCACGTGTAGAATATAGTTCGACATATCCTATGTATGTCCATGTGTAGAATATAATTCGACATATCCTATGTATGTCCATGTGTAGAATATAACTCGACATATCCTATGTATGTGCATGTGTAGAATATAATTCGACATATCCTATGTATGTCCACGTGTAGAATATAGTTCGACATATCCTATGTATGTCCATGTGTAGAATATAATTCGACATATCCTATGTATGTCCATGTGTAGAATATAACTCGACATATCCTATGTATGTGCATGTGTAGAATATAATTCGACATATCCTATGTATGTCCACGTGTAGAATATAGTTCGACATATCCTATGTATGTCCATGTGTAGAATATAATTCGACATATCCTATGTATGTCCATGTGTAGAATATAACTCGACATATCCTATGTATGTGCATGTGTAGAATATAATTCGACATATCCTATGTATGTCCATGTGTAGAATATAACTCGACATATCCTATGTATGCCCATGTGTAGAATATAATTCGACATATCCTATGTATGTGCATGTGTAGAATATAATTCGACATATCCTATGTATGTCCACGTGTAGAATATAGTTCGACATATCCTATGTATGTCCATGTGTAGAATATAATTCGACATGTCCTATGTATGTCCATGTGTAGAATATAACTCGACATATCCTCTGTATGTCCACGTGTAGAATATAGTTCGACATATCCTATGTGTGTCCATGTGTAGAATATAATTCGACATATTCTCTGTATGTCCATGTGTAGAATATAATTCGACATATTCTCTGTATGTCCATGTGTAGAATATAACTCGACATATCCTATGTATGTGCATGTGTAGAATATAATTCGACATATTCTCTGTATGTCCATGTGTAGAATATAATTCGACATATTCTCTGTATGTCCATGTGTAGAATATAACTCGACATATCCTATGTATGTGCATGTGTAGAATATAATTCGACATATTCTCTGTATGTCCATGTGTAGAATATAATTCGACATATTCTCTGTATGTCCATGTGTAGAATATAACTCGACATATCCTATGTATGTGCATGTGTAGAATATAATTCGACATATTCTCTGTATGTCCATGTGTAGAATATAACTCGACATATCCTATGTATGTGCATGTGTAGAATATAATTCGACATATTCTCTGTATGTCCATGTGTAGAATATAATTCGACATATTCTCTGTATGTCCATGTGTAGAATATAACTCGACATATACTATGTATGTGCATGTGTAGAATATAATTCGACATATTCTCTGTATGTCCACGTGTAGAATATAATTCGACATATCCTATGTATGTCCATGTGTAGAATATAATTCGACATGTCCTATGTATGTCCATGTGTAGAATATAACTCGACATATCCTCTGTATGTCCACGTGTAGAATATAGTTCGACATATCCTATGTGTGTCCATGTGTAGAATATAATTCGACATATTCTCTGTATGTCCATGTGTAGAATATAATTCGACATATTCTCTGTATGTCCATGTGTAGAATATAACTCGACATATCCTATGTATGTGCATGTGTAGAATATAATTCGACATATTCTCTGTATGTCCATGTGTAGAATATAATTCGACATATTCTCTGTATGTCCATGTGTAGAATATAACTCGACATATCCTATGTATGTGCATGTGTAGAATATAATTCGACATATTCTCTGTATGTCCATGTGTAGAATATAATTCGACATATTCTCTGTATGTCCATGTGTAGAATATAACTCGACATATCCTATGTATGTGCATGTGTAGAATATAATTCGACATATTCTCTGTATGTCCATGTGTAGAATATAATTCGACATATTCTCTGTATGTGCATGTGTAGAATATAATTCGACATATCCTATGTATGTGCATGTGTAGAATATAATTCGACATATTCTCTGTATGTCCACGTGTAGAATATAATTCGACATATTCTCTGTATGTCCACGTGTAGAATATAATTCGACATATTCTCTGTATGTCCACGTGTAGAATATAGTTCGACATATCCTATGTGTGTCCATGTGTAGAATATAATTCGACATATTCTCTGTGTGTCCATGTGTAGAATATAATTCGACATATTCTCTGTATGTCCACGTGTAGAATATAATTCGACATATTCTCTGTATGTCCATGTGTAGAATATAATTCGACATATTCTCTGTATGTCCATGTGTAGAATATAATTCGACATATTCTCTGTGTGTCCATGTGTAGAATATAATTCGACATATCCTATGTGTGTCCATGTGTAGAATATAATTCGACATATTCTCTGTGTGTCCATGTGTAGAATATAATTCGACATATTCTCTGTATGTGCATGTGTAGAATATAATTCGACATATTCTCTGTATGTCCACGTGTAGAATATAGTTCGACATATCCTATGTGTGTCCATGTGTAGAATATAATTCGACATATTCTCTGTATGTCCATGTGTAGAATATAATTCGACATATTCTCTGTATGTCCACGTGTAGAATATAATTCGACATATTCTCTGTATGTCCACGTGTAGAATATAATTCGACATATTCTCTGTATGTCCATGTGTAGAATATAATTCGACATATTCTCTGTATGTCCACGTGTAGAATATAATTCGACATATCCTATGTGTGTCCACGTGTAGAATATAATTCGACATATCCTCTGTATGTCCATGTGTAGAATATAATTCGACATATCCTCTGTATGTCCACGTGTAGAATATAATTCGACATATCCTATGTGTGTCCACGTGTAGAATACAATTCGACATATCCTATGTATGTCCACGTGTAGAATATAATTCGACATATTCTCTGTATGTCCACGTGTAGAATATAGTTCGACATATCCTATGTGTGTCCATGTGTAGAATATAATTCGACATATTCTCTGTATGTCCATGTGTAGAATATAGTTCGACATATCCTATGTGTGTCCATGTGTAGAATATAGTTCGACATATCCTATGTATGTCCATGTGTAGAATATAGTTCGACATATCCTATGTGTGTCCATGTGTAGAATATAGTTCGACATATCCTATGTATGTCCATGTGTAGAATATAGTTCGACATATCCTATGTGTGTCCATGTGTAGAATATAGTTCGACATATCCTATGTGTGTCCATGTGTAGAATATAGTTCGACATATCCTATGTATGTCCATGTGTAGAATATAGTTCGACATATCCTATGTGTGTCCATGTGTAGAATATAATTCGACATATCCTATGTATGTCCACGTGTAGAATATAACTCGACATATCCTATGTATGTCCACGTGTAGAATATAATTCGACATATTCTCTGTATGTCCACGTGTAGAATATAATTCAAACATTCACTAAACAATCAAATGCATTTCTTCTTATATTTAGCCGAGTACTGTTGTGATAGATATCGATGCTACTATACGCTAAATAATTACAGAACACCGCATTCAGAAACATCATCGACTATTCGAGCCCGAAAGCGTTCGGCTGGGAATACGTTTTCTTTCCGTGTGTGTTTTACGTTTATTTATCGTCGCCTCCTGAGGAGATTAGTATTTTTAGATTGTTGGAGGATAGTGCAATGATGCAGACAGAAACCCATTCCAGTCTCCTCTGGTTCTTTTACGCGCACGGTGTACAGCACCGGCACGAGACATCAGTTTAAAGTCCCATCTGAAAGACTGTTAATTTTATTAGGGTTAGACGGGGGATCGAACCTGCGATCCCTGCATTACCAGTCCAGCGTGTTACCACTGGACTACAGATCCGTTAGTAATTTCTTTCAGTGAATGATCGAATTATAGTTCACCGAATGGACATTGTAAGCTTTATTATCACGAGTGGCGCTAGCTATTATCGCGAGTGGCGCTAGCTATTATCACGAGTGGCGCTAGCTATTATCACGAGTGGCGCTAGCTATTATCACGAGTGGCGCTAGCTATTATTACGAGTGGCGCTAGCTATTATCGCGTTCCGATTGGATAGTATTGTAATGCTCTACATACCTGAACGTAACAATAACAAACATACAACATACGGATATGTAGTACAGTGGTAACACTTCAAGCTCCTGGGCTATAGTATAAAGTTAATACGAACAACGAGAACAATCACTCGGATCTGTAGTCCAGTGGTAACACGCTGGACTGGTAAAACCGTCTGACCCTAATACAATTAACAGTCTTTCAGATGGGATATTAAACCGAGGTCTCGTGTCGGTGCTTTACACCATGCACGTAAACGAACCAGAGGAGATTCTGGAATGGGTCTCTGTCTGTATCATTGCACTATCCTCCAAAAATCTAAAATGACTAATCTCTTCAGGAGGCGTCGCTCATATGGGCAACCGGTAGCGACGATAAATAAACGTAAAACACACAAACATACAACCAATAAATAATTAGCAAATGGGTTGGGCCACAAGGTCTGATAACATTAGCTTTCTATGTCAATAAATGAAATATTACTCGATCATTCACCTAAGCAAACAAAGGCTGAACAGTATTTTATGATAGAAGATGTGGTAAGTGGCGCTAGAACGCCGGGTTTAGACGACAGAAAAAAGGATAGACGTCACCAATCACGTTACTAACAGCTGCAGTCCGAACACGTTCGCGTTGGCAACATTTCAACATGCACGTCTAGATACCACACGTTCAGTGCGGTTAGAAACATAAGTGTGTTGTTTCATTGATATCATTCATTTAGGATGTTGAAATATTTAACGAGAGCATGGTATTAAAAGAAGAAGTAAAAAATGTTTATTTTACAATGAACATATTCTCGTAAACTTGTATTTTTACATTTATTTACGTAGACTATTTATTATGAGAACAATAATTAATAGAGAAAAAAATGCTTAGCCAACATGGTGTTCCTCCTCGATCGCTTACGAACAATCTCTCCAAGAAAGTTATTAAACTAATCGAATTTCGTAAACAAGTCAGTGGTTCTATCCGTGTCTGAAATACAGCTCGGGTGAGGCATCCGGGGTCTTTTTCCACCAATAATAGCTGGAAAGTTGCCATGCCATATGCCCTAAGCTGTCAGTACGACGCTAACCCTCAACCAAAAAAATAAATAAAAGAAAACAAACAAACGTTGCGCAGCTACGTTGAATTCTTACATTATTAATGTTCTTCTTTCATCGCGGAGAGACACCTGTCCCGTTGTTGTACATTTTTGCTATGATTTGTTTCCCACTAGGAATATAGGTTAGGTATAGGACCACATGTGTCTGTCGTCTCAACAAGCAGGAAATAGTTACATTGTTCTTACCCTGTGTGTTTTACGTTTATTTATCGTCGCTACCGGTTGCCCATAATTATGAGCGACGCCTCCTGAAGAGATTAGTAATTTTAGATTTTGGAGGGTAGTGCATGATACAGACAGAGACCCATTCCAGAGTCTCCTCTGGTTCTTTTACCTGCACGGTGTAAAGCACCGACACGAGACCTCGGTTTAACGTCCCATCTGAAAGACTGTTAATTGTATCAGGGTCAGACGGGGGATCGAACCTGCGATCCCTGGATTACCAGTCCAGCGTGTTACCACTGGACTACAGATCCGTCTTACCCTTCATGTCTACTGCGTTTACATTCCGGTAAGCGCAGTTGCCCCTGCTGATTGGTTAAAGTTGTTTGTTTGTTTGTTTGTTTGTTTGTTTGTTTTGGGGGCTTAGCATAGCACCTCAGGTGTCCCTCCGAGCATGGCAGACGGATCTATATTTGTTTTCCTTAGCGAATAAAATTGTTTCCTTATAAACCAGATTGATGTTAACAAAATGACCGTAGCTATGTGTACTGTAATAACTATACTATTTTAGCGTGACGGTAGCGATGTGTACTGTAATAACTATATTATTTTAGCGTGACGGTAGCGATGTGTACTGTAATAACTATATTATTTTAGCGTGACGGTAGCGATGTGTACTGTATATTATTTTAGCGTGACGGTAGCGATGTGTACTGTAATAACTATATTATTTTAGCGTGACGGTAGCGATGTGTACTGTAATAACTATATTATTTTAGCGTGACGGTAGCGATGTGTACTGTAATAACTATATTATTTTAGCGTGACGGTAGCGATGTGTACTGTAATAACTATATTATTTTAGCGTGACGGTAGGATGTGTACTGTATTTTTTTAGATGAAAATAAATGATCAGAATTAGAAAGAACAGCTCACGTATATTGTATACCTCAATAAACATAACACCAGGTTGATTTTATTTCTTAAACAAAACACTCCTCTTACTATTTGCCGACCAATAAACACCAAGTACATAATAAGAAACATTAGTCAGTTGAATACTCATAAATTAGTCCTCTGTTTTTATCGTTGTTTCCTTTGCAGCACATGCTGTCCAATTTTCATCCGTTTTCTCATCTTATAATTATTAATTTATTAAATCTCGATAAGATATCATACAGCATATCCAGTATGTACTTTACTGTAACAATCGGTTATCAATTAATTAACATGATTTTGCTAATATTATATTCATCATACCGCAACATCTGGTTAGAGAACAACAATAAAAAACAAAGGATTCCAACCAATATGACTAATGTACATTTCGGGATAAATCGGACTTTAACTGTCAAGGGAGGTAATAGAAAACCAATCAATATCTCTTATTATTGCGATGAATCGAAAAACATCTGGTTGTATTGTTTGTGTAGTTCTAAAGATTGAGCGAACTCCAAACGGCTGTGGTATGAACATCTACGCAGTCTGTTGTAGTTATTGTTATCGTGTTGCAATTACATAAAGCTGCATGGATTCACATAATATAATTATATATATACATTTCCGGGAGTGAACAATTATGCTTGTTGGAATCTTCTCGTAAATGTTGTTTTGTTTGTTGGATATTTAAAAAAGGACAGTGAATAAAGGTACTTATACACTATGCACTGGGATAACAAATCAAAGCACCTGTATGGTGAACAGGTTGGACACAACAATTCGTTTTCATGTAATAATAATCATATAATGTAGGTGCGCGTTTTCCATGTTCTCTAGTATATAATGTAGGTGTGCGTTTTCCATGTTCTCTAGTATACATTTATTCTTCCCTCTGATATCTAAACGTCTTAAATTCATGACATTGCATTAGTTTTAATAACTAAGAAGTAAGTAGTGATATGCCATGACGTTAATTAGTTGGCAGGTTGTGAACGATAATAATTCCTAACAGTTTTTAACCTGTGTGTTCACGTGGCTGACACCATGTGGCAAACTAAATGTATCAGATGCCACGTTATCGTCTGCCGTCGTCAACATCGTTCGTTTTTTAATATTTAATCAGTCTAATTGATGTTGAGCTTTTGTACCTACGTAGAAAAAATTAAATGTTCTTCTGTATATAGGTAGCAACGTGAGTTTCTTCTGTTACTATGTGGCAACGCGGGTATCTTATGTTACTACGTAGCAAATACATAGAATTTCTTCTGTATCTTTGTTGCAGATCGATTTTCTTCTGTACCGATTTTTATTTTGTACACAAGTCTACGTAGCAACACGATTTCCTCTGTACCATTCGTAGCAACGTGATATTCTTTTTTAACTACGTAGCAACACGATTTTCTTCTGTACCTTCGTAGCAAGCACGATTATATTATGTTTCATCTGTACCTGTGTACAGCAGATATTCTTCTGTACCTACGTAGCAGCACGATTTGTTCTACTATTACTACTTAACACCACGATTTGTTCTACTATTACTACTTAGCACCACGATTTGTTCTACTATACCTACGTAGCAACACGATTTGTTCTTCTGTACCTACGTAGCAGCATGATTTGTTCTTCTGTACCTACGTAGCAGCACGATTTGTTCTGCTGTACCAACGTAGCAACATGATTGCTTCTTCTGTACCTACGTAGCAACACGATTTCTTCTTCTGTACCTACGTAGCAGCACGATTTGTTCTACTATTTCTACGTAGCAACACGATTTCCTCTTCTGTACCAACGTAGCAGCACGATTTTTTCTTCTTCTGTACCTACGTAGCAGCACGATTTGTTCTACTATTACTACTTAACACCACGATTTGTTCTACTATTACTACTTAGCACCACGATTTGTTCTACTATACCTACGTAGCAACACGATTTGTTCTTCTGTACCTACGTAGCAGCATGATTTGTTCTTCTGTACCTACGTAGCAGCACGATTTGTTCTACTGTACCAACGTAGCAACATGATTGCTTCTTCTGTACCTACGTAGCAACACGATTTCTTCTTCTGTACCTACGTAGCAGCACGATTTGTTCTACTATTTCTACGTAGCAACACGATTTCCTCTTCTGTACCAACGTAGCAGCACGATTTTTTCTTCTTCTGTACCTACGTAGCAACACGATTTCTTCTTCTGTACCAACGTAGCAGCACGATATTTTCTTCTGTACCTACGTAGCAGCACGATTTGTTCTTCTGTACCTACGTAGCAACACGATTTGTTCTTCTTTCTTCTGTACCTACGTAGCAACACGATTTGTTCTACTATATCTACGTAGCAATACGATTGTCTTATTCTGTATCTAGGTAGCATCACGATATTCTTCTGTACCTACGTAGCAAAACGATATTCCTCTGTATCTACGTAGCAACACGATATTCTTCTGTATCTACGTAGCATCACGATATTCTTCTGTATCTACGTAGCATCACGATGTTCTTCTGTACCTACGTAGCATCACGATATTCTTCTGTATCTACGTAGCAACACGATATTCTTCTGTATCTACGTAGCATCACGATGTTCTTCTGTATCTACGTAGCAACACGATAGTCTTCTGTATCTATGTAGCATCACGATATGTTTCTGTATCGATGTAGCATCACCATATTCTTCTGTACCTATGTAGCAACACGACTTTCTTCTTCTGTATCTACGTAGCATCACCATATTAGTATGTACCTACGTAGCAACACGACTTTCTTCTTCTGTACCTACGTGGCAACACGACTTTCTTCTTCTGTACCTACGTAGCAACACGACTTTCTTCTTCTGTACCTACGTAGCAACACGACTTTTTCTTCTGTACCTACGTAGCAACACGACTTTCTTCTTCTGTACCTACGTAGCAACACGACTTTTTCTTCTGTACCTACGTAGCAACACGACTTTCTTCTTCTGTATCTACGTAGCATCACGACTTTTTTCTTCTGTACCTACGTAGCAACACGACTTTTTTCTTCTGTACCTACGTAGCAACAATGACTTTCTTCTTCTGTATCTACGTAGCATCACCATTTTCTTCTGTACCTACGTAGTCACTAATGTTTAGTAAAGTAGCTTAGAGTATTTTGTACTCGTTACCCACTTGTTTCAGGATACAGATCCAATTTTAATGTACAGTCAAACCTGTGTTAGTGGTCACCTGTACTAAGCAGCCAATCTGTATTAAGCAACCAGTTTCCAGATTCCCAATATGTTGCTTTATTATACATTTGACCTCTATTAAGCAGCCACCTGTGCTAAGCAGCCACTTTCTGTGACTCCATTGGCTGGCTGCTTAAGACAGGTTTGACTGTACACTGGACCTCTATTAAGCAGCCATCTGTGATAAGCAGCCACTTTCTGTGACTCCCTTGGCTGGCTGCTTAATACAGGTTTGACTGTACATTGGACCTCTATTAAGCAGCCACCTGTGCTAAGCAGCCACTTTCTGTGACTCCCTTGGCTGGCTGCTCAAGACATGCTTGACTGTACATTGGACCTCTATTAAGCAGCCACCTGTGCTAAGCAGCCACTTTCTGTGACTCCCTTGGCTGGCTGCTTAAGACAGGTTTGACTGTACTTGAAAAAATAGAATCATATTTTGACTAAGATAGTCTTGTTGTTCGTTCAGCATTCTCCGTAGTTTCGTTTCTCTGTAACAAACAACAACAGCAACGCAATAATGTGCATACATCACGTTTAACATGTTTTATTAAAGCGACACTATATCGTATGATTTATTAAGTTGAAGTTTTACGTACACGTATCAATGCTACTCCAATCATAAATGGAATTATTATGTTCAGTCATTAACTGTTTCAATATAATAAATTGAAAGTGAAAGTAAGAATTCCTGAATATGTTCGCCACGCCCTACGGAGCGCCCTCTACCGGCAATCAGAGCATACCTCTAAGACAACCGTTTTAAACTATTTTATTGCGTCACGCATGCGTATTGAGCATTGTTTATTTAGTTTTACGTTTGTTGATGGGAAATTCGCATACGCAACGGTGCTATATTTATTTTACTTTTGTCGTTTATGTGGGAATAGATGTATTTTTTTTCTCAACACGGTTATTGGAAATGATATTCTTTAAATATTTGGGACCAGTTACCAAAAACACCCATCCTTCATTCCGATATACTGTCGCTTTAAAATTGCTGATAAAATTATAAAAAACGAGACAGTCACATACACTACAATTTTAATAGCACACGTTCTAGGGACGTCAACAGCATATTACCGTGACAAATGTCGGCATACTTTCAAAAGAACAGTAATATGCTATCTTCTAGTTATTTATAAGATTATGACAAAAATGTCACATTTGCCATAAATTATTTCACAAAACATGCAAACTATTTCATACAATATGCACATTTACCACGTTTCTTCGTTATGCGTGCCTTATATTATGCAACCCAAAACAACATACAGACGGATAAGTAGTCCAGTTGTTAACACGAGGACTGGGAATCCAGGGATCGCAGGATCGATCCCCCGTCTGACCCTAATAAAATTAACAGTCTTTCAGGTGGGACTTTAAACTGAGAATAGTACAATGATACAGACAGAGACACATTCCAGAATCTCGTCTTGTTCTTTTACGTGCACGGTATAAAGTACCGACACGACACCTCGAATTAAAGTTCCATCTGAAATATATATTAATTTTATTAGCGTCAGACGGGTGATCGAACCTGCGATCCCTGGATTCCCAGTCCATCGTGTTAACCATTGGACTATAGATCGATTATATACGACTTAGTGTCCGCTATTTTATCATGTAAGAGTATTTTCTCGTCTATCAAATAAAACACTGTCGTGACGTCATACCTTTGTACTTGCAGCCCAATATTATTAATATTGGACTGCTGTCAATAGGCCAGAGTATTATGTTAAATCCTACGCGTAAATATATGAAATTAACAATTTTAATTTGTAGGATCTTGTTATACAAGTGTGTGTTTTAAGTAAGATATAAGCCTCAAACGGATCCAATATGTAAACTATTGGTACTGTCTTCGGCGCAACGCGCCTCACACTGTCCAATATTTTAAATATTGGAGCGTTTTCGGTTTATATCCTATGCTTATCTCGCAAAACCAAACGCGTCCATATCGATATTACATGTATATACAAAGACAGGTAAATCTGCGCAAACTATAATAACTTACATGGAACACTCAATAAATAAGCGAACCGTGTAATAAATAAACAGAGTATGCAATAAATAAGAAGGGGAGGGCCTTAACTAATGTTGTTAAAACGTGTGGCCCAACCCATTTGCTTCAACATTTATTGACAATTCTTGTGCACAACAATGACATAAATCGTATAATATTATACTATGCATAATTATACAAGTGTGTTCATTTGTTTTGTTCTGTACATTGTATATATAGAATGAATGCAATACAATATGATTAAACCACAGGGATTCGGCACGTTTGGGGGTACTAGTATATATATTTAAGTACAGGGATTCTACTTTGTGGGATGTCAGATTTCGCATCGATCAGTAAAATGGCCATATCTGAAACAATTTTGTACAAAGCTGTCCAAATATAACGCCTATCCCGAGTCTTTATATTGTTCTTCAAATAAAACACAACTTTAAGCTGCATGCATGTATACTTTGCAAACAATTGCCACATACATTGGCCATAGCAGGTCACATTTCCATACTAGGACACGGGTTCTGTCAGCAACAACAAAAAATCTTCGCCGGGAGAGTTTTAACTGTGAATAACATTATCAATAAAATGTGTTTCCACTAACATGTAGGTTTATTCGGCAAAAATTTACGTCAAAAAGAGATTTCGTAGCATTTTCAATTTGTTTTGAAAATTTCTAAAGCGGCGCAATTCGCATTGAAACCAGCGTTGAAACGAGCGTTCTGATTGGATTATTAGAATGTAACAAGATGTTTTTTTATATATGAAGAACAATCATAATCCAATACAATATAATTAAACAATAAGCGAAACACGTACACTAACTAAATTAAATGCACCATAAATGAGCGACATATGTAATAACATAATGGAATACACGGTGACACGATAAATAAGTTACTAAAGTGTTAATAAGTAAATAAATAAGAACAACAGTAAATGCCACTGTATTGTGCAAAGATGACAGAGTAGTGTTTTTAATAGCAAACAAAGGGATCTATTAATATTAATGATTATTGAGTTGCTTCCCTTATACCATATAGTGGCATACATGCTTATTTACTTCAGTGAGGTCACGTGTCGGTGCTGTATACCGTGCACGTAAAAGAACCAGAGGAGACTCTGGAATGGGTCTCTGTCTGTATCATTGCACTATCCTCCAACATCTAAAATGACTGATCGCTTCAGGAGGCGTTGCTCATATGGTGTGTGTCTTTTAAGTTTATTTATCGTCGCTACCGGTTGCCCATATGAGCGACGCCTCCTGAAGAGATAAGTCATTTTAGATGTTGGAGGATAGTGCATGATACAGACAGAGACCCATTCCAGAATCTCCTCTGGTTCTTTTACGTGCACGGTGTAAAGCACCGACACGAGACCTCGGTTTAACGTCCCATCTGAAAGACTGTTAATTTTATTAGGGTCAGACGGGGGATCGAACCTGCGATCCCTGGACTACCAGTCCAGCGTGTTACCACTGGACTATATATCCGGCAACCGGTAGCGACGATAAATAAACGTAAAACACACACATCGAACTATGCTTTTCATGATAGCGCAGTGGATGTGCGTTGGCTTCATACGCGAAAGCTGGAGCCGTTACGATGGTGTTACGAAGTTCTTTCAACTTATATTAATCACTCTCGAGACCTCATTCCTGATGGAATCCATCGCCACGAGGGAGAGAGAAGAGGAAACATGGAATTTAAATGCCTTGCCTAAGGGCACAATCGTAACGGCTCCAGCGGGGCTCGAACTATGGACCGTTCACACCTGAAGCGGACAGGTAGATATATCACCACAAATAAACACCAACACCAACTCAATCTCTTTTTAAAAAATAATAAATCAACGTTTCGGATACAACTATGACACAATTCATCAGGAATTACAGAGCATCAAATGTCATGTACGTTACGGGAGCTAGACACGAAGATCCGGAATAACGTAACGCCGGAATGTTTGTTTTTAAT
>CM026392.1:28181927-28201927 GCA_014843695.1 Archivesica marissinica | reverse complement strand
ACGGGTTGCATTGGTGAGAAGCGATATATATATATGCAATGCTAATAAACTGCCTTTGTTCGTTCATTTCCAGCTTCGAGTTAAACTATTCCAACAAAGAAAGCAATTCCATTCTTGACGCAACCAGCAACGGCGTCACCGTCGCCACAAAACCTGTCATCATGACGTCACGGCAACATCCCCATAACCAGTCGAACTCGTACAACGAATACTATACAGCGGCGGAACATGCCACAGATCGAGTAGCGACCCTAATCAATGATGATTTCGAGTGCACGAACCTATTCTGTCAGATGGATATGCTGCGTATCTATAAACACGACCTTGTATGGAAGGAAATGGCAAGGTGAGCAAACCATTGCTTAATAAGCGTATTTTTTGGTTTTACGTTTATTTATCGTCGCTACCGGTTGCCCATATGAGCGACGCCTCCTGAAGAGATTAGTCATTTTAGATTTTTGGAGGATAGTGCAATGATACAGAGAGAGACCAATTCCATAGTATCCTCTGGTTCTTTTACGTGTACGGTGTAAAGCACCGACACGAGACCTCGGTTTAACGTCCCATCTGAAATACTGTTAATTTTATTAGGGTCAGACGGGGAATCGAACCTGCGATCCATGGATTACCAGTCCAGCGTGTTACCACTGGACTACAGATCCGTCTGTAGCGTATTTCAGTAGTTTACATGTATACAAGTAGCCTGGGTTCCAGTCTGTCGATTTTTCACTTTTTAAATTCTGGCAAAATGAGACGCACATTGTACTCTTTAAAACTATTTATCGTTCCGTTGACCCGTAGACAATGGCGGCCAATTATTAAGTTTTATCAACATTACAGTGCCTTGCTTTCGATTCAAGTACGTCATTAATTAAGTCACGTGCTAATAGGCCTATTAATAGGATTAATGCGAGTCAATAATTACACGGACAATCCCCCACTTTTCGCCAGGCGTTGATATGATCAGAAACTCAATACGGCCAAAATTAATAGTCTCGGTGTTAAAATATATTTATTTGAATGACCAGGCAAACTATATCGACGCCTGTTCCCAGGCTAGTATACAAGAGAAAGTTTCATTTTACATATAAATTAACAGCAACATACCGAATGAGATTAGAACGACAGAAAACCTGTATAGTTCTTCTCCCTATCAATAAGTTGTTATAGGCAGGAACATACTATTTTTAACACTGAAAATACGTGATACATATTGAATTGTTATGGTTGAATATGTGTATATTTGTGTATATTATGTACAATATTGTTGATAAATAACATGTTCACCAATCATGTGACTTTAACAATGTGTAAATGTTTTGTAATTATGTTGTCTCATGGACCAAACTGGTCTAATGACGTTTATGAAATAAAACATACCATATTAACGATATATGCTTAGCAATTTCTAATTAGTACGTAAACGACAAATGGTAACAGTAGTGGGTGAATAGTTGAGGATATTAAAATGGAAAATGGATAACGTTTAAATGAATATTTGAATGAAGTTCAAGAACGTAACATATCAAATCGTAGCTCGATAAGAAGTAGAAGAAGAGATTAATATAAAGAGAAGTTAGGTGAATAAATAAACCGGTGTATCGCTTATCATCTTAGGTGGATACGTTACGAAGAGGCAGTCGAGGAAGGCGGGCAGAGATGGTCTAAACCCCACGTGGCGTCGCTCATGATGGAAGCCCTACAGGATCTTCAGAACATCCTATCTACTTGCCCGGTATTGCTGGACAGTAATGCGAAATCTATGGCGGAAATTGCAGGTAAATCTGACATATCTACTTGCCCCGTATTGCTGGACAATAATGCGTAATCTATGGCATAATTTGCAGATAAATTTGTCTTAGTAAGTAGTAAGTAAGTCTCAAACAATAGCAGAATTGTGGATACATATTTCGTGTTTACATATCGCGTAAATACTGGACAGTATGTCTCAAACAATAGCAGAATTGTAGGTAAATATCTCTGGTTTACATATCGCGTAAATACTGGACAGTAAGTCTCAAACAATAGCAGAATTGTAGGTAAATATCTCTGGTTTACATATCGCGTAAATACTGGACAGTAAGTCTCAAACAATAGCAGAATTGTAGGTAAATATCTCTGGTTTACATATCGCGTAAATACTGGACAGTAAGTCTCAAACAATAGCAGAATTGTAGGTAAATATCTCTGGTTTACATATCGCGTAAATACTGGACAGTAAGTCTCAAACAATAGCAGAATTGTAGGTAAATATCTCTGGTTTACATATCGCGTAAATACTGCCTTTTCCATTACCTCCCTTGGCAGATAAAATCTGCTTTATCCAAATGTATATCAGTCATTTTTCATAGAATCCTTTGTTTATATCGTTGTTCCCTAACCAGATGTTACGGTTCGATAATTGTGATTTTATCAAGATCATGTCAATTAATTGATAATAAATCTTTACAGGTATTAATTTGCCACTGTTGATGTACTGTAGGATATTTGTCCAGATATAGTAATTTAATAATTATAAGATGAGAAAGTGGATGAAAATTGATAGCAATGGAAATATCAATAAAAAACGAAACCATGCAGAGGACCCACTATATTGGTTTAGGGAGTATTCAGGGGCAGTAACTGACCAATGTCTCTCATTAAATACCGTGTATGCATGCATGTTTCAGATGAAGTGACCAATGCCTGGACGAAATCACGTAAGAGGATCTGCATATTTTTCGGGAGTATTCAGGGGCAGTACCTGACCGTTGTTTCTCATTAAATACCGTGTATGCATGCATGTTTCAGATGAAGTGACCAATGCCTGGACGAAGGATCGAGCTATTATGTCCATCCTGAAAGAACGTCTGACGTCGGTGCTACTGAAACAGCACAAGTTTCAACATTACGTCAAGAGAGACATGAGGAAGAAAACTCATTCATCAAATAATCTACAGAAGACACAACACGATTCGTATATAAACAGTGAGCATTTAGACACTTGTGTGTGTTACGTTTGTTTATCGGCGGTTGCCCATATGAGCGACGCCTCCTGAAGAGATTAGTCATTTTAGATTTTTGGAGGATAGTGCAATGATACAAACATGGACCGATTACAGAGTCTCCTCTGGTTCTTTTACGTGCACGGTGTAAAACACCAACACGAGACCTCGGTTTAAAGTCCCAATTGAAAGACTGTTAATTTTATTAGGGTCAGACGGGGGATCGAACCTGTGATCTAATAGCAATGCATATATACATGAAAGAAAATGCATTTTTTGGGGCTTTTTTACGTGCACGGTAAGCATGTATGCACGAGTAAACAGTATTTTCGTGCACGGTAAGCATGTATGCACGAGTAAACAGTATTTTACGTGCACGGTAAGCATGTATGCACGAGTAAACAGTATTTTACGTGCACGGTAAGCATGTATGCACGAGTAAACAGTATTTTCGTGCACGGTAAGCATGTATGCACGAGTAAACAGTATTTTACGTGCACGGTAAGCATGTATGCACGAGTAAACAGTATTTTACGTGCACGGTAAGCATGTATGCACGAGTAAACAGTATTTTCGTGCACGGTAAGCATGTATGCACGAGTAAACAGTATTTTCGTCTTATGTTATCGGTTGGGTTGTTCCTGAGTATTATTTATTTGCGTGTAGTTTGGTTTTCAGCTTCACAAACAGATAAGGAGGTCATATGTATGTATGTATGTTCCATTAATGTCAAACCCCTTGCGGAGACCTAGACATGTTTTCCTGGGCAGACTTAGCCGACCTAAGTGGTTAACCAATAATAATAATAATAATAATACAATACTAAGCAATGTGTGTGAGGTGCCTTGCTCAATGACACTACATACGTGGCCTGACCGAGTATCGAACCCGGGACCGTTCGATTCCAAATCCGACGCTCTACCACTGGACCACGGATGCCACGTAATATGGTGACTCTCCAGCTAATATTGGTGGATTCAGACCCTCCTGAGTAGAAACGTGCACAATCAAGCGTACTTTAATTAACATTGATCATTTGTATATATTTACACAACTATTTAGTTGCTAAATTTAAATTACTGTGTGTGTTTTACATTTATTTATCTCGCTACCGGTTGCCCATATGAGCGACGTCTACTGAAGAGATTAGTCATTTTAGATTTTGGAGGATAGTGCAATGATACAGACAGAGACACATTCCAGAGTCTCCTCTGGTTCTTTTACGTGCACGGTGTAAAACACCGAAACGAGACCTTGGTTTAATGTCCCATCTGAAAGACTGTTCAATTTATTAGGGTCAGACGGACGGGGGATCGAACCTGCGATCCCTGGATTACCAGCCCAGCGTGCTACCACTGGACTATAGATCCGTCTGTACCGTCTGTAATTCCCATTCGGTCTACTGCATTTACAACACTGCAGTAAAAGCAGTAGGGTGGAGCGACTACAATATTGACAGAAGTGGGCGGTACAACGAGCGCAAAACTATGAAAATTGGTTAAAACAGCTGTCCCAAAGAGAATAAACATTAACAGACGGATCTGTAGTCTAGTTATTAACACGCTGGACTGGTAATCCAGGGATCGCAGGTTCGATCCCCCGTCTGACCCTAATAAAATTAACAGTCTTTCAGATGGGACATTAAACCGACGTCTCGTGTCGGTGCTGTACACCGTGCACGTAAAAGAACCAGAGGGGAATCTGGAATGTGTCTCCGTCTGTATCATTGCATTATCCATCAAAAATCCAAAATTTCAGGAGGCGTCGCTCATATGGGCAACAGGTAGCGACGATAAATAAATGTAAAACACACACAGTAAACATTACGTACATAGGGTGCACGACGATAAAATGGAACCAATGTATTCGTCGTCAAATGTGTTTTTATACACATTTATTTTAGCTCGATTGCGAAACAAGTTATTTCAACTTATATAAATCACTGTCGGGACCTCATTCCTGATGGAATCCATCGCCACGAGGGAGAGAGAAGAGGCAACGTGGAATTTAAATGCCTTGCCTACGGGCACAATCGTAACGGCTGCAGTGGGGCTCGAACTCCGGACCTTTCGCACCTGAAGCGAACGCGCATCCACTGCGCTATCACGACTTCCACTGTCAAATGTGTGGTAATTATACCAATCTATGTTTAGAATTCGACACTCCCAGTAGGAGTCAAACATATATTTATGAAGGACAAGTTATTACAGTTGTTCCATATATATATGTCACAGGTTGTACTATAGGAGTACAATCGTGTTTTACCGTGAACGGCGTAGCTTAATATCGCGCATGCGTTTACCGCCTTTTAAATTCGTGTATCTTCGTTCTTTGTCATATGCAACGGAATTGATATATTTATAATGGGAGACATCTGTAATTTTCTATTACCTCCCTTGGCAGATAAAGTCTGATTTATTCCAAAATGTTAATAGGTCCTTTTAGTTGGAATCCTTTGTTTTTACTCTTGTTCCCTAACCAGATGTTGCGGTATGATAAATGTGATTTCATCAAAATCGTGTTAATTAACTGATAACATTCCTTTACAAATAAGTACCCATTGTATATACTGTATGAGATTTGTCAATAGATAGTAATTTAATACTCATACGAAGCAATAGGGGAATAAATGTGCTAGCATGTTGTGCAAAGGAAACAACGATAAAAACAGAGGAAAATACTTAATATGACCTATCTACTTTTAGGGAGTATTCTCGGGCAGTAACTGACCGATGTCTCTCATACACAATGCCATTAATCACACACACACATGTATATATATTATACATATATTATTTCAGGGGCTTATGAGAAGAACACAGACTCGTTAAATATACCAGTTTCAAGTTTACACATACCAAGAGTCGACACCTGTCCAGACTCGCCTTCATTGGCAATGGGAGAGGTAATTTGACATTTGCAGCCATTTTTAGTATACAGTTATATATACAATGTACATTTACTAATGTGGTCCTGTGTACAGTTGGCTCCCCGCGTACATTGGCTCCCCGCGCGTACGGCGGCTCCCCGCGTACAGTACATTGGCTCCCCGCGCGTACGGCGGCTCCCCGCGTACAGTACATTGGCTCCCCGCGATCGTTAGTAGGAACCAGCACAGGAATCAATAAATCTTACAAATTTAAACTTTGAATTAATATTAGCAAGCACGCGAACCATGATGTATCCATAGTAACCACCTGTCATTAAAAATAGGGGCGCTATTGTACACAACTTAAGAATAATAAGTACCTTGCTATAGGAGAAGACCTCTATAAGCTATAGCTTTCGGTTCTAATCCATTTTCATTCATGTATCTAAATTGTGTGTAAAATGTATATTTGTATAGTGTTTGTTTATTATAGTGCCACCCCTATTTAAAGGGCCAGCCATTTCTGACTTATGAGACACCTCTTTTTAAGAACATCAGTACTTCCCGAATCCTATGCCTGTATGCCAGGCGCCAAGCTGGTAGGCAATCGGTAACCATTATTTAACTAACTAGCTGGCGGCTCACCAACCGGCCATATCAGATGACGAACATTTGACCTCCCGCACCGTAGGCGGACGCCTTAACCACTAGGCCACGGAGACGGTATATGTTGTACTGTTTGAAAAAAAACTATGTTTAAATTAAAAATAAGACGGTCAAAATATCACAACAGTATGCCGATTCAGTATTCAGATTGTTACGTCATGCTTATTCTGACCAATCAGAAGTTACTACTGTGATTATTCCTTGACGTGAACTATCAAACCTAGTATATAGAATCGAAGCATGCACAGTCAATTTACATGTTGGACTGGTAATACAGGGCTCGCAGGTTCGATCTCCCGTCTGCCACTAATACAATTAACAGTCTTTCAGATGGGACGTTAAACCGAGGTCTCGTGTCGGTGCTTTACACGTGCGCGTAAAAGAACCAGATGAGACTCTGGAATGTGTCTCTGTCTGTATCATTGCACTATCCTCCAACAATCTAAATGACTAATCTCTTCAGGAGGCGTCGCTCATATGGGCAACCGGTAGCGACGATAAATAAACGTAAAACACACACATTTACACAGTCCTTGAGTTATGCTGTATTTTCAGATGAACAAAAGCTTTATGAAGAAGATACCACCAGGTTCAGAAGTTGTCAATCTACTTGTTGGCGAGATTAAGGAGTTGGATCAGATCATTGCAGCCTTTGTACGAGTTAAGGTAAACAGTACAGAAGTGTGCGAAGCTACGATGGTGTTGCCGTTGGTATCAGTATATATGTTGTAGTGATGTGGAAGAGGCCGCTGGTCGAGGGACATAGTTCATCGGAGCATCGAGGGGCAATAGGTTTGACTGTTCCCCGAATGGCTAATTTTATTTTAGCTCGATTGCGAAACAAGTTCTTTCAACTTATATTAATCACCATCGCCACGAGGGAGAGAGAAGAGGCAACGTGGAATTTAAACGCCTTATGTAAGGGCACAATCGTAACGGCTCCAGTGGGGCTCTCATGAATTGACGTATGTTTATTATTGGAGTATATACTAAGCACGTGCTAGTGCCGTTAGATTAGTCTAAATATGCATAGGCACACATGTGAGATATAACGGTAAATGTGTACAATAACATGGTGTTATTCAGGATACACGCGTTGTATTTCGCATGACTGTTAACCCTGTTTACAGTATTTTATTATGTCAATATACGTCGTATACGACGTTTGTTTATTCGTTGAAATGCTCGGATCCTGTGGCAAATATTTGTAAACAAATTATAATATATAGAATGAAATTACATTTTGTAGATATTTGCTTTTTCACAGATGTAGTGTATGTATGTTCCATTAATGTCAAACCCCTTGCGGGGACCTAGCCATGTTTTCCTGGTTAACCAGTACTAAGCAATGTGTGTGAGGTGCCTTGCTCAATGACTACATACGTGGCCTGACCGAGTAACGAACCCGGGACCGTTCGATTCCAAATTCGACGCTCTACCACTGGACCACGGACGCCACACTGTAGTAAAATAGAATAGTAAAATATTTGTTATCTAATATTAAGGAACCGTGCAATCTTGGTGACATTACGGAAGTAGATTTGAATACGAAGTTCATGTTTATTGTGCTGGGACCAACTAGCCACCTTGGTCACTGTGCGGAGATGTGTAGATGTATGGCTACATTATTCACAGACGAGGTTTGCATCTACGTTACTCGTTTATGCTTATTGTAGTTAAATCATATTTTCATGTAAGCGTTTAGCTTTCAGTTCAATCCACATATCACGATATAAATGTATGTTTTAAGTTCAATCCACATATCACGATATAAATGTATGTTTTAAGTTCAATCCACATATCACGATATAAATGTATGTTTTAAGTTCAATCCACATATCACGATATAAATGTATGTTTCTGTATATTGCTCAATGTATATTACATGTATCCTGATAAATAAAGATGTTTAATCCAACCCATATAGCACGATACAAATGTATGTTTCTGTATATTTCTCAATGTATATTACATGCATCCTGATAAATAAAGATGTTTAAACCAATCCACATATCACGATATAAATGTATGTTTCTGTATATTTCTCAATGTATATTACATGTATCCTGATAAATAAAGATGTTTAAACCAATCCACATATCACGATATAAATGTATGTTTCTGTATATTTCTCAATGTATATTACATGTATCCTGATAAATAAAGATGTTTAAACCAATCCACATATCACGATATAAATGTATGTTTCTGTATATTTCTCAATGTATATTACATGTATCCTGATAAATAAAGATGTTTAAACCAATCCATATAGCACGATATAAATGTATGTTTATGTATATTTCTCAATGTATATTACATGTATCCTGATACAAATAAAAATCATATTTTATTATTTAGTTTAGCTATTTTGCATGTTCATTACATACCTGTGTTAGTGGTTGTCTCTATTAAGCAGCCAAACTGTATTATGCAGCAGCCAGTTTTCAAATTCCCAATATGTTGTTGTATTAGACATTTGACCAGATATTCAAATCAAACTGAAAAACATATTACAAAATCAATGGCATTCAGCAACACTGTTACATCTGAATGACGTCACTATGTTTGCACACAATATTCCTCCGCCGAATATAACAGTACAGTCAACCCTGTGTTAGTGGGCAGCACCTCAATTAAGCAGCCAACCTGTATTAAGCAGACAGTTTCCGAGGTCTCGTGTCGGTGCTTTACACCGTGCACGTAAAAGAACCAGAGGAGACTCTGGAATGGGTCTCTCTCTGTGTATCATTGCACTATCCTCCAAAAATTAAAATGACTAATCTCTTCAGGAGGCGTCGCTCATATGGGCAACCGGTAGTGACGATAAATAAGCGTAAAACTCACACACACAGACAGTTTCCAGATTCACAATACATTGATTTATTATACATTTTACCTCTATTTTAAACCCGCCTTTGCTAAGCAGTCGCTTTCTGCGATTCCCTCAGCTGGCCGCTTAAGACAGGTTTAGGGTTTGATTGTATACCCCGTCTTCAGGGTACACGTGCCTGCTTGTTTATATCACATAGTTTCTACAAATCAACTAGTCTGAAGTCTTCTCAAGTTACATATTTTCTACAAATCAACTAGTCTGAAGTCTTCTCAAGTCACATATTTTCTACAAATCAACTAGTCTGAAGTCTTCTCAAGTCACATATTTTCTACAAATCAACTAGTCTGAAGTCTTCTCAAGTCACATAATTTCTCAACAACCACTAGCTATCATGAAAATGCATATTTACAAAAAGGAAAATGCTCTATATTAGTAATTAGTTTATACATTAGCTCGATTGCGAAACAAGTTCTTACAACTTATATTAATCACTCTCGAGACCACATTCCTGATGGAATCCATCGCCACGACGGAGAGAGAGGAGTCAACGTGGAATTTAAATGCCTTGACTAAGGGCACAATCGTAACGGCTCCAGCGGGGCTCGAACTCCGGACCTTTCGCACCTGAAGCGAACGCGCATCCACTGCGCTAACACGTCATCCAAATACTAGTAATTAGGACTATGTTCAATCCCCGCACATCCGCATAGCTACGGGTATACAACCATCACCTATTACTGGAAAGAGTATGTTGACCTGGTGATTAACTCTCGGTAGAAACTTGGTAAAAGATGCTGAATCAACATGCACTTATTTTATATATCGCCTGCAGATATTTCGATGTATTGCCTACCGATGTGAGGACAGGGTAGACCTCCTTTGCGGAATACAGGAGTTTTCACTACATCTCACAGTATTACCCCCAGGTGTCTGGGATCCTTCAACTAGAATAGAACCACAGGATGAGCTTCCCTCACAGGTTCGTATAGTCAGGGGCGTAGCTAGAGCTTCCCTCACAGGTTGGTATAGTCAGTGGCGTAGCTAGAGCTTCCCTCACAGGTTGGTATAGTCAGTGGCGTAGCTAGAGCTTCCCTCACATGTTGGTATAGTCAGGGGCGTAGTTTGAGCTTCCCTCACAGGTTGGTATTGTCAGGGGCGTAGCTAGAGCTTCCCTCACATGTTGGTATAGTCAGGCGCGTAGCTAGAGCTTCCCTCACATGTTGGTATAGTCAGGGGCGTAGTTTGAGCTTCCCTCACATGTTGGTATAGTCAGTGGCGTAGCTTGAGCTTCGCTCATGGGTTGTATAGTCAGGGGTGTAGCTAGAGCCTCCCTCACTGGTTGGTATAGTCAGGCGCGTAGCTAGAGCTTCCCTCACATGTTGGTATAGTCAGGGGCGTAGTTTGAGCTTCCCTTACATGTTGGTATAGTCAGGGGCGTAGCTTGAGCTTCGCTCATGGGTTGTATAGTCAGGGGTGTAGCTAGAGCTTCCCTCACTGGTTTGTATAGTCAGGCGCGTAGCTAGAGCTTCCCTCACATGTTGGTATAGTCAGGGGCGTAGTTTGAGCTTCCCTCACATGTTGGTATAGTCAGGGGCGTAGCTTGAGCTTCGCTCATGGGTTGTATAGTCAGGGGTGTAGCTAGAGCTTCCCTCACAGGTTGGTATAGTCAATGGCGTAGCTAGAGCTTCCCTCACAGGTTGGTATAGTTAGTGGCGTAGCTAGAGCTTCCATTACATGTTGGTATTGTCAGGGGTGTAGCTTGAGCTTCCTCCGCAGGTTGGTAGAGTCAGGGGCGTAGCTTGAGCTTCCCTCACAGGTTGGTATAGTTAGTGGCGTAGCTAGAGCTTCCCTTACAGGTTGGTATAGTCAGGGGCGTAGTGTGAGCTTGATATAATATGTGTAGGCAGGCACCACTATGAATTCTATGACATGACTAATAAATAGGTAACATTTGTGAAAACTCTCTATTATCAAGTATAGAGTAATGGATTAAGGACTAATCGTCTTATTTTCATATTCGATGAGCTCGTTGCTAATATTGCCCCTCAAACCCGCGTACTCTTTATTTTTAGCATTTTCAATTTTTGAAGAAAATGTGTAAGCACCTACCCACAGTGCTACGCTACAGATAGTGATTGGTCTGTGTGTTTTACATTTATTTATCGTCACTACCGAGATTAGTCATTTTAAATTTTTGGAGGATAGTGCAATGATACAGACAGAGACCCATTCCAGAGTCTCCTCTTGTTCTTTTACGTGCACGGTGTAAAGCACCGACTCGAGACCTCGTTTTAAAGTCCCATCTGAAATACTGTTAATTGTATTAGGGTCAGACTGGGGATCGAACCTGCGATCCCTGGATTACCAGTCCAGCGTGTTACCACTGGACTACAGATCCGGTTGATTGTTCTCGTTGTTCCTAGTAACTTTATACTATAGCCCAGGAGCTTGAAGCTCTAAACTATAAATAACCCTTAAATGAAAGCTCTCAACATGAAATTCTGTGAAAGAATGTTGAAAATCGAGTTGGCAATAAAAGAGTTATGACAAGTTGATTATCGCAAATAGACAATTACAGAGGCGGCCATTTTGGATTAACCAGGTCACATGACGTTTAAGAATATCAAAGATATATAAAATTATCTATCTTCTACTAAAAGCTGCTAAAAGCTGCTAAAAGCTGCTTCTGTAGCAACACATATATTATTTTACATATAAGTGTAATTATCTTTGTGTTAATCGCATATGTTTCAATGTTCCGGCTAACAGGAAGTCATTTTGGATCTGCTCGTGTAGCTACATACAAATTATTTAACACGTTTATTGTGTCAGGTCTTCATTATTTTGGCAAATAGGAAGTTAACTTTTATGTAGCTATAACACTGCAAACATATTTTTTAAAAATGGCAGCCATTTTGAACAATATTTCAAGTTTTAAATTTCCATAACTACTTTACACCCGAAGTCCGATAATCCTCATTTGTTCAGTATTATTCATGCTCATAGTTTCAATTAGATGAGGCTTAAATGGTCATTCTGGCCAAGTTGTATTTAACATTATAGCTTACATCGAAAGTAAAGATATCTGCTTAATAACAAAAGGTGATGCCGAAAAGAATCCAAAAAATTTCATTATTCTCGTAGCCAAGTACTTCATATACTTAAATAAAATTAAAACATCGATTCCACATATCGACCTATTCATCAAGTACCTAAAAGGTCGGTTAGAAATTGAAAAGACTATCGCATTGATGCATGACAAACTTGAAAAGCATAATGAAAAATGGAACAAATTCCCCATATATTAACTTTTCTGTTGTTAATATATTTTAATTATATTATTATACCAACATATATATAAAGATATATTTAGAATACGGTAGAAGTAGCTCGTGGACATATTTTATTTGCTTCTGTACCTGCTGATACGTGCGTATGCTGTTTGAATGTGTGCATATAAGTGCGAGTGTGTGGGTGAGAGAGCGAGAGGATGAGAGTGAAAAAAAAATCTATATTAATTTCTTATTGAAAATTAAATGTTTTATGTACATGCATATAGAATGGGAAAAAAGAAAAATAATAAAAAAGAAAAAGAAAGTAAAGATATCAATACAGATATACGTCCTACTAGTAGTCCGAATACTGGCTTATAGCTTTATTTGTTGTACTTGCGTTTCCTAGGACTACAGAAAATCTCCTGGCCAAATGCTGACAAGCAAAAGTGCGGTATCATTGGTAGAAATGGACAAGAACTCAGAACAAAGCTTACAAGAGGAAGAGAGTCACTGTGACCCAACTCTCGTTCGAACAGGACGGTATAACATATATTCTCGTTTTCTCTCGGAGGTGGTATACATTAGTCTGTCTCTGTCATGGAAAGACACTTTGCTACCATTTTTCCAACTGATATTAATCTATTTTAATACTCCACTGGGGCGTAAAGAAGTATCTGGTATTGGAAGGGTGGTCCATATTTTTGGATAACAACAACGACTACAACAACAATAATAATAACAACACCAACAATAATAACAACAACAATAACAACAACAACAATAATAACAACAACAACAATAACAACAACAACAACAATAATAACAACAACAACAACACTGATAACTGATGCATACAAACGGTCCTAAGTTTACTGTTTGCCAACCAATTTACCAAATACTAATATTCGTTTTCGATGCCGTATTACAGTTTATAAACATATACAATGGTTCCTCTATATATGTTGTTAATTTCGCAAAATATATATTTATGTACATGTTTTGTCAACATGACTGGGGCGTCCAAAGATATGTCAGATATTGGGACGTCCATTCGGACTTAATAATAAGAACAATCAGTCATTCTGCACAGGTGTGTGAACACTAATTTATTATCGCTTCTCACCAATGCACCCCGGGTTCGATCCTCGGACCGGGAAGTATGTGAGATGATACGGTGGTCGCCAGATCGGACAGGTGGGTTTTCTCCGGGTACTCCGTTTTCCTCCCATACGAATGACCACATATACGCTTTCATCTGCGCCAACGAGAGTGATTAATATAAGTTGTTGGAACTTGCTTCGCAATCGTTGTAAAATAAATAAAGTTTAATTTATTAATCCATGTTAAAATCTGTTTGATTTAGGATATGCGGTGGTTTAATACAGGACATCAAGAGAAAGCTGCCATTTTACCCGAGTGACATAAAGGATTCCATGCACATACAATGTGTCGCCTCTTTCTTCTTCCTATTTCTGGCAACCTTGACACCAAATATAACATTCGGAGGATTACTCGGACAGGCTACGGATCAGTATATGGTATGCGACTCTTTGAGTTCTTTTTATCTGTATTTTACTACCAAATGTAATGTGTGTATGATTGTTATGACAGGCTACAGAAGTCCTTTATCTTATCTAAGCCAGATAGTAAATAGTCTCCGCAGCCCTGGAAAGAGAACATCTACTAAGCTTTCAAATTCTGTTAGAAATTCTTCTGATAAAATGAAGGAAAACAGTTCTACAAATTCTGTTCAACAAAGTGATAATGATGAATCACCACTTAAACTATCTCTTGAATTTGACTTACCTAATACTCACTGTGAAGAAACTTCTGTCAAGCAAATAACAAGTGTGCACAAACAAACTCTTGAACTTGTCTTGCCTGTTATGGACTGTGAAGAAACTTCTGTCAAGCAAATTACACATGCTAAACAGTCCACTAATACCCAAACTCGTGGAAAGAAAGTACATAAGGCAATTAACTTATTAAAGGAACAACCTGCTGGCAAAGCCACTAACAAAATAGAAACGACTGAACCTCATGCTTCAAGTTTCAAGAATAGTCTCAAAAAACAGTCTGAAAAGAATAAAGAAGAGATTAAATCTCAGGTTTCAAACTTGAAGAATAGTCAATTACAGACGGAAAAGAATGATAAGAAAGAGGTAGAGATTTCACGCCTTAAAGTTGATCTAAAAAATCAGGTGGGTAACAATGAAAAATCATCAAAAGAAATAAACACCCTAAACAGGAACTATCGTCAATTTCAGCCAAGTATCTTGTAACTCAGGAGGAAAATTGTAAACTGAAAAGGAAAATTGAGCAGATTTCAAAAGAAAAGTCTGATCTTGTGACAAAGTTAATAAGAGACCAAATAAGCTCTGAAAGCATTGATAGTCAAATTCAAAATGCCACTGTAAGTGTAGAGATGAAAATTGAGGCTGAAATGAAAAGTTTGAAAGAATCGATGTTTAAGGAACTATCTGACATCAGAATTCAACTTAATAAAGTTAAGCCTACAGAGGAGAAAACTACTACACGTACAAGTAAAGCGGCACTTGTCAGCCTGAATAACATAACTAATGAACCTGTAAATAACAACTGCAATAATGAAGGCAATAAAGAACCTGTAAATACTTACAGGATCCAATCACACAAGGACAGACAAGCATCGGCTCCCACTGTATCAAATACAGAGCAAACTAATACAGGACGGTACACAGCTTGCATCAGCCTGAATAACAGAACTAATGAACCTGTAATTAACAACTGCAATAATGAACCTGTAAATACTTACAGGAGCCAATCACACAAGGACAGACAAGCATCGGCTCCCACTGTATCAAATACAGAGCAAACTAATCCAGGACGGTACACAGCTTTCATCAGCCTGAATAACAGAACTAATCAACCTGTAAATAACAACTGCAATAATGAACCTGTAAATACTTACAGGAGCCAATCACACAAGGACAGACAAACATCGGCTCCCACTGTATCAAATACAGAGCAAACTAATCCAGGACGGTACACAGCTTTCATTGCTGGAGACTCAATTACAAGGATTTTAAGTTAAGGCAAAATGAGCGATGCCAGACTAAAGGTAAAGATTAAAAGTCATCCTGGAGGAGGTGTTGAATCAGTTGGGAATACTTTCATCAGAATGGAAGGGGTTGATGAAAACTTCATTAGACAAGCAGAAGCCATAACACTGCATGTAAGTACAAATGATGTGTCGAATGCATTGAGTTCAGAAGAGATTGTATCAAAAATGGTAAACACAATAGCAACAGTTCAAACAGTAAATTCGAGTGCTAAAATAGTTGTGTCAAGCATACTGCCAAGAAAATATGATAAAGTGGTCAACATAATCATCAAGAAAACAAATGACACCTTATCAAGAATGTGCACAAGTAAAGGATATCATTACATGAATAATGATCAACACTTCATCAAAAATGATGCACCAGATGCTTCACTTTATTATGATAACATTCACCTGAACAAACGTGGTGGTAGACTACTTGGAACTTTCATGAGGGACACTCTGAACACTGTCTTAGAAATACAGGATAAAAACTCTACATCTGACACATATACTGAGTATGTCAATGCTAACAATCAGAGATCAGTGGGTAATTTCCGGAATGGGAGGTTTTCAGGGAGGGGTTTCGAACATCCGTATCAGAGCAGGAACGGAATGAGGAGTTTCGATCGTCATTACCAGAACAGGAACGTGATGTCCATCCCAGGTCCAAACTGGATGCGGTCGCAGAACAAAAGTTTCTGGAAGTAGATGACTTTAATAGATGTCACTACTGTGACACAATATTTCAGAAATCACTAAACGCAAACATTTCAGTTAATTCAACTTGTTCAGATTGTTCCATTGCTGAATTAAATATTTCTTGTTTATATCGTGAGGCCCATTCCTTTTTTAATTGCGCTTACGAAACTTGTAAATGTACCAGTAATTTAGCCTCAAGCACTGATATATGTTCAGCTGATAGTAGTGAATGTAATAGTAATTATAATGATAGTAGTTTTTGTGAAATATGTTCTGTATGTTTGTTAAACAGAAACACATGCAACTGCAGTTCATGCTATGTGCTAGATACAGATAGTTCTACAGTACAACATGTAACTAATGACACTGAATTTCTGATCAATGATACTGATTTAATAAGTACTACCTGGTTTAAAAACACGGGTCTTCACATTGTTCACCTTAATATACATTTTATTTACCCAAAGTTAGATGAAATTAAGTTGATAATGTCTGATCAAAAAGGGAATATGTGACGGTTTGGTATTTGTGTTAAACGTTATTTGGATACGGCACGGTTAGGGATCATGAACCTTGTATTTGGATGGTTATACTATGTTTCGAAAAGACAGAAATACGTTTGGTGGAGGTTTACTTATCTATGTTAAAGACTACTTAAGCTGTACTCATAGGGTAGACCTGGAACACTCTAATTTAGAAGCTATTTGGCTTGAGGTCAAATTTAAACACTCTAAGCCATTATTTGTGTGCTATACATACAGGCCACCATCATCCAAAGTTGAATGGCTTACACATTTCTCTAACAGTCTCGATAAGTCATACTCAGAATCTAAGGAATGCATCATACTAGGTGACTTCAACTTCGATTTGCTCAATCAAGACCATAAGTCAAACACATGGATTAGCCTTCTTGATTCTGTTGATTTCACTCAGTTGGTTTGACAACCTACACGAGTAACTCAAACCACGCCAACACTGATTGATCATGCTTTTACAAATACACCCAATAATATATCAGAGGTTACAGTCCAAAGTTATTCCATTAGTGATCATTACCCAGTTTGCATCACCAGGACAACTAATGGCCATAGCAAAAACACTTCGATTCATAAATGTATTCAGTATAGATCATTGAAAAATTTCAATGAAGCTGAGTTCTTGCTTGAACTTTCCATCCAGCCTTGGTCACTTGTAGACATTTTTGGTGATCCGGACGACTCATATGATGTATTCATTGATATGTTCGCTACTGTTCTCAACAATCACGCACCTATCAGAAATAGAAGAGTCAAAAGGACGTCACAACCAAACTGGATAAATTCAGATATTTTAGAAGCTATAAAACATAGAAATCATTTTCACAAGAAACAAATATCAGATAAGTTTAAAATATGGAGACAAAAAGTCAAATCACTTATATTTACCTCAAAGCATAATTACTACACCACACATATTAACTCAAATAAACACAATCCGAAACAATTATGAAGCAGCCTAAATGAATTATCAGGACTGAACAATAAATCTCAAACACAGTACCTACATGATGAAAATGGATGTAAAATATTAAATGCTATCTATACGGCCAATATTTTTAATGAACATTTCTGTAATATTCATAGGCAGTTTCAGTCTGATAACCCACCACCCCACTACTCTAACTTTGCACTTGAAACTACTAACAACACTAAATTGTCAAACATATCTAAATTTTCTATTCCCTTAGTATCTGTGCAGTTTGTTGAAAAACAACTTCTTTCACTTGATGTATCTAAATCAACGGGCTCTGATAATATACATGCCAGATTCTTAAAGCTTTCTGCCAAAATCATTGCTCCAATTTTAACACAAATATTCAATTCTAGCATAAACTCCAACAAATTTTCCAAAGCATTTAAATTAGCCAAAGTTATACCCATTCACAAAAAGGTGACAAATCAAATAAAAATAATTACAGACCTATATCAATATTACCTGTTATGTCATTGATTCTTGAGCGCCATGTCAGCTTTCACTTGAAACAATTTCTCGAGGAACATAATTTATTATATAATCGACAGTCCGGATTCCGTAAAAATCATTCATGTCAAAATGCCCTTACACGCTTACTGGATGACTGGATATCAGCAATTGATAGAATGAAGTAGTGGGCACAGTCTTTCTGGATCTTTCCAAAGCCTTTGATCTGGTTGATCATTCTATCTTAATACGTACATTAGCTTATTATGGTCTTGCTGAATCATCACAAAATTGGTTTTCCTCGTACTGACAGGTTCCAACAAACGAATGTTTCTGGTGCTCGTTCTGATGCTGGACCTGTTGTTTCTGGTGTTCCTCAGGGGTCTGTCTTAGGTCCCATTCTCTTTATAATTTACATCAATGACTTACCTATGACTCTTACCAGCACAGTTGCAGACATATTTGCTGACGATACAACTATATCTTCCTCCGATCAATCTCTTGACACTCTTACTACTTCTTTATCTACTGATTTGATAAATGTTCAACAGTGGTGTTTAGACAATCGTATGATTCTCAATACTTCTAAGACCAAAATCATGTATATTTCCTCTAAATCAAAAGCTCATAGTATCAGTGAGTCTGCTCTTGAAGTGAAAGTGAACGTGAACAACACCGTCATACATCCGAGTTCTGCTGAACGACTACTCGGAGTTATGATTGACAATACACTATCCTGGGATAAGCATACTGACAATGTTCTCAAAAAATGTAACTCTTATTTATATTTATTGTCTCGTATAAAAAGGTATCTCTCTATTCCCAATCGCAACCTCTTCTACAATGCTTACATATTGCCTCACTTAGACTTTTGTTGTGTGATTTGGGGTAACTGCAACTCATCGTTAGAAGATAAAATAGTTCGGTTACAAAAGAGAGCAGCTAGACTAATTCTAGATCAGGACTTTGACACTCCATCGCAATTATTATTCTCCCAACTAAAATGGATGACCTTTCCAGAACGAGTAATATATCAGAAGGCTATACAAATGTATAAAACATTACATGGAGCTGCTCCAGACTATTTAAAATCGTCCTTCACTTTTACTTCTGATATACATCCTAGAATTCTTAGATCAACCTCAGAATATCAATTATACACACCAAGACCAACTTGTGAATTATTTCGTAATACATTTGAATTTTCAGGATCATCTATTTGGAATTCATTGCCTCACTCAGTTCAAAATGCTCCAACTATCCAACAGTTCAAAATTCTCTACTTAAGGTGGCACTATAACAATTCAAACTAATCGCGCACTTCTACTGTTATTATAAACGTGTATTGCGATTACTATATTTATTAGAATCGTAAATATGACTGTCTTTAAGTTGATTTCATACATATTTTGAAGATACCACTACAAGTCAAATCTGCATATTGTTAGATAAGATCTAGCATCATAACTTGTCTCATTCCCATTTTCTACTCTGCTAGCCAAGTCCATATATCATCATTTTCCATTACATATTAAATATAGTTTCTCTATTTTTCAGCTTTTACATTACTATATTATTCCAATGTGCAGTTCTCACTTATAGTGCTATGTTTTGATTGCATTTGATT
>CM026392.1:28048130-28180927 GCA_014843695.1 Archivesica marissinica | reverse complement strand
GCATACCATGCACTTCTCTCATGTTTATATTACACTTCTCTCGTGTATAACTTACACGTCTGGCTTGCATACCATGTACTTCTCCCGTGTATAACTTACACGTCTGGCTTGCATACCGTGTACTTCTCTCATGTATATATTGCACTTCTCTCGTGTATACTTACACGTCTGGCTTTGCATCACTCATGTTATACACTTCTCTCGTGTATACCTTACACGTCTGGCTTGCATACCGTGTACTTCTCCGTGTATATAGTTGGTTGTACGTGTACTTCTCTCGTGTATAACTTACACGTCTGGCTTGCATACCGTGTACTTCTCTCATGTATATATTACACTTCTCTCGTGTATACCTTACACGTCTGGCTTGCATACCGTGTACTTCTCTCATGTATATATTACACTTCTCTCGTGTATACCTTACACGTCTGGCTTGCATACCGTGTACTTCTCTCATGTATATATTACACTTCTCTCGTGTATAACTTACACGTCTGGCTTGCATACCATGTACTTCTCCCGTGTATACCTTACACGTCTGGCTTGCATACTGTGTACTTCTCTCATGTATATATTACACTTCTCCTCGTGTATACCTTACACGTCTGCTTGCATACCGTGTACTTCTCCGTGTATACCTTACACGTCTGGCTTGCATACCGTGTACTTCTCTCATGTATATATACACTTCTCCCGTGTATACCTTACACGTCTGGCTTGCATACCGTGTACTTCTCTCATGTATATAGTACACTTCTCCCGTGTATAACTTACACGTCTGGCTTGCATACCATGTACTTCTCTCATGTATATATTTGCATACACTTCTCTCGTGTATAACTTACACGTCTGGCTTGCATACCGTGTACTTCTCTCATGTATATATTACACTTCTCTCGTGTATACCTTACACGTCTGGCTTGCATACCGTGTACTTCTCTCGTGTATATATTACACTTCTCTCGTGTATACCTTACACGTCTGGCTTGCATACCGTGTACTTCTCTCATGTATACCTTACACGTCTGGCTTGCATACCGTGTACTTCTTTCCCGTGTATACCTTACACGTCTGGCTTGCATACCGTGTACTTCTCGCGTATATATTACACTTCTCTCGTGTATACCTTACACGTCTGGCTTGCATACCGTGTACTTCTCTCCGTTATACCTTACCGTCTGGCTTGCTACCATGTACTTCTCCCGTGTATACCTTACACGTCTGGCTTGCATACCGTGTACTTCTCCCGTGTATATATTACACTTCTCTCGTGTATAACTTACACGTCTGGCTTGCATACCGTGTACTTCTCTCATGTATATATTACACTTCTCTCGTGTATAACTTACACGTCTGGCTTGCATACCATGTACTTCTCCCGTGTATACCTTACACGTCTGGCTTGCATACCGTGTACTTCTCTCATGTATATATTACACTTCTCCCGTGTATACCTTACACGTCTGGCTTGCATACCGTGTACTTCTCTCATGTATATAGTACACTTCTCCCGTGTATAACTTAAACGTCTGGCTTGCATACCATGTACTTCTCCCGTGTATACCTTACACGTCTGGCTTGCATACCGTGTACTTCTCTCATGTATATATTACACTTCTCCCGTGTATACCTTACACCTCTGGCTTGCATACCGTGTACTTCTCCCGTGTATACCTTACACGTCTGGCTTGCATACCGTGTACTTCTCCAGTGTATATATTACACTTCTCTCGTGTATAACTTACACGTCTGGCTTGCATACCATGTACTTCTCCCGTGTATACCTTACACGTCTGGCTTGCATACCATGTACTTCTCCCGTGTATACCTTACACGTCTGGCTTGCATACCGTGAACTGTTCTCATGTATATAGTACACTTCTCCCGTGTATAACTTACACGTCTGGCTTGCATACCATGTACTTCTCCCGTGTATACCTTACACGTCTGGCTTGCATACCGTGTACTTCTCTCATGTATATATTACACTTCTCCCGTGTATACCTTACACGTCTGGCTTGCATACCGTGTACTTCTCCCGTGTATATAGTACACTTCTCCCGTGTATAACCTACACGTCTGGCTTGCATACCGTGTACTTCTCTCGTGTATAACTTACACGTCTGGCTTGCATACCGTGTACTTCTCTCATGTATATATTACACTTCTCTCGTGTATACCTTACACGTCTGGCTTGCATACCGTGTACTTCTCTCATGTATATATTACACTTCTCTCGTGTATACCTTACACGTCTGGCTTGCATACCATGTACTTCTCTCATGTATATATTACACTTCTCTCGTGTATAACTTACACGTCTGGCTTGCATACCATGTACTTCTCCCGTGTATACCTTACACGTCTGGCTTGCATACCATGTACTTCTCTCATGTATATATTACACTTCTCCCGTGTATACCTTACACGTCTGGCTTGCATACCGTGTACTTCTCCCGTGTATACCTTACACGTCTGGCTTGCATACCGTGTACTTCTCTCATGTATATATTACACTTCTCCCGTGTATACCTTACACGTCTGGCTTGCATACCGTGTACTTCTCTCATGTATATAGTACACTTCTCCCATGTATAACTTACAAGTCTGGCTTGCATACCATGTACTTCTCCCGTGTATAACCTACACGTCTGGCTTGCATACCGTGTACTTCTCTCGTGTATAACTTACACGTCTGGCTTGCATACCGTGTACTTCTCTCATGTATATATTACACTTCTCTCGTGTATACCTTAAACGTCTGGCTTGCATACCGTGTACTTCTCTCATGTATATATTACACTTCTCTCGTGTATACCTTACACGTCTGGCTTGCATACCATGTACTTCTCCCGTGTATACCTTACACGTCTGGCTTGCATACCATGTACTTCTCCCGTGTATACCTTACACGTCTGGCTTGCATACCGCGTACTTCTCCCGTGTATATATTACACTTCTCTCGTGTATACCTTACACGTCTGGCTTGCATACCGTGTACTTCTCCCGTGTATACCTTACACGTCTGGCTTGCATACCATGTACTTCTCCCGTGTATACCTTACACGTCTGGCTTGCATACCGTGTACTTCTCCCGTGTATATATTACACTTCTCTCGTGTATAACTTACACGTCTGGCTTGCATACCATGTACTTCTATCATGTATATATTACACTTCTCTCGTGTATAACTTACACGTCTGGCTTGCATACCATGTACTTCTCCCATGTATACCTTACACGTCTGGCTTGCATACCGTGTACTTCTCCCATGTATATATTACACTTCTCCCGTGTATACCTTACACGTCTGGCTTGCATACCGTGTACTTCTCTCATGTATATAGTACACTTCTCCCGTGTATAACTTAAACGTCTGGCTTGCATACCATGTACTTCTCCCGTGTATACCTTACACGTCTGGCTTGCATACCGTGTACTTCTCTCATGTATATATTACACTTCTCCCGTGTATACCTTACACCTCTGGCTTGCATACCGTGTACTTCTCCCGTGTATACCTTACACGTCTGGCTTGCATACCGTGTACTTCTCCAGTGTATATATTACACTTCTCTCGTGTATAACTTACACGTCTGGCTTGCATACCATGTACTTCTCCCGTGTATACCTTACACGTCTGGCTTGCATACCATGTACTTCTCCCGTGTATACCTTACACGTCTGGCTTGCATACCGTGAACTTTTCTCATGTATATAGTACACTTCTCCCGTGTATAACTTACACGTCTGGCTTGCATACCATGTACTTCTCCCGTGTATACCTTACACGTCTGGCTTGCATACCGTGTACTTCTCTCATGTATATATTACACTTCTCCCGTGTATACCTTACACGTCTGGCTTGCATACCGTGTACTTCTCCCGTGTATACCTTACACGTCTGGCTTGCATACCATGTACTTCTCCCGTGTATAACCTACACGTCTGGCTTGCATACCGTGTACTTCTCTCGTGTATAACTTACACGTCTGGCTTGCATACCGTGTACTTCTCTCATGTATATATTACACTTCTCTCGTGTATACCTTACACGTCTGGCTTGCATACCGTGTACTTCTCTCATGTATATATTGCACTTCTCTCGTGTATACCTTACACGTCTGGCTTGCATACCGTGTACTTCTCTCATGTATATATTACACTTCTCTCGTGTATAACTTACACGTCTGGCTTGCATACCATGTACTTCTCCCGTGTATACCTTACACGTCTGGCTTGCATACCATGTACTTCTCTCATGTATATATTACACTTCTCCCGTGTATACCTTACACGTCTGGCTTGCATACCGTGTACTTCTCCCGTGTATACCTTACACGTCTGGCTTGCATACCGTGTACTTCTCTCATGTATATATTACACTTCTCCCGTGTATACCTTACACGTCTGGTTTGCATACCGTGTACTTCTCTCATGTATATAGTACACTTCTCCCATGTATAACTTACAAGTCTGGCTTGCATACCATGTACTTCTCCCGTGTATAACCTACACGTCTGGCTTGCATACCGTGTACTTCTCTCGTGTATAACTTACACGTCTGGCTTGCATACCGTGTACTTCTCTCATGTATATATTACACTTCTCTCGTGTATACCTTAAACGTCTGGCTTGCATACCGTGTACTTCTCTCATGTATATATTACACTTCTCTCGTGTATACCTTACACGTCTGGCTTGCATACCATGTACTTCTCCCGTGTATACCTTACACGTCTGGCTTGCATACCATGTACTTCTCCCGTGTATACCTTACACGTCTGGCTTGCATACCGCGTACTTCTCCCGTGTATATATTACACTTCTCTCGTGTATACCTTACACGTCTGGCTTGCATACCGTGTACTTCTCCCGTGTATACCTTACACGTCTGGCTTGCATACCATGTACTTCTCCCGTGTATACCTTACACGTCTGGCTTGCATACCGTGTACTTCTCCCGTGTATATATTACACTTCTCTCGTGTATAACTTACACGTCTGGCTTGCATACCATGTACTTCTATCATGTATATATTACACTTCTCTCGTGTATAACTTACACGTCTGGCTTGCATACCATGTACTTCTCCCATGTATACCTTACACGTCTGGCTTGCATACCGTGTACTTCTCCCATGTATATATTACACTTCTCCCGTGTATACCTTACACGTCTGGCTTGCATACCGTGTACTTCTCTCATGTATATAGTACACTTCTCCCGTGTATAACTTAAACGTCTGGCTTGCATACCATGTACTTCTCCCGTGTATACCTTACACGTCTGGCTTGCATACCGTGTACTTCTCTCATGTATATATTACACTTCTCCCGTGTATACCTTACACCTCTGGCTTGCATACCGTGTACTTCTCCCGTGTATACCTTACACGTCTGGCTTGCATACCGTGTACTTCTCCAGTGTATATATTACACTTCTCTCGTGTATAACTTACACGTCTGGCTTGCATACCGTGTACTTCTCCCCGTATATTTACACTTCTCTCGTGTATACCTTACACGTCTGGCTTGCATACCATGTACTTCTCCCGTGTATACCTTACACGTCTGGCTTGCATACCATGTACTTCTCCCGTGTATACCTTACACGTCTGGCTTGCATACCGTGAACTGTTCTCATGTATATAGTACACTTCTCCCGTGTATAACTTACACGTCTGGCTTGCATACCATGTACTTCTCCCGTGTATACCTTACACGTCTGGCTTGCATACCGTGTACTTCTCTCATGTATATATTACACTTCTCCCGTGTATACCTTACACGTCTGGCTTGCATACCGTGTACTTCTCCCGTGTATACCTTACACGTCTGGCTTGCATACCATGTACTTCTCCCGTGTATAACCTACACGTCTGGCTTGCATACCGTGTACTTCTCTCGTGTATAACTTACACGTCTGGCTTGCATACCGTGTACTTCTCTCATGTATATATTACACTTCTCTCGTGTATACCTTACACGTCTGGCTTGCATACCGTGTACTTCTCTCATGTATATATTGCACTTCTCTCGTGTATACCTTACACGTCTGGCTTGCATACCGTGTACTTCTCTCATGTACATATTACACTTCTCTCGTGTATAACTTACACGTCTGGCTTGCATACATTGTACTTCTCCCGTGTATACCTTACACGTCTGGCTTGCATACCATGTACTTCTCTCATGTATATATTACACTTCTCCCGTGTATACCTTACACGTCTGGCTTGCATACCGTGTACTTCTCCCGTGTATACCTTACACGTCTGGCTTGCATACCGTGTACTTCTCTCATGTATATATTACACTTCTCCCGTGTATACCTTACACGTCTGGTTTGCATACCGTGTACTTCTCTCATGTATATAGTACACTTCTCCCATGTATAACTTACAAGTCTGGCTTGCATACCATGTACTTCTCCCGTGTATAACCTACACGTCTGGCTTGCATACCGTGTACTTCTCTCGTGTATAACTTACACGTCTGGCTTGCATACCGTGTACTTCTCTCATGTATATATTACACTTCTCTCGTGTATACCTTAAACGTCTGGCTTGCATACCGTGTACTTCTCTCATGTATATATTACACTTCTCTCGTGTATACCTTACACGTCTGGCTTGCATACCATGTACTTCTCCCGTGTATACCTTACACGTCTGGCTTGCATACCATGTACTTCTCCCGTGTATACCTTACACGTCTGGCTTGCATACCGCGTACTTCTCCCGTGTATATTTTACACTTCTCTCGTGTATACCTTACACGTCTGGCTTGCATACCGTGTACTTCTCCCGTGTATACCTTACACGTCTGGCTTGCATACCATGTACTTCTCCCGTGTATACCTTACACGTCTGGCTTGCATACCGTGTACTTCTCCCGTGTATATATTACACTTCTCTCGTGTATAACTTACACGTCTGGCTTGCATACCATGTACTTCTATCATGTATATATTACACTTCTCTCGTGTATAACTTACACGTCTGGCTTGCATACCGTGTACTTCTCCCATGTATATATTACACTTCTCCCGTGTATACCTTACACGTCTGGCTTGCATACCGTGTACTTTTCTCATGTATATAGTACACTTCTCCCGTGTATAACTTAAACGTCTGGCTTGCCTACCATGCACTTCTCCCGTGTATACCTTACACGTCTGGCTTGCATACCGTGTACTTCTCTCATGTATATATTACACTTCTCCCGTGTATACCTTACACCTCTGGCTTGCATACCGTGTACTTCTCCCGTGTATACCTTACACGTCTGGCTTGCATACCATGTACTTCTCCCGTGTATACCTTACACGTCTGGCTTGCATACCATGTACTTCTCCCGTGTATACCTTACACGTCTGGCTTGCATACCGTGTACTTCTCTCATGTATATATTACACTTCTCTCGTGTATACCTTACACGTCTGGCTTGCATACCGTGTACTTCTCTCATGTATATATTACACTTCTCTCGTGTATACCTTACACGTCTGGCTTGCATACCGTGTACTTCTCTCATGTATATATTACACTTCTCTCGTGTATACCTTACACGTCTGGCTTGCATACCGTGTACTTCTCTCATGTATATATTACACTTCTCTCGTGTATACCTTACACGTCTGGCTTGCATACCGTGTACTTCTCTCATGTATACCTTACACGTCTGGCTTGCATACCGTGTACTTCTCCCGTGTATATATTACACTTCTCTCATGTATACCTTACACGTCTGGATTGCATACCGTGTACTTCTCTCATGTATATATTACACTTCTCCCGTGCATAACTTACACCTCTGGCTTGCATACCATGTACCTCTCCCGTGTATACCTTACACGTCTGGCTTGCATACCGTGTACTTCTCTCATGTATATATTACACTTCTCTCGTGTATAACTTACACGTCTGGCTTGCATACCGTGTACTTCTCTCATGTATATATTACACTTCTCTCGTGTATACCTTACACGTTTGGCTTGCATACCGTGTACTTCTCTCATGTATATATTACACTTCTCTCGTGTATACCTTACACGTCTGGCTTGCATACCGTGTACTTCTCTCATGTATATATTACACTTCTCTCGTGTATAACTTACACGTCTGGCTTGCATACCGTGTACTTCTCCCACGTATATATTACACTTCTCTCGTATATACCTTACACATCTGGCTTGCATACCGTGTACTTCTCTCATGTATATATTACACTTCTCTCGTGTATACCTTACACGTCTGGCTTGCATACCGTGTACTTCTCCCACGTATATATTACACTTCTCTCGTATATACCTTACACGTCTGGCTTGCATACCGTGTTCTTCTCCCATGTATATATTACACTTCTCCCGTGTATACCTTACACGTCTGGCTTGCATACCATGTACTTCTGCCGTGTATACCTTACACATCTGGCTTGCATACCATGTACTTCTCCCGTGTATACCTTACACGTCTGGCTTGCATTCCATGTACTTCTCCCGTGTATACCTTACACGTCTGGCTTGCATACCATGTACTTCTCTCGTGTATACCTTACACGTCTGGCTTGCATACCATATACTTCTCCCGTGTTTACCGTGTACGTCTGGCTTGCATACCATGTACTTCTCCCACGTATATATTACACTTCTCCCTTGTATACCTTGTAATTCGCCATTGTATACCTTGCACTTCTCCCATGTATACCTTACACTTCTCCCTTGTATACCTTGTACGTCTACCTTGTATACCTTGTACTTCTCCCTTGTATACCTTGTACGTCTCCCATGTATATCTTACACTTCTCCCTTGTATACCTTACAATTCTCCCTTGTATACCTTACACTTCTCCCTTGTATACCTTGTACTTCTACCTTGTATACCTTGTACTTCTCCCTTGTATACCTTGTACGTCTCCCATGTATATCTTACACCTCTCCCTTGTATACCTTACAATTCTCCCTTGTATACCTTACACTTCTCCCTTGTATAGCTTGCACTTCTCCCTTGTATACCTTACACTTCTCCCGTGTATTCCTTGCACCTCTCCCTTGTATACCTTACACTTCTCCCTTGTATACCTTACACTTCTCCCTTGTATACCTTACACTTCTCTCGCTTGTATACCTTGCACTTCTCCTGTGTATACCTTACACTTCTCCCGTGTATGCCTTGCACTTCTCCCTTGTATCCCTTGTGATCCCCTGCCATACGCTTCTCATTTGTATACCTTGTACTTCTCGCTTGTATACCTTACACTTCTCCCGTGTATACCTTACACTTCTCCCTTGTATAGCTTACACATCTCTCGCTTGTATACCTTGTACTTCTCGCTTATATACCTTACACTTCTCTCGCTTGTATACCTTGCACTTCTCCCGTGTATACCTTGCACCTCTCGCGTGTCCTCCCATGTATATCTTGCACTTCTCCCGTGTATACCTTACACTCCTTCCTTGTACACCTTGTGATTCTCCCACGTATACCTTGTCTCCCCCCACCACTGTATACATTCCGCTTCACATTAGTATGAAGTTCTAGTGTTAGCCTTGAAGGGTCATCTTGTGGTTACATGTAAATCTATGCTTGACGTATTATTTCAGGACTTTGCTGTAACACAAATGTATAGATGGGAGCTAACAATCAGCATTCGGCAACTTTAACCGCTAGTCTAGGTCACAGCGTGCAACAGACTGACGAAAATGAAAATTTCATCGCAAAACTGAAGAAAAAGCTTACACTGAAAAAAAGAAGTATCAACACTGGGGCATGCGCAAACGTGTCCGGTGTGTCGTTTAAAATAATAGAACGTGATTTTGATTCAAACTGTGAAAGAGGTGATGATGTGAAATCAAGAATTATTGCTTCTCAGATAGATGGAGAGGATGACTTCCAACTAGATGGTGATCAAGGCTATCAGGAGTCTGTCAATGGTGTGAAACGTGAAGAACATGCGACAATCACTCATGATGTGGAAACACGAATCAGTGACCAGTGTTATGCTGACAATATAACTAATACAGTCGGTGTGAATGTTCAAGCAGGTTTCACGCCAGAGAACTCACAAGATGTCGACACTGTCGGTGAGTATAATGATTCTGAAATAAGGTTGGTCCCAACATCTGAAAGTTTGACACGTGACGACCCTGAAACCAGAGTGTATTATTATTTTCAGTATTTGTACATGTAATCAAAATATGAACATTTTACAGTTTATAGTTCTTCTAAAGATATTGACAGGGGCGTAGCGTAGTGATGATAGGTTACAGTGGTATACAAGTCAGCGACCATAACCACTCGACCACGGAGGCGAAACGGAAGCAGAGCTTATATAGTTTCTCTCCTTGAAAATTTATTTTATATGTAATAGATCTGCCAGATTGTTAGAATTATGTTGCCTGTCGAAACTGTGTACATGTAGTTATCTATACAGCTTGCAGTAAATGTACTTGCTTGGCTAAGAGAACAATGGGTTTACTGTCTAGTGATCTGTCGTTGTTGTTATTATTATTATACCAGATTTGTATAGCACTCTTTTCCTACAGAAAGTATACGTTCAAAAGTGCTTGACATTAATTTAGCTTAGAAGACATTTTTACAACATACATTACAATAGTAAACAGACAACAATTTGGTAGGAATAAAAAACAAATATAACAATGTAAAATGTATATCAAACTTATTAGTAAAAATACATAAAAGAATAAAGGCTAAGAATCATAATACATAATGCTATAGATACATCGTTAGATGGAACACACCAAACTAAAATCTACTTCCAAGAGGTGTATCACAGAGTGTAGCCGGTCCAGTGATTGGGTCGATCCCTATGCTACCTACGAGGCCCCCCACACCTGTGGCACTCTCCTCGGAATAGACTCCATTTGACTGTTACACCAATACTATTCTCACATGTTCTAAATGTTTCGTGTCATTCTCCATTTACTGAAGGCACCAGTTCAAGGAGTAGCAGTCTCGACCTATCGGCCGAAGACTTTGTCCTGAAACAGGCAATGCTGAGTGTGCTGATGCAATAAAGTCAGGAGCAATACAGAACATTTCTATATCCCATGAAATACTGATTAATCATGCCATTGGCGGAAGGAATGATGAATAAAGAGTGAGAGGAGCAATAAGTGCCGACATTTATGCTAATCCAACATTTTGTTCAAAAAAGACCAAAGCTAGTTGTAGATAGCAATAACGCAGATATATCTGAACATGTATAGAAATCTGACCAAAATACTGACAACGCCCACCAGGGCCAGCAATATGCCTTGCTAGGGTCGTTGGTTAGAGACTCACTTAATGAATGGTTTATAAATAACGAGTTGTCAAATCCTCAGAAGCTATGTGTAGTGTCTCTAATTTATAAAAACATGATCCAACAAACGTAGAAAACTGGCGTCCTATTACATTGTTTACTGTTGATTATAAAACTGCGGCAAGAGTTCTAACCAATAGAGTACAAAAAGTAATTCATAACATTATAAACACACACCAGCAATGGTATATTAAGAATAGATTTATCGGATACAATTTAAGGCAAATACAAAACATAATAGACTATACAGAACATTTACAAATTGATGGGGCTCTTTTATTCTTAGATTTTCGTAAAGCCTTCGATACGGTCGAACGGCATTTTCGGTTCGCTGTTCTGGAATATATTGGTTTTAAGCCTAGTTTTATAACTTGGATAAAAACTTTATATAACAATTGTAAATCGTGTATTTTAAATAACGGTTGGAAATCAGAAACATTTAAGCTAAAACGAGGAATTCATCAAGGATGTCCGATTTCAGCTCTCCAATTTATACTTGTAGCAGAGCTCTTAATATTAGGAACTCTGAGGAAATCAAAGGGATTATTGTTAACACAGACACAGGTAAACGATCATTAATAAAGATACAACACTATTCTTAGGTAAAAAGGTAGAAATAAATAAAGCTTTAGATCTAATTTTAGAATTTGGGAACTACTCGGGGTTAAGACTCTTTAAAGCAAAAACGTAAGGTATGTGGATTGGCAAAACTAAAACAAGCAAGAAACAAAGAGGTGGCATGATAAACAAGTTAAAGCTTTAGGTATTTATATTGGACCCGATAAAGAAATATGCGCAATACTTAATTGGCAGGGAAAATTATCCAAGTGCAACACGTTAATTGAAAGGTGGAATAAACGTAATCTATCTATGTTTGGCAAGGTTCAAATAATAAAATCTCTGATAATCCCTAACTTTACATATGCAATCCATTATCTGGTTGTACCAAAACAAGATATAAACAAATTGATATTTAACTTTCTATGGAATGGCAAAAGAGAAAAAATAAACATAACTACTCTTATTGGAAATAGGAACAATGGAGATATAGACATGATTGATTTAGAAGCATATACAACTTCAATACATATTAAATGGGTAAAAGCGTTATTAAACGAATCTAAACGAAAGCTATACCATATTATTATTATAAACACGATGGTGCCAATTTCTTGCATTCTTTTATGAATGCAGACAGTATCAAAAGTATTAATACAAACCAGAGTCTATCAGAGTTTTACAACAACTTTCTTGACTTATGGACCTCCTTGAATTAAATAATAAAACTCAAATAAAATGTAACACTTTTGATGAAATTAGAAAATAAATAACATGGGGAAACAGATTCATAAAATATACGGGAAAGAGTCTAATATTCACCTACTGGATTAATTCAAACATTATTTTTTATAAATGATTTAATAGACGAGAATGGAGAATTAAAAGAGACAGTGACAAGGCAGAAATTAATAAACAGATTAAATTGGATAGCTGAATTCTCCCAGCTGCTTAATACAATCCATAAAACATGGCAAGCAATACTTATGTCTCGAAAAATATCTCGATTAACTTATGTAAACACTGAATCAGATATAAATATTAATAATAAATGTCTTCATAAAAATGAAAAATAAAGATATTTATCACTACCTGGTGTCTAAATCGTTCACCTACCCATATATACTACTGGGTGCACCATTTGAATGAAGAAATCCATTGGGAACATTTCTACAAAATGATACATAAACTACAAGATAATAAAATTAAAGAATATATATATAAACTAGTTAAAGGCCTGCAGTTTGACCCCGTCCAATTGTAAAGATTTATACTTTACTACCTGTTCCATGTGATTAGTGGCTTGTATCAACAATGTAGCAGTACGTTCAGTATAATAACGGTTAATATGCACGATCACTCTGTGAGCTGAGAATTAGTCAAAATGAGGCCCTGACAATTTAAGTAAACGTATATTATTGATTGTAAAGAAAATTGATAGTTATGAGTATTCAAACTACATAATCCAGATCAGCCCAGGGATATAGATTACATGTTATGTAGGTGCCTGATCAGCCGTAGCGTAATCACTGAGACTGATAAGTTGTATGTATGTATATAATATGTATGTATTTATATGAATAAACTATATGTGTTCGTTATATGGTAACCTTCATACTTCATTTAATTATATATCTACAGTATTATTCGCAAGTTTTCTGTTATATTTTAAATATTTCTCTGTGTCAGTGTGTGTTTACCGATATTGATGCTACATAATAATCACAGTGAATGCTATGAGTACATGTATAATATTATAATTATAATCTCTTGAACATACGAGTATTACACATATTCTGCCGATTTCTACAAGATGCCATTGAGTAAAATAACAATGTATGTAACTGATGAGCAGAGAAAAGAATTGCTGACTTTCTTGCAAAATAAGAACTGGGACGTAGAGATGGAAATAGAAGAAACAGCCACCGCCATGCCCGTTGCAGAGGCTGCTTACGTACCTCCCCCTATGCCTCAGCATGCTGAAGGTGTTGCTGAGTGTCCACTGTGCTTGTGTTCCCCTTGCATAATAAATGAACAGAACAAACAACTTTGGTGGCCTGCTAATAATCGTCCACCGCATAATCTAAATTCATATGAGAGAAAGCTTCTATACAGGAGGTTTTGGGCAATGCTATATAATTGTGGCGCATGGAAAGATGTCAGATATATAGAGAGAAAAGTAGCGGCTAGAAGAGGAGACTGTACTTGGCATAAGAGGGAACTGATGCCTGAATGTGTGGTACAGCAATGCAGGAACTGGCTGCCTAACCCGCGCAACCAGCCTTATTTGGGCCATAAGTGGAGTTGAATTGTTTATACCAGTTGTAAGTACTATAAAAATACAGAACTTCAATTTCAGCAATTTATAACCTCTGATATGTACGTGGGTCATAATAGATATAAGTGGTGCTCATGTATTAGATGTATACCATGCAGGGCCTCGCATGTGGCAAATACGATGTGCGTCGACCGTCAGATTTGTACCGCTATTCCTCGTGTGTTTAGTGCGTCGACCGTCAGATTTGTACCGCTATTCCTCGTGTGTTTAAGGTCAAATATAGGTCAACCTGCAGGCCTTTAATAAGATATTCCCATCAAGAGAGATAGGATTTAAATGGAGGATACCTAGGTCACCTAATTGTCATATTTGCAATACAATTGAAACATCTAATCATGTATTTACTGAATGTCCAGCTACAAACGTCGTATTTACTGAATGTCCAGCTACACACGTCGTATTTACTGAATGTCCAACTACAAATGTCATATTTACTGAATGTCCAACTACAAACGTCGTATTTACTGAATGTTCAGCTACACACGTCGTATTTACTGAATGTTCAGCTACAAACGTCGTATTTACTGAATGTTCAGCTACACACGTCGTATTTACTGAATGTTCAGCTACACACGTCGTATTTACTGAATGTCCAGCTACAAACGTCGTATTTACTGAATGTTCAGCTACAAACATCGTATTGCTTTACCGTTCTATATAGGAAAATTCAAACCTTTTCCACTAAATATCGGATTAACTCGTTGCATGCTGGGTAAGAAAAAGGCTACAAATGGTTCAAATAATTGTTAAATAAATGTTCTTTTCTTAGTTGTAACTGGAATGTCTGGGGAAACGTCATGGCATTTCATTATGACACAATTCTAATGAAATTCTACGACACAATTTTAATGAAATTCCGGTATTTTATTTAAACCGCTAGCGTAACATTGGGGATGAAGTACCAACGATTTTTAAGACCTGTGGAATAAAAACAAATCTAAGACGTTTGAAATATATAGTATGTTAATTGGCTATATAACATTTACTAACCGAAATATTATTTTATGAACACTATATTGTCATTGCTAGGTTACACAATATACAAGGCTTATTTTGTAAGTGATAGTTAGAGAGAAATGGAATTTGATATATATCAATTATTCAAATTTAAAATAATGTACGAATATATATTGCATCAAAATATAAATAACATGTTTGTAAATCAGACATACAGATATTGTAATTATGCTATAATATCATGTTATCAATAACATCTACATTCTTTTTAAATACATGTATTACAGATTACATGTAGGTACTGCATGTGAAATAGCTTATGCAGCAATTGTTGTGTTGTGTTTTTTTCAATCACATTTACATTCATAGTTATTATTATAAGTTATGTATTGCATATGTTGCTGAAATCTGCTTAAGACTTTGTACATATGGATATAAAAATATAAATGAAAAATAAACGACGCCATCGAGCTTCACCAAAAAAAAACAAATAACAAGAGTAAGAACATAAAGCTAAGAGAGCAAAAGAGAGAGAATTGCCCCTTGAGGCAACCCCACTCCAAACGAGAAATTACAGACTCACTGCATTTAGAAATGAAGTAAAATGTAGAAGTAGTTAAAGAGGTATTGCATGATTGTGGGAATGATGAAAATGCCGAGGGCTTTAATGTGGATGATGCATTTGAAATAGAAGGAAGTCACCTTTCTGTGTCAGATTGCATCGTTGAAATGTATGGTAGAGAGAGACATATTGATGCGGATTTTGAAGAAACAGAAAAACGAGAAGTTGTAGCAGCTGAGAAGTTAATTGATGTATGCATACATATACTTGTGTCAGATAATGTAGATACAGAAACTAAGGTAGTTGCTGGCCGTGGTTTCCATTTCAAATACCACAGATATATCTTGTGTAGAAAATATTAAAGACTTAAAATGTGATAGTGCAATTGGAAATAATGATGATCTTCATCAAAATTATACTGATTCTCATGGCAATAGTGATCATTTTCATCAAAGCAATGTATATATTGTAGAGAAATATGATGCCACTGATCAAAAGCTGACAGACAATACAGATAAAGTAAATGTAACCGAAGTCGGTGTCGCAAATGTTATGACTTCACAGAAATTACAGCCTGTGGTCTGTGTGGAAACAAACCCAAGTTTGTATGAGGATACAGGGCCAACGCATATGACATTGTCTGAAACCATGGGTTGGTCTGTGGACACGTTCAATGTTGATCACTCAACAATAAACTGTAGCAGTCCTCAAACCATTCCTGATGTTAATTCCACACCTGAATCAGCTATTACACCACCACCCAGGCCACCGCCTTTATCTCAGCAAACAGAACGAAATGAAGCAGTCACATCCATTGATGAAGATAGCAGTAGCGAATCAGATGTGCCTGACGAGTGTGCACCGGCGATTTCACACAGAGATAGACCAGTAAAACATCCAGGTAATGTACACGTACAGTATAGGCAGAGTTGTTCTTCCAATTATGGACACCTGCCACTGCGATTTTACTTATTGCAAAATTGTGTACAGGTGATGTAGTCACTTGATACATCAACAGTGTTTGTTACTAAATACTATTTTAATCAATAGACTAATCCTAGTAAGGTTAATTAATGTATATGTCATACCACACTGATTACAATGGGCTTGGGTGCTTGTAATGAACGCCGAGTAAACAAAGTGAGTGTATCCACTGTGCTTATTTATCGTCGATACCGGTTGCCCATATGAGCGACGCCTTCTTAAGAGATTAGTCATTTTAGATTTTTGGAGGATAGTGCAATGATACAGACAGAGACCCATTCCAGAGTCTCCTCTGGGTCTTTTACGTGCACGGAGTAAAGCACCGACACGTGACCTCTGTTTAATGCCCCATCTGAAAGACTGTTAATTTTATTAGGATCAGACTGGGGATCTAACCTACGTTCCCTGTATTACCAGTCTAACGTGTTAACCACTGGACTACAAATCCCATCAGTTGGACTACAGATTCCATTAGTTGGACTACATATCACATTATTTGGACTACATATCCCGTTATTTGGACTACAGATCCCATTAGTTGGACTACATATCCCATTATTTGGACTACATTAGTTGGACTTCATATCCCATTAGTTGGACTACATATCCCATTATTTGGACTATATATCCCATTAGTTGGACTACAGATCCCATTAGTTGGACTACATATCCCATTATTTGGGCTACATATCCCATTATTTGGATTACAGATGCCAATATCCACCTAATAAACATTTGTTCTCGCTATTTAGACATATAGACTGACAGTCAAACTTGTACTTGCTCACAATCAGTTGTACATATCCTATATACTGGCAGTCAAACTTGTACATGCTCACAATAAGATGTACATATCCTATATACTGGCAGTCAAACTTGTACATGCTCACAAAAAGTTGTACAATCCGATATACTGACAGTTAAACTGGTACCTTTTTCATACTTTATTTATTTTACAACGATTGCAAAGCAAGTTTTAACAACTTATATTAATCACTCTCGTTGGCTCGGATGAAAAGCGTATATGTGGTCATTCATGTGGGTAGACTGACAGTTAAACTTGTACTTGCTCACAATAAGTTGTACATATCCTATATACTGACAGTCAAATTTGTACATGCTCACAATAAATTGTACAAAGCCGATGGACTGACAGTCAAACTTGTACTTGCTCACAATAAGTTGTACAAAGCCGATATACTGATAGTTAAACTTGTACTTGCTCACAATAAGTTGTACATATCCTATATACTGACAGTCAAATTTGTACATGCTCACAATAAATTGTACAAAGCCGATGGACTGACAGTCAAACTTGTACTTGCTCACAATAAGTTGTACAAAGCCGATATACTGATAGTTAAACTTGTACTTGCTCACAATAAGTTGTACATATCCTATATACTGACAGTCAAATTTGTACATGCTCACAATAAATTGTACAAAGCCGATGGACTGACAGTCAAACTTGTACTTGCTCACAATAAGTTGTACAAAGCCGATATACTGACAGTTAAACTTGTACTTGCTCACAATAGGTTGTACAAAGCCGATAGACTGACAGTTAAACTTGTACTTGCTCACAATAAGTTGTACAAAGCCTATCGACTGACAGTCAAACTTGTACTTGCTCACACTAAGTTGTACAAACTGATATACTGACAGTTAAACTGGTACGTTTTTATACTTTATTTATTTTACAACGATTGCGAAGCAAATTTTAACAACTTATATTAATCACTCTCGTTGGCTCGGATGAAAGCGTATATACTGACAGTCAAACTTGTACATGCTCAAAATAAGTTGTACAAAGCCGATAGACTGACAGTCAAACCTGTACTTGCTCACAATAAATTGTACAAAGCCGATATACTGACAGTTAAAATTGTACTTGGTCACAATAAGTTGTACAAAGCGTATAGACTGACAGTTAAGCGTGTACTTGCACACAATAAGTGATACAAAGCCGATATACTGACAGTTAAACTTGTACTTTGTCACTATAAGTTGTACAAAGCCTATAGACTGACAGTTAAACTTGTACTTGGTCACAATAAGTTGTACAAAGCCGATAGACTGACAGTTAAAGTTGTACTTGGTCACAATAAGTTGTACAAAGCCGATAGACTGACAGTTAAACTTGTACTTGCTCACAATAAGTTGTACAAAGCTGATATACTGACAGTCAAACTTGTACTTGCTCACAATAAGTTGTCCAAAGCTGATAGACGGACAGTCAATATTGTACTTGCTCACAATAAGTTGTACAAAGCCGATAGACTGACAGTTAAACTTGTACTTGGTCACAATAAATTGTACAAAGCCGATATACTGACAGTTAAACGTGTACTTGGTCACAATAGGTTGTACAAAGCCGATAGACTGACAGTTAAACTTGTACTTGGTCACAATAAGTTGTCCAAAGCCGATAGACTGACAGTTAAACTTGTACTTGGTCACAATAGGTTGTACAAAGCCGATATACTGACAGTGAAACGTGTACTTGCTCACAATAAGTTGTACAAAGCCGATATACTGACAGTTAAACTTGCTATTTGCTGCTGTTTCGATCTGGCCAAGATTCTAAAATTTCCTATAATCTCAATCTCGATTTAAAGCTATCTGATTGGTTGAGCTGAGTGCAACTCTCATATTCCACTAATCAAATTTCTTGAGCTCGAGTTCGACATCTGAGAAACGTTTTATAATCTTGGTTCCTGGTTTCGACTGTTGTTGCTGTTGTTGTTGTCTTGTTTAATCTTTGTGTAACCTTTAGATTTCATTTCAATCCACTTGTATTTATTGTGTATATAAATATATGTTGAAATTTATGTTATATAATGTTGAATACATATGTGTATATATGTGTGTATATATTTGTGTATATATTTGTGTATATATATGTGTATATATTTGTGTATATATTTGTGTATAATATTATATTGTAGCAGACAATAAATCAGTAATGTGTTTTACTTATTTGTAACTGTAAACTCAAATATGTCATGGAATTATATTAGAATTGTATCATTATGACATGTTTCACGACTATTTTCAATGCTAGCTTGCAATTAATTAACATGGGTGCCTGGCTACAGCTGCTCTCATTGTCTTTGTTCAATCTTGTATTTCAAGTAAGCCTTGGTGCCTGGCTTCAGCTGCTCTCATTGTCTTTGTTCAATCTTGTATTTCAAGTAAGCCTTGGTGCCTGGCTTCAGCTGCTCTCATTGTCTTTGTTCAATCTTGTATTTCAAGTAAGCCTTGGTGCCTGGCTTCAGCTGCTCTCATTGTCTTTGTTCAATCTTGTATTTCAAGTAAGCCTTGGTGCCTGGCTTCAGCTGCTCTCATTGTCTTTGTTCAATCTTGTATTTCAAGTAAGCCTTGGTGCCTGGCTTCAGCTGCTCTCATTGTCTTTGTTCAATCTTGTATTTCAAGTAAGCCTTGGTGCCTGGCTTCAGCTGCTCTCATTGTCTTTGTTCAATCTTGTATTTCAAGTAAGCCTTGGTGCCTGGCTTCAGCTGCTCTCATTGTCTTTGTTCAATCTTGTATTTCAAGTAAGCCTTGGTGCCTGGCTTCAGCTGTTTCATTGTCTTGTTCAATCTTGTATTTCAAGTTAGCCTTGGTGCCTGGCTTAAGCTGTTCTCACTGTCTTTGTTCAATCTTGTATTTCAAGTAAGCCTTGGTGCCTGGTTTCAGCTGTTCGCACTGTCTTTGTTCAATCTTGTATTTCAAGTAAGCCTTGGTGCCTGGCTTCAGCTGTTCTCATTGTCTTTGTTCAATCTTGTATTTCAAGTTACGTTGGTGCCTGGCTTCAGCTGTTCTATTGTCTTTGTTCAATCTTGTATTTCAAGTTAGCCTTGGTGCCTGGCTTCAGCTGTTCTCATTGTCTTTGTTCAATCTTGTATTTCAAGTTAGCCTTGGTGCCTGGCTTCAGCTGCTCTCATTGTCTTTGTTCAATCTTGTATTTCAAGTAAGCCTTGGTGCCTGGCTTCAGCTGCTCTCATTGTCTTTGTTCAATCTTGTATTTCAAGTAAGCCTTGGTGCCTGGCTTCAGCTGTTCTCATGTCTTTGTTCAATCTTGTATTTCAAGTAAGCCTTGGTGCCTGGCTTCAGCTGTTCTCACTGTCTTTGTTCAATCTTGTATTTCAAGTAAGCCTTGGTGCCTGGCTTCAGCTGTTCTCATTGTCTTTGTTCAATCTTGTATTTCAAGTTAGCCTTGGTGCCTGGCTTCAGCTGTTCTCATTGTCTTTGTTCAATCTTGTATTTCAAGTTAGCCTTGGTGCCTGGCTACAGCTGCTCTCATTGTCTTTGTTCAATCTTGTATTTCAAGTAAGCCTTGGTGCCTGGCTTCAGCTGCTCTCATTGTCTTTGTTCAATCTTGTATTTCAAGTAAGCCTTGGTGCCTGGCTTCAGCTGCTCTCATTGTCTTTGTTCAATCTTGTAGTTCAAGTAAGCCTTGGTGCCTGGCTTCAGCTGCTCTCATTGTCTTTGTTCAATCTTGTATTTCAAGTAAGCCTTGGTGCCTGGCTTCAGCTGTTCTTAATGTCTTTGTTTAATCTTGTATTTCAAGTAAGCCTTGGTGCCTGGCTTCAGCTGTTCTCACTGTCTTTGTTCAATCTTGTATTTCAAGTAAGCCTTGGTGCCTGGCTTCAGCTGTTCTCATTGTCTTTGTTCAATCTTGTATTTCAAGTTAGCATTGGTGCCTGGCTTCAGCTGTTCTCATTGTCTTTGTTCAATCTTGTATTTCAAGTTAGCCTTGGTGCCTGGCTTAAGCTGTTCTCACTGTCTTTGTTCAATCTTGTATTTCAAGTAAGCCTTGGTGCCTGGTTTCAGCTGTTCGCACTGTCTTTGTTCAATCTTGTATTTCAAGTTAGCATTGGTGCCTGGCTTCAGCTGCTCTCATTGTCTTTGTTCAATCTTGTATTTCAAGTAAGCCTTGGGCCTGGCTTCAGCTGCTCTCATTGTCTTTGTTCAATCTTGTATTTCAAGTAAGCCTTGGTGCCTGGCTTCAGCTGCTCTCATTGTCTTTGTTCAATCTTGTATTTCAAGTAAGCCTTGGTGCCTGGCTTCAGCTGTTCTTAATGTCTTTGTTTAATCTTGTATTTCAAGTAAGCCTTGGTGCCTGGCTTCAGCTGTTCTCACTGTCTTTGTTCAATCTTGTATTTCAAGTAAGCCTTGGTGCCTGGCTTCAGCTGTTCTCATTGTCTTTGTTCAATCTTGTATTTCAAGTTAGCATTGGTGCCTGGCTTCAGCTGTTCTCATTGTCTTTGTTCAATCTTGTATTTCAAGTTAGCCTTGGTGCCTGGCTTAAGCTGTTCTCACTGTCTTTGTTCAATCTTGTATTTCAAGTAAGCCTTGGTGCCTGGTTTCAGCTGTTCGCACTGTCTTTGTTCAATCTTGTATTTCAAGTAAGCCTTGGTGCCTGGCTTCAGCTGTTCTCATTGTCTTTGTTCAATCTTGTATTTCAAGTTAGCCTTGGTGCCTGGTTACAGCTGCTCTCATTGTCTTTGTTCAATCTTGTATTTCAAGTAAGCCTTGGTGCCTGGCTTCAGCTGCTCTCATTGTCTTTGTTCAATCTTGTATTTCAAGTAAGCCTTGGTACCTGGCTTCAGCTGCTCTCATTGTCTTTGTTCAATCTTGTATTTCAAGTAAGCCTTGGTGCCTGGCTTCAGCTGCTCTCATTGTCTTTGTTCAATCTTGTATTTCAAGTAAGCCTTGGTGCCTGGCTTCAGCTGTTCTTAATGTCTTTGTTTAATCTTGTATTTCAAGTAAGCCTTGGTGCCTGGCTTCAGCTGTTCTCACTGTCTTTGTTCAATCTTGTATTTCAAGTAAGCCTTGGTGCCTGGCTTCAGCTGTTCTCATTGTCTTTGTTCAATCTTGTATTTCAAGTTAGCATTGGTGCCTGGCTTCAGCTGTTCTCATTGTCTTTGTTCAATCTTGTATTTCAAGTTAGCCTTGGTGCCTGGCTTAAGCTGTTCTCACTGTCTTTGTTCAATCTTGTATTTCAAGTAAGCCTTGGTGCCTGGTTTCAGCTGTTCGCACTGTCTTTGTTCAATCTTGTATTTCAAGTAAGCCTTGGTGCCTGGCTTCAGCTGTTCTCATTGTCTTTGTTCAATCTTATATTTCAAGTTAGCCTTGGTGCCTGGCTTCAGCTGTTCTTATTGTCTTTGTTCAATCTTGTATTTCAAGTTAGCCTTGGTGCCTGGCTTCAGCTGTTCTTATTGTCTTTGTTCAATCTTGTATTTCAAGTTAGCATTGGTGCCTGGCTTCAGCTGTTCTTATTGTCTTTGTTCAATCTTGTATTTCAAGTTAGCCTTGGTGCCTGGCTTAAGCTGTTCTCACTGTCTTTGTTCAATCTTGTATTTCAAGTAAGCCTTGGTGCCTGGTTTCAGCTGTTCTCATTGTCTTTGTTCAATCTTGTATTTCAAGTTAGCATTGGTGCCTGGCTTCAGCTGTTCTCATTGTCTTTGTTCAATCTTGTATTTCAGGATATTCTCAGGACTTCACGGAGAGTATGAGAAAATTGAAGGATGTAAGTACTAGGTGTATATAAGATAATTGATCGCGTAAGATGTAAATCCAGGACCATGAATATGTACCTTTATATAATTCAGGATTTCTAATATTTTCAAAATCAAAACCGCCACAATACCACAGCAATCCCATGACCTTTCAACACATGTGCATGCATCCTCACCCCAGTGTGATCAACCTTGTCAAATCCATAACAATAATATCTGTTTGTTTCAATTGGCATATACCTATTGTGTGAAGGAGATAGCTGAGATTCACAAATATGCTTCGATCCGAGGCCGTGCTGCTCGAATTGGCTTATCGAAATGAGTGATAATGTTGAAGACCGAAATATGCACAAATATTTAGATGAGAGAAATTGGCCTGTAGTTAACTTACTGACCTTGGACTTTGGGCCTTGTTATAGACAGGGCCACTGCACGACTGCATTCTCTGATGGAACACTGCCTGATTCTAAGGATAAGATAAATGGTGGTGAGGATGGGAGCAATCTCTTGGTGTAGCTCTTTAAGGATCTTGTGAGATATCTCAACCGGACCTGAGGCGTTATTTTGAGATATCCCCTGGATTAGCTTGTCAACACCAACGACTGATATTGAGATCAATGGCATATTGGGTGCTGACTCTATAGATGAAACAACGTGTTCGAGCAGCTGCTTCAAGCTTAATTGTTTGGTTTTGGAGAACACTGATTCAAATTGTTTATTCAAGAGATGTTTGCTTGGGTAACAGGGTCAGTGTAAGTGGTATCATCGTGCATTATGGGTTCTTTAGGCGTGCTACACCACCACAGTCTTCTGTTTTCGTATGTTTTACAAGTGATTAGAACTTTGTATTGTTGCCTGGTTGTGAATTGCCCATGAATATGACGGATTCGAAATATTACAGTCTCTCGCACATTTCCATAGCCATCATCATCATTATCATCGTCGTCGTCTCATCATCATCATCAGCAGCAGCAGCAGCAGCAGCAGCATCATCAACATTAACATCATTAACAGCATCAGTTACTGTCAGAATAGAGTTCCTGTTGACGAGCATCTAATATCACTTCCATTATTCTGTACTATATTACAATATTCCCAGTGTGGTTGGTATTACATCACTTCCATTATGCTATACTCTATTACAATACTTCCAGTGTGGTTGGTATTGCATCACTTCCATTATGCTGTACTCTATTACAATACTTCCAGTGTGGTTGGTATTACATCACTTCCATTATACTGTACTATATTACAATACTTCCAGTGTGGTTGGTATTGCATCACATCCATTATCCTGTACTCTATTACAATGCTTCCATTCGGATTGGTATTGCATCTCTTTCATTATGCTGTACTCTATTACAATACTTCTGTTCGGGTTGGTATTGCATCACTTCCAGTATTCTGTACTCTATTACAATACTTCCATTCGGGTTGGTATTGTATCACTTTCATTTTGCTGTACTCTATTACAATCCTTCCAGTGTGGTTGATATTACATCACTTCCATTATTCTGTACTCTATTACAATACTTCCAGTGTGGTTGGTATTGCATCACATCCATTATCCTGTACTCTATTACAATACTTCCATTCGGGTTGGTATTGCATCTCTTTCATTATGCTGTACTCTATTACAATACTTCCAGTGTGGTTGGTATTGCATCACTTCCATTGTGCTGTACTCTATTACAATACTTCCAGTGTGGTTGGTATTGCATCACTTCCATTATTCTGTACTCTATTACAATACTTCCAGTGTGGTTGGTATTGCATCACATCCATTATGCCGTACTCTATTACAATGCTTCCCGTGTGGTTGGTATTACATCACTTCCATTATTCTGTACTCTATTACAATGCTTCCAGTGTGGTTGGTATTGCATCACTTCCATTATTCTGTACTCTATTACAATACTTCCAGTGTGGTTGGTATTACATCACATCCATTATGCCGTACTCTATTACAATACTTCCCGTGTGGTTGGTATTGCGTGACTTCCATTATTCTGTACTCTATTACAATACTTCCAGTGCGGTTGGTATTACATCACTTCCAATATTCTGTACTCTATTATAAATACTTCCAGTGTGGTTGGTATTGGGGACCGCTGAGTTTGGAAGAAACAGCACGCACACTAGCAAATCAACCTGATGGCGCGTTTCTCGTGCGAGACAGTTCAAACGAACACTACATTCTTAGTTTGTCATATAAACACCACGGTAAAATCAGTCACTGCAGAATTGGATACAGTGAAGGTATATTATATATAAAGACAAGACATCCGTCTATCCTCTTTTTAAAGTTAAAACACTATCGTGACGTCATACCTTTGTAGTTGTAGTCCACTATTAGTAATATTAGACTGCTTTCAAAAGGCCAGAATATTATATTAAATCCTATGCTTACATGTACGAAGTTAACAATTTTAATACTAATAGTATGATCGTGTTATATAAATGTATATATTAAGTACGATTTATGCCTTAAATCGGATTCAATATTATGCATATTGGATCGTTTTCGGCTTATATCTTATACATACAATACATATCTCTTTGTGTGTTTTGCGTTTATTTATCGCCGCTACCGGTTGCCCATATGAGCGACGCCTCCTGAAGAGATTAGTCATTTTAGATTTTGGAGGATAGTGCAATGACACAGACAGAGACCCATTCCAGAGTCTCCTCTGGTTCTGTTACGTGTACGGTGTACAACCGGTAGCAACGATAAATAAACGTAAAACACACAAACGCAGTGGCTGGTCTATGAATCCTGTTCCAAGTGCAACTCGCGATATTGCTTTCAATGTTCTGTGAAATATAATATTATTATAGTTGAATATATAATGGAAGTCGCGATAACGCAGTGTTCGCTTCATGCGCGAAAGGTCCGGAGTTCGAGCCCCGCTGGAGCCGTTACGATTGTGCCCTTAGGCAAGGCATTTAAATTCCACGTTGCCTCGTGGCGATGGATTTCATCAGGAATGAGGTCTCGAGCGTGATTAATATAAGTTGTAAGAACTTGTTTCGCAATCGAGCTAAAATAAATTTGTATAAACTAATATATACTACAATGTACACATTCAGGAAAATTCGATTTTGAGTTCGAAGATATACATGGAAATTCCTCGATATACGAGTTCATTCAGGGCGTTTTGGAACACTCGAGAAGCGGAAGGTATCTGCATTTTGAGAACCCCAATCGGCCAGGTATACCCATTTGTATACAGCTGCTGAAGCCAGTTTCAAGGTATAAGAGCATTGTTTTGGGCGATGTATGTATGCCAACTATTGCACTCAATTAATTACCTTTCCCGGACGTTATGTTTTCACCCCGATGTGTTTCTTTGTCTGTCTGTTCGCAGGATTACGATCGATCTTCATTACATTTTTGGGAAGGTCCACCATGGATCTAGGATCAATTCATTAACTTTTGACGTTGATCTGGATCCAGATCACTGTGTGGTGCGGGTATGTGTGCTACTGAATGCCCTCTAGTTGTATCACTGTGTGGTGGGGGTATGTGCTCTACTGAATGCCCTCTAGTTGTATCACTGTGTGGTGGGGGTATGTGCTATACTGAATGTCCTCTAGTTGTATCACTGTGTGGTGGGGGTATGTGCTCCACTGAATGCCCTCTAGTTGTATCACTGTGTGGTGGGGCTATGTGCTCTACTGAATGCCCTCTAGTTGTATCACTGTGTGGTGGGGCTATGTGCTCTACTGAATGCCCTCTAGTTGTATCACTGTGTGGTGGGGGTATGTGCTCTACTGAATGTCCTCTAGTTGTATCAATGCGTGGCGGGGGTATGTGCTATACTGAATGTCCTCTAGTTTATCACTGTGTGGTGGGGTATGTGCTCACTGATGCCCTCTAGTTGTATCACTGTGTGGTGGGTTGTGTGGTTGTTTGGTGGTGGTTGTGCTTACTGAATGTCCTCTATTGTATCACTGGTGTGGGGGTATGTGCTCTACTGAATGCCCTCTAGTTGTATCACTGTGTGGTGCGGGTATGTGTTCTACTGAATGCCCTCTAGTTGTATCACTGTGTGGTGGGGGTATGTGCTCTACTGAATGCCCTCTAGTTGTATCACTGTGTGGTGGGGGTATGTGCTCTACTGAATGTCCTCTAGTTGTATCACTGCGTGGTGGGGGTATGTGCTCTACTGAATGCCTTCTAGCTGTATCACTGTGTGGTGGGGGTATGTGCTCTACTGAATGTCCTCTAGTTGTATCACTGTGTGGTGGGGGTATGTGCTCTACTGAATGCCCTCTAGCTGTATCACTGTGTGGTGCGGGATGTGCTCTACTGAATGCCCTCTAGTTGTATCACTGTGTGGTGCGGGTATGTGTGCTACTGAATGCCCTCTAGTTGTATCACTGTGTGGTGGGGGTATGTGCGCTACTGAATGTCCTCTAGTTGTATCACTGTGTGGTGGGGGTATGTGCTCTACTGAATGTCCTCTAGTTGTATCACTGTGTGGTGGGGGTATGTGCTCTACTGAATGCCCTCTAGTTGTATCACTGTGTGGTGGGGGTATGTGCTCTACTGAATGCCCTCTAGTTGTATCACTGTGTGGTGGGGGTATGTGCTCTACTGAATGTCCTCTAGCTGTATCACTGTGTGGTGGGGGTATGTGCTCTACTGAATGCCCTCTAGTTGTATCACTGTGTGGCGGGGGTATGTGCTCTACTGAATGCCCTCTAGTTGTATCACTGTGTGGCGGGGGTATGTGCTCTACTGAATGTCCTCTAGTTGTATCACTGTGTGGTGCGGGTATGTGTGCTACTGAATGCCCTCTAGTTGTATCACTGTGTGGTGGGGGTATGTGCTCTACTGAATGCCCTCTAGTTGTATCACTGTGTGGTGGGGGTATGTGCTCTACTGAATGTCCTCTAGTTGTATCACTGTGTGGTGGGGGTATGTGCTCTACTGAATGCCCTCTAGTTGTATCACTGTGTGGTGGGGGATGTGCTCTACTGAATGCCTTCTAGCTGTATCACTGTGTGGTGGGGGTATGTGCTCTACTGAATGTCCTCTAGTTGTATCACTGTGTGGTGGGGTATGTGCTCTACTGAATTCCTCTAGTTGTATCACTGTGTGGTGGGGGTATGTGCTCTACTGAATGCCCTCTAGTTGTATCACTGTGTGGTAGGGGTATGTGCTCTACTGAATGCCCTCTAGTTGTATCACTGTGTGGTGGGGGTATGTGCTCTACTGAATGTCATCTAGTTGTATCACTGCGTGGTGGGGGTATGTGCTCTACTGAATGTCCTCTAGTTGTATCACTGTGTGGCGGTGGTATGTGCTCTACTGAATGTCCTCTAGTTGTATCACTGCGTGGTGGGGGTATGTGCTCTACTGAATGTCCTCTAGTTGTATCACTGTGTGGTGGGTGTATGTGCTCCACTGAATGTCCTCTAGTTGTATCACTGTGTGGTGGGGGTATGTGCTCTACTGAATGTCCTCTAGTTGTATCACTATGTGGTGGGGGTATATGCTCTACTGAATGCCCTCTAGTTGTATCAATGCGTGGCGGGGGTATGTGCTCTACTGAATGTCCTCTAGTTGTATCACTGCGTGGTGGGATGTGCTCTACTGAATTTCCTCTAGTTGTATCACTGTGTGGCGGGGGTATGTGTTCTACTGAATGCCCTCTAGTTGTATCACTGCGTGGTGGGGGTATGTGTTCTACTGAATGTCCTCTAGATGTATCACTGTGTGGTGGGGGTATGTGCTCTACTGAATGCCCTCTAGTTGTATCACTGTGTGGTGGGGGTATGTGCTCTACTGAATGCCCTCGAGTTGTATCACTGTGTGGTGGGGGTATGCGTTCTACTGAATGTCCTCTAGTTGTATCACTGTGTGGTGGGGGTATGTGTTCTACTGAATGTCCTTTAGTTGTATCACTTTGTGGCGGGGGTAAGTGCTCTACTGAATGCCCTCTAGTGTATCACTGTGTGGTGGGGGTATGTGTTCTACTGAATGCCCTCTAGTTGTATCACTGTGTTGTGGGGGTATGTGCTCTACTGAATGTCCTCTAGTTGTATCATTGTGTGGTGGGGGTATGTGCTCTACTGAATGCCCTCTAGTTGTATCACTGTGTGGCGGGGGTATGTGCTCTACTGAATGTCCTCTAGTTGTAGCACTATGTGGTGGGGGGTATGCGTTCTACTGAATGCCCTCGAGTTGTATCACTGTGTGGTGGGGGTATGCTTTCTACTGAATGCCCTCTAGTTGTATCACTGTGTGGCGGGGGTATGTGCTCTACGGAATGTCCTCTAGTTGTATCACTCTGTGGCTTGGGTATGTGTTCTACTGAATGCCCTCGAGTTGTATCACTGTGTGGTGGGGGTATGCTTTCTACTGAATGCCCTCTAGTTGTATCACTGTGTGGCGGGGGTATGTGCTCTACGGAATGTCCTCTAGTTGTATCACTCTGTGGCTTGGGTATGTGTTCTACTGAATGCCCTCTAGTTGTATCACTGTGTGGCGGGGGTATGTGCTCTACTGAATGCCCTCTAGTTGTATCACTGTGTGGCGGGGGTATGTGCTCTACTGAATGCCCCATAGTTGTATCACTGCGTGGTAGGAGTATGTGCACTACTGAATGTCCTCTAGTTGTATCACTGCGTGGTGGGGGTATGTGCTCTACTGGATGCCCTCTAGTTGTTTCACTGTGTGGTGGGGGTATGTGCTCTACTGGATGCCCTCTAGTTGTATCACTGCGTGGTGGGGATATGTGCTCTACTGAATGTCCTCTAGTTGTATCACTGTGTGGTGGGGGTATGTGCTCTACTGAATGTCCTCTAGTTGTATCACTGCATGGTGGGGGTATGTGTTCTACTGAATGCCCTCTAGTTGTATCACTGCGTGGCGGGGGTATGTGCTCTACGGAATGTCCTCTAGTTGTATCAATACGTGGTTGGGGTATGTGTTCTACTGAATGCCCTCCAGTTGTATCACTGTGTGGTGGGGATATGTGCTCTACTGAATTCCCTCTAGTTGTATCACTGTGTGGCGGGGGTATGTGCTCTACGGAATGTCCTCTAGTTGTATCAATACGTGGTTGGGGTATGTGTTCTACTGAATGCCCTCTAGTTGTATCACTGTGTGGTATTGTAGGTGTCAAGCCTATATGGTTTATCAACATATTCCTTAGAAAATGTTTTAAAAAATAGGTTTTGAACCTGCACCCAAGCGTCCAGACACCAAGCGTCTGTGGTCTACATATCCTAATTATGAATTAGTGTTTGCACACACATTTAATAGTGGATACAGGTTATATTTGGCGGTTCCAAATGTTGGCGGTTTTCAAAAACAGATTTATTGGCGGAGATTAATGTTGGCGTATTCTTCATGTTCCGCCAACATTAATAAAAACACAATAATAACGATCACAAAATAGCAACGTATACGTTTATTTATCGTCGCTACCGGTTGCCCATATGAGCGACGCTTCCTGAAGAATTCGTCATTTTAGATTTTGGAGGATAGTGCAATGATACAGACAGAGACCCAATCCAGAGTCTCCTCTGGTTCTTTTACGTGCACAGTGTAAAGCACCGACACAATACCTCGATTTAACGTCCCATCTGAAAGAATGTTAATTTTATTTGAGTCAGACAGGTGATCGAACCTGCAATTCCTGGATGACCAGTCCAGCGTGTTACCACTGGACTAAAGATCAGTCTGTATCAAATTTTGTCTCGGCAGTGCCGCTAAATTTAATATGTTTGTTGTGTAATTTTCATGTCGTGAGAATTACTTATTAGATACTAGTATATGTCAATGTACCTTTATAGCAGACAGTGGAAAATATAGGACACTTGAAAATCGCGAAAATACGTATATATAAGTATAAATATATACGTTCATTTATTAGTTCTGAATTCTATCTACTGTTAACCAACACTTTCAGGTTTACACAGATGCGATCTCTTCAGCATATGTGTCGGTTTCAGATTCTACATCTAGTTCGCCGAGATCACATCGACCACCTCCCTTTACCAACCAAAATAAAGCAATATCTGAAGGAAGTTCAGTATTACGTGGAGTACTTAGACGATTAGTCGGTTAATTGTTAGTGGATTTTATAAAGAGAAATGGTGAACCAATCTGTGATGTTAGTGGAGTTATAAAGAGAAATTGTGTACCAGTCTGTGATGTTAATGAATTTTATAAAGAGAAATGGTGAACCAGTTTGTGATGTTAGTGGAGTTTATAAAGAGAAATGGTGAACCAATCTGTGCTGTTAGTGGACTTTATAATGATAAATTGTGAACCAGTCTGTGATGTTAGTGAATTTATAAAGAGAAATTGTGAACCAGTCTGAGATGTTAATGGATTTTATAAAGAGAAATGGTGAACCAGTCTGTGATGTTAGTGGAGTTATAAAGAGAAATTGTAAACCAGTCTGTGATGTTATTGGACTTTATAAAGAGAAATGGTGAACCAGTCTGTGATGTTAGTGGACTTTATAAAGAGAAATGGTGAACCAGTCTGTGATGTTAGTGGACTTTATAAAGAGAAATGGTGAACCAATCTGTGATGTTAGTGGACTTTATAAAGAGAAATGGTGAACAAATCTGTGATGTTAGTGGACTTTATAAAGAGAAATGGTGAACCAATCTGTGATGTTAGTGGACTTTATAAAGAGAAATGGTGAAAAATCTGTGATGTTAGTGGACTTTATAAAGAGAAATGGTGAATAAGTCTGTGATGTTGGTGGATTTTATAAAGCTAAGCTGTGTGTTCCGCATTGCTTTCAAAGATTAGTTCATCCACGGGTATACATGTGTCTTTCAAAATAAGAGATTACATTTTATTTATTTTACAATGATTACGACACAAGCTTTAACAACTTGTATTAATCACTCTCGTTGGCGTGGATGAGAGCGTAAAGGAAACCGATGTACCCGGATAAAACCAACATATCCGATATGGCGACCACCGACCGCCGTACCATCTTATACTTCCCAGCCCGAGGATCTAACCAAGGTTACATTTGTGAGAAGTGAGCACGTTTACCACTGTGTTAATTGGACAGCATTTGAAAATAAAACAACATAGTGTGAATTTGCCACCTCAGGTGGTACCAATATCTTGTCTGGCGCATGGACAAGTTGTCTCACCAAGTGTAAGTTGCCTCAGCAGCCTGTCATTGTGTCCGTTCTTGTAATGCTGCAGTATGTTTAGTTTAAACAATATTTTATTTCAATGAATATACATAGTATAATAATCACAATAAGAAAATACATGTAGGATTGAGGAGAAAGCAACTTGCTTATATGGTTACCTCTTTCCTACAGTATGTTTGTGTACATTGTCTGACATTGACCGTCCTGTTGGCGGTATTTATATACCATTTGCATGTGTGGAGGTAGCCTGGGTTCCAGCCTGTCGATTTTTCATTTTTTAACTTCTGGCAAAATGACGTTTGCGAGACCATTTGTAGGGTAGTCAGTATAGATTTGCCTGGTTTCCAGTGTCGATTTTTCACTAATTTACTTATGGCAAAATTGATATGATCAGAAACTCAATACGGCCCAATTAATAGTATCCCTGTTAAAATATATGTATTTGACTGACCATGCACAAGATATCGACGCCTGCTCCAGGGCTAGTGTGGAGTATGTGTCTGTCAGTTTGATATGTATATGTGTGTGTGTGTGTGTGCGTGCGCGCGTGCGTGGTGCGTGCGTGCGTGCGTTGGCAATCTGTGTAAGTATATGCATGTGTAAATGTTTTGTCTTCGGAAGTCTTTGTACATATAAATTCCCTTTCCTGTGTTTATTGCCTGTATTTCACCATCTTTGCGGAAGTATCTTCCGTGAATTCAGGAACAGAGCACAGACGTCTGGAGTGTGGATAAATGATTCGGGGAAACAATTATTGTTTTTTAAGAACACCAAGATAAATCATTATATGCTTGACAATATGCATATATGTTTTAGGGCCATATATATATATGGCTTTGATAGTGACGGTGTGTCATTATTATTAAACTGATTTGTGTACATGGCCTTGGTAGTGATGGGGTGTCATTTTAAAACTTTCTTGGATATGACCTTAAACATGTATATGTATAGTGTCAAGCATATAGTGTATCATAGTGTTCTTAAGAAAGGTTTTTTGGCTTTGAACCAGAAATCATTTATCCAGACGCCAGTCGTCTGTGGAACAGAGATGAGTTTTTTTTGCTGTTTTGTTTCGTTAATAAATCAGTAACCTCGTCCTGTCAAATCCTACGAAAAAGGTTTAATATTTTACATATTGAATTTACAGTATGCTGCATTATATTGTGTATCATATATATACGCGCCGCTCGGGTCAATTATCTTGCACGAGTGAAGACCGGCTATTTGTCTGGTCAGCTCACACGAGAGATCACTAAAGGCGAGAACGTACCGTGCTGTTTCATCTTGTAACCATCCACAACTGAAACCAGAAAAATCAACAGATTGTTGGTTAGTTATATATATGTAACTTCGTAAGTTCTGTTCAGTACAACTAGTGTAATTGCTATCATGTATACTATAATATTATAAGCTCTCTCCTCTCTCTCTCTCTCTCTCTCTCTCTCTCTCTTTCTCTCTCTCTCTCTATATATATATATCTCTATCTCTTCTCTCTCTCTCTCTCTCTCTCTCTCACCTCTCCCTCCCCTCTCTTCTTCTCTCTCTATATATATATATACTCAATTCCAAAATAAAGTGAGCACTTTGTTTTCTGTGATTTCTCATCGCCTATTTAACCGAAAGCCTATAAATGTGGTACCAAACTTTAGATCAGACCCCGTAGAATATGGCAGACATATCAGATTTATGTCACGGTCAGTTTAAGTAGCTTTTTTATGCGAGAAAAGAGACGGTGCTAAAATCAAAGTTGCAAAAGTACTCAAAGCATCAGGTCACATTCAATAATGCATTTAAAGTTGTTTTAATCGCAGTTCTGGTGTTTTTTTCTCGATCAGTATCTTGTGTGCGCACCTCTGCTGTTGATGCAGGCGGCAATTCGACTTCGCATAGACCGCACGTAACGTCTGATTACTGCGTCAGGGATGTTATCCCACTCTTGCACGAGGGCGTTTGCCAAGTCCCTCAGGTTGTGGATATTTCCTCGGGATCTCACCCTTCTGCCAAGGTAATCCCAGATATGCTCGATTGGTTTCATATCCGGGGATATAGCAGGCCAGGGAAGCACGTCAACGTTGTTCCTGTTGAGAAACTGTCGACTGACTCGTGCCACATGGGGACGGGCGTTATCGTGCATTAGCATAGCAGGCCCATGTCGTTGAAGAAATGGAACTGCTTCAGGCTCCAAAACCTGGTCGATGTAGCCTTGCGCGTTAAGATTGCCGCGTATTACAACCAGATTTGTCTTTCGTCTTCCCATAATCCCTCCCCAAACCATTACGCTCCCGCCCCCGAATATATTCCTCTCCACGATACAACAGTTGGCGAAACGTTCCCCCTTCTCCTAAAAACACGCGTGCGACCGTCATGGTGACTCAGATTGAATCTGGACTCATCTGAGAAAAGCACTCGAGCCCACTGTTGTCGCCCCCAGCGGAAATGACGTCTCGCCCACTGCAACCGAGCAGCCCGATGACGTGCTGTCATGATCTGTCCCACATAGGGTCTCCTAGCTCGGATGGGGGCCCGGGCCTGTCTAAGACGGCGCAATACAGTCTGGCTGCTGATACCATACTGTCTCGCGGTACTAGACGCTGTTTGGAAACGACGTCGTAGGTGCGTCAACGTAATAAACCGGTCCGTTTGCCGATTCGTTACTCTTGGTCTACCGGTTCTTCGGCGATCTGCTACACCACCTGTTTGTTGGAACCGTTGGCGCAAGCGAATAATAGTGTTTCTGTGGCACCATAACGCCCTACTCACGTCAGTGACGTTGTCACCACGGGCAAGCATTGTTAATGCTTGGATACGTTGATTTTCGCTCAATCTAGGCATGTTCGTTGTATACCAATGTGAACTCAAATGTGATTTAACCGTTATGTAAGACATAAGGATTACACTAATACAAGTTTCCGGTGATATGTATATTTTCCTCAGGCTGCACGTGCAAATCATGCGAAATCAAGTCTCACAGACTAGACTGACATTTTTGCATACCACGTGGTAGATTATGCAATTGATCGATGACAAATATACTTGAGGTATACTATGCAAAATTTCTAACCGATACGTCTTCTAAATAGTGAACTATTCTAAATTCAAAAGTGCACACTTTATTTTGGAATTGAGTATATATATACCATACCTACAGACGGATCTGTAGTCCAGTGGTAACACGATGGACTGGTAATCAGGGATCGCAGGTTCGATCCCCCGTCTGACCATAATAAAATTAACAGTTTTTCAGATGGGACGTTAAACCGAGGTCTTGTGTCGGTGCTTTACACCGTGCACGTAAAAGAACCAGAGGAGATTCTAGAATGGGTCTCTGTCTGTATCATGCACTACCCTCCAAAATCTAAAATGACCAATCTCTTCAGGAGGCGTCACTCCTATGGGCAACCGGTAGCGACGATAAATAAACGTAAAAAACACACTACATGCGTAATAATTGTCAAAAACGGTCTGCCTAATCAACTTTGCTTTATTAGCCAGTGCCTAATAAACGTTTCGTGACGTCATATGTTCACAGATGGTGTGATAAACATCCGGTCATGAATATTCGGTAATCTTTCATCTACAAAAAATATTTTTTATCAGAAGATAGGATAAATAGAATGCTAGGTTACTGTCTGATACATTGTATATTATTAGACTCGTCTCCGAAACAATACAAGACTTCTCCAACTCGCCTAATAAAATTAAAAGTTATAAATGTGTGACCTAATACACGCAAATACGATTTGGACGCCATCTTGACCCAGTTTCGCGTGAACCGGTAATTAAACGCTTGCGCACATAGGACACCAGTGTACGGAGAACGTCGTTTGTTATTAAATCTCCGTTATAACAGTTAAACACATTTTAGCAATATTCTGCTTAATGCCACTTTGTTGAGTTGATTAGTGATTGTATTTGACTGTATTTTGTTGACAACCGTAAGTTAACGGCAGTCATGGGGATGGAGAAGACAGTACATTCAGAGACCGACCAAATCCGACTTGCGTATCGCTACCAGGCAAAAAGTCCCGTTGGCATAGCTCTCTTCTCGACTTGTGTGGAAGGGTGGCTGGGTGTTAGAATCCCCATTAGAATGGCTGGTTGGAAAACTTCCTCGTTAAGAATGCCATATGTGGGAAAACGTTGTGTTTTACTTTTATTTATCGTCGCTGTCGGTTACCCATATGAGCGCCGCCTCCTGTAGAGATTAGTCACTTTAAATGTTTGGAGGATTGTGCAATGATACAGACAGAGACCCAATCCAGAGTCTCTTCCTGTTCTTTAACGTGCACGGTATAAAGCACCGACACAAGACCTCGGTTATCTATATATGTATTAGGGTCACACTGGGGATCGAACCTGCGAGGGATCGAATCTGCGATCCCTGGATTCGCAGTCCAATGTGTTAACCACTGGACTACTGGCCAATATGCATATACATGTATACATTTTCGTATGAGGGTTGCCAACAAATGATATGCAGCTGGCTGACATGCGCACTCGGGGTTATGGGCATGCGCATTCGTAGTGTTAGGCAGCGTTCGTCGCGAGAAAAGGTGTGTGTTACAGTTTACGCTGTTCCAATGCTGTTCTATTTACCTGTTCCGGCAAACGGTACGCCTTCAATCGCCTTCGGCCTCCACCCACTTTAACCACGCCTAATCCCAGGTGGCCATTATTAACCCGCGATTCATTCCTTAACCCTTTCCATCATAGAAGCACCTCTTGACGCCATTACCAATACGACATACATTGACAATGTAGTAGCCAAACCAATGTTCAAAATAAAGACCAGAATCTCATGTAGTCCCAGTAATATCTATGGAGGTGAGATAGATATGGCGACTACTTATCCACTTCATGATAGCTATACAGCTGTCGTATGTATGGAGATATAATAGTATATTAACCTAATTCTCTATGAAGGAAAGGGTTAACACAAATATTGAAAAAAAGCGAATGTCTTCCGCTAAGCTATCTATACCTTTCTGTGCATGCTCAGACATTAACCTCACTTTAACTCCAGACTATTTGCAATTATGTTAGGGCTATCTGTCTGTTCAACTGGCACGATGGACCAGTAAAGGCGAGAACATACCGTGCCGGACAAGTAGTCCAGTGGTTAACACGATGGACTTATAATCCAGGCATCGCAAGTTCGATCCCCCGTCTGACCATACTAAAATTAACAGTCTTTCAGGTGTGACTTTAAACTGAGTTCTTGTGTCGGTGCTTTACATCGTGCACGTACAAGAACCAGAGGATATTCTGGAATAAATCTATGTCTGTATCATTGCATTATCCTTCAAAAATCTGAAATGACTAATCTATTCAGGAGGCGTCGCGCATATGGGCAACCGGTAGTGACGATAAATAAACGTAAAACACATATATACTGTGCCGTTAACAGATTCATATTGTAACCACCCGCAACTGAAATAAGAAACATCCACCGAATTCTTAGTTATATGCAAGTAAATTCTGTTTCATACAACCAGTTTAATTGTCTCAATACTATTCTTTTGTTTCAGTGTGCAAACTATATCTTACACACCCTATGTTAGCGTATTGACCGTTACAACTCTAACTAACAATCTTCACAATTTCAACATAGATCTCAAAACACTCCTTTCTGGCAATCTGGCCCTATCCGATCAGGAAAGCACTTTTATATTCACAAATGTTCATACCTTCACATATCTGATAGCAAGAGATTTGAATAATATTATTAGTAATGATTATTTTTACATGAGACCACAGGATAGAGGTACGAGACCTTTGGTGGCATATGGATAAAATGTCAAGTTCCTGTGATGAGACATACATTCTCTTACCTTCGTATCACCCTCTTCTCATTGTCCTTCTTATTTCTTTTGCTCGCTCGCTCTCTCTCTCTCTCTCTCACTCACTCACTCACTCACTCACTCACTCACTCACTCACTCACTCACTCACTCACTCACTCACTCTCTCATTCACTCACGCTCTCTCTCTCACTCACTCATTCACTCTCTCATTCTCTCACTCACGCTCTCTCTCACTCATTCTCACTCATTCACTCACTCACTCACGCTCTCTCTCACTCACTCATTCACTCTCTCATTCACTCACTCTCTCTCTCTCTCACTCTCTCTCTCTCTCACTCACTCATTCACTCACTCATTCACTCTCTCTCTCTCTCTCACTCACTCTCTCACTCTCTCTCTCTCTCTCTCTCTCTAACTCACTCTCTCATTCACTCACTCTCTCACTCACTCTCTCTCTCTCTCTAACTCACTCACTCATTCATTCACTCACTCACTCACAATCCATTACATTATGATACTCTAAGTCTTTATTAATGTTTAATATGTAGGTTATTTCGCATGTATTCATGTTTCACCTTTCATTCTATTTCGTAATATTTTCAGATCCATTTGTCGAACTTTACCAACTTTATAAATCAATTGCAAAATCTCAGCGTAATATACTAATGGAAAAAAGAAACTGTGCATCAGCTGCAGGCATGGCATTTTCTAATGACAAAACATAAGAACATGAGTTTTGGTATACTGTTTAATCACTGTTACCTGATGACATGATAATCTCGAAATCTGTATGATTTGACACTCGGCACCGTGGCACGTCCTTGAAGAGATGTAGGTTAAAGAGTCAGTTCACAAACTCAGTATTGTATGTGTCCACCATTTGCGTTGATGCAGGCTTGACAACAACGACGCATAGATGACACTAAGCGAGTGAAGAATGCTTGTGGAATGTTGTTCCATATCCCAACCAACAATTGTCCCAAAGCAGCTAACGTCAATGGCTGATTCTGGGCCTGACATAGACGTCGCCCCATTTAATCCCATTCGTGCTCGATAGGAGACAGGTCTGGAGAAACAGATGGCCAGGGAAGGACCGCTATGTTGTGCTGTCTCAAGAAGTCCGTCACAACACGAGCCACGTGTGGACGGGCATTATCTTGCTGAAACGTGACGTTACGTCCTTGTCCTTGAATGAACGGTTGCACATGCGGTCGAATGATTTCTTCCCTGTATCGCAGGCCTGTTAGATTGCCATTCACAATGACTAGTTGGGTCCGCCCATGAGATGTGATACCTCCCCATACCATAACGCTGCCACCACCAAACGCTCGACGTTGAACTACGCACGGGTCAGCTTACCGTTCACCAGGTGAAATCTCGACTCATCAGTGAACAGAACACCGTCCCAATCGTGTCAATTGCAAAATCTCAGCGTAATACATACAAACGTTACTGATCCTGTTTCCGATTTTGTTATTTGTAATGTTATGCATTGTTCACGCCGTATATTGTGAAATAACATATTTTAAACTATTGGCGTATACGCTCTATTGTAGCATATTACGTGTTTGAAATAAACTTAGATGCCCTTCTATTCTAATGCAAATACCTGATCATATAGCTTAACAGATAGATATAGATAGACATATCTAATCCTACTATGCGCCAACTGGGCAAGCACTGGGCAATGCATGCGAACGTCTATATTTATACTGGTCAACTGGACAAGCACTGGGCAATGCATGCGAACGTCTATATTTATACTGGTCAACTGGGCAAGCACTGGGCAATGCATGCGAACGTCTATATTTATACTGGTCAACTGGGCAAGCACTGGGCAATGCATGCGAACGTCTATATTTATACTGGTCAACTGGACAAGCACTGGGCAATGCATGCGAACGTCTATATTTATACTGGACGTTTTGAAATCGAAACTGAATGCAGGAACTTAATTTGTACAGGGAAATAACTTGGATTTAAACATTATTTATTTTTCAGTATTTGTACATGTAATCAAAAAATGAACATTTTACAGTTTATAGTTCTTCTAAATATATTGACAGGGGCGTAGCTTGGCTGAAATCGATGTATAGGCCAACTTAAAACTTAAGACGGGAGGTGGGGTCCGGGGGTCGTCCCCAGAAAAACTATTTATAGCGTATATAATTTACAACAACAACATGAACGGATTTATACTGTAATAGACACTATTTATGCAGGTAAAACAAGACAGGTATCGTCAATCGCTCTGATTTCGTACCTCGCCCGTTTCTTGATCTTTGTTTATTCACAGAAACTTGAAATGTTATCCCTAAGCCACCAAAGGTCTCGTACCTCTATCCTAGGACACACACCCCCCCTCTATTAAAAAGAGAGTGGGGTGTCCTAGGATAGAGGTACGAGACCTTTTGTGGCTTATGGATACAATTTCAAGTATACTGTTCAAGTAAGTTTATTTACGTGACTTTATTTACTTCCTTAAAGCGAATGACATCACCGCTCAGTCTCTAAGTGACATGTGCTGTGTTTAAAGGGTTCACTATAACTGTTCAAAGAGAAAATAGGTATTCGAAAAAACAGGTAAATATGCACATTTTATCTCGAAAATATTTAAATGTTGATGTTTTCATTAATCCATTAATCCCATTTATGACTGTTTTGGCACTTTACAATAATGTTGGTTATAATTATGTTGATATATAACAATAATGTTGGTTATAAATATGTTGATATGTAACTATAATGTTGGTTATAAATATGTTGATATATAACTATAATGTTGGTTATAAATATGTTGATATGTAACTATAATGTTGGTTATAATTATGTTGATATATAACAATAATGTTGGTTATAAATATGTTGATATATAACAATAATGTTGGTTATAATTGTGTTGATATATAACAATAATGTTGGTTATAATTGTGTTGATATATAACTATAATGTTGGTTATAATTGTGTTGATATATAACAATAATGTTGGTTATAAATATGTTGATATATAACTATAATGTTGGTTATAATTGTGTTGATATGTAATTATAATGTTGGTTATAATTATTTTGATATGTAACTATAATGTTAGTTATAAATATGTTGATATGTAATTATAATTTTGGTTATAATTATTTTGATATATAACTATAATGTCCTTCTCCCTTGTATAGCTTGCACTTCTCCCTCGTATACCTTACACTTCTCCCTTGTATAGCTTGCAATTATCCCTTATATATCTTGCACTTCTCCCTTGTATACTGTGGCAACTGGCCTGTATATTATTTACACTCATGTTAGAACTGATTGGGTGGGGAAATCTTTAATTTTGTTTACCGAGATTTGGGATTTGATATTTGGCAAATTGATTAAAAATTGTTCGTAGAAAGTTACCTGGTGACTCCTTTCATGTTTTAGCTTAAGTGCTAGCGGCCACGAATACATTGACTGTATAATCGTTTTAACCATGCCTGTAATGTTTACTTGTATCAGGAAGCTATGTGTGCATTGTGCGAGACTGGGAGTGACGTCACGCAATCAAAGTATCGTGTGGTGCTTTGTGTATGTCCTATCAAAAGTGACAGCTACCGATATTTAGAGCATAATCTTAATTCACGTATATGCACACATGGCCGCACCTAGGTAATTTAATTACAAATGTAGTATTTGTATGTGTTTAGTATAAGTTTACACATTTTTATTGATAAACACATTTTATTTTATGCTAATTGATGAAATACAGTGTTCTATCAGTGAGATATAATCCATATCTCATCAGTGAGATATGGATTATATCTCACTGCCGGCCTACTTATTTATTATCTCCCTTCCCAATACACTATTCTTGCACTATTACTCTCCCTTTAAATGCTTTGACAACAACAAACAACAAATCAACCGTCTGCTATTGAATAATAATATATAAACAATTAATAGCTCTAACAAAATTTAAATAAATAAAAAATGGAATCTAACAATATTGAGGATATGTACCTGGAATGTAAAATAATTGTATCATCCGATGTTGTTGTTTTTTTCTCACAAACTTGCACCGTGTCACACGTGTCATTTAATTTTCACCGTTTACCTGGCTTCAATGACACTATTTACCTGTATTATTGTTTTTGTTATGAAACAAATCAAAAGCGAAATACAACTGACAATGTCTCTAATTTTGTCCTGCAAATTGAAACAATAAATCCAAATTAAATTAAGGCCTGCTCTGGCTCTTAATTTTTTGTAGCCAAATCTGCGTTTCCTTTAGCCAATTCCGACGCGCGCCATTTTCCCCAAACAGAGTATTTAAGCAGAGCAATTGCACCACCTAAGTGCTGTATGCCCATAAACTACAACTGAGGTAAGGGTTACATACTGCTTTCCTTTGATATTCAAATTAACTTACACAATTAACGACAACAAAAACAAAACAAAAGTTGCGACATACTTACGTCTAACCACAGGAACTTGAAATTTTATCAATAAGCCACCAACGGTCTCTTGCCTATATCCTAGGACACCCCCCTCTACTTGAAATGTTATCAATAAGCCACCAACGGTCTCTTGCCTATATCCTAGGACAACCCTACGCGCTCGTGAAAATATTTGAAATGTTCTCACTTCTCAGTGAGATATATTCCATATTCACTCAAAACAAACAAATATCCTCTATGTATACATTTGTCAAAATTCCGCTTGAGCGTGGCGTAATTCCATGGCAATTCCGCCATATTACGCTAGGAGTCGTTACGCCAGGCGAGTTTTACGCCATGTTACGCCAGCGTGGATGACGCCGGTGGATTTCACGTCAGATTACGCCGTTTCACGCTATTTTACGCCAGGTCTGGCAGAATTCGTCTAATAGTATATAAGGACCGATTTTTCAGTATGAGAACAGAACAGACTTTCACCGAGAACAGACTTTCACCGAGAACGGAATCTCACATTGAATTTACTATAGGAACATAATTTATTGGTTAATGAGTTTTGATTGATTTAAGAAGATAACATTAAATTAATACACAATTGAATAAACAAGGTTATTTGATTACCATTACAATACATCGTATAGTTAATGACATGCATTGTTTTAAGTTGTAGCTGCTTAGATACATGTACTTTAGAGAAATTGCATACATGCAGCATATGAATAGGTCTATATTACGCATGGACTTGTCTCATAAAACACTGTATAATAGAAACGTTGATACTCGTGATTCATTAACCCCCACTCTGTGTGGCACTTCTAACGCTACCACGAATATCGGATAAGAGAGGCGCCACAATACCTTACACTTCTCCCTTGTATACCTTACACTTCTCCCTCGTATACGTTGCACATCTCCCTTGTATACCTTACACTTCGTCCTTGTATATCTTGCACTTCTCCCTTGTATACCTTGCACTTCTCCCATGTGATCCCCTGTCGTACGCTTCTCATTTGTATACCTTGTACTTCTCGCTTGTATACCTTGCACTTCTCCCGTGTATACCTTGCACTCCTTCCTTGTATCCCTTGTGATTCTCGCACATATACCATGTCTCCCCTGACCCCCCCCCCCACTGTATACATTCCGCTTCACATTAGTATGAAGTTCTAGTTTTAGCCTTGAAGGGTCATCTTGTGGTTACATGTAAATCTATGCTTGACGTATTATTTCAGGACTCTGCTGTAACACAAATGCACAGATGGCAGCTAACAATCAGCATTCGGCAACTTTACCCGCTAGTCTAGGTCACAGCGTGCAGCAGACTGACGAAAATGAAAATGTCATCGCAAAACTGAAGAAAAAGCTTACACTGAAAAAAAGGAAGAATCAGGTTGAGGTCAACACTGGGGCATGCGCAAACGTGTCCGGTGTGTCGTTTAAAATAATAGAACGTGATTTTGATCCAAACTGTGAAAGAGGTGATGATGTGAAATTAAGAGATATTGCTTCTCAGATAGATGGAGAGGACGACTTCCAACTAGATGGTGATCAAGGCTATCAGGAGTATGTCAATGGTGTGAAACGTGAAGAACATGCGACAATCACTCATGATGTGGAAACACGAATCAGTGACCAGTGTTATGCTGACAATATAACTAATACAGTCGGTGTGAATGTTCAAGCAGGTTTCACGCCAGAGAACTCACAAGATGTCGACACTGTCGGTGAGTATAATGATTCTGAAATAAGGTTGGTCCCACAATCTGAGAGTTTGTCACTTGACGACCTTTCCCTGAAACCGGTCAAGGCCGGGATATGTTGCTATGGTGACATCAGTGAGTATTATTATTTTCAGTATTTGTACATGTAATCAAAAAATGAACATTTTACAGTTTATAGTTCTTCTAAAGATATTGACAGGGGCGTAGCGTAGTGATGATATGTTACAGTGGTTTACAAGTCAGCGACCTTAACCACTCGACCACGGAGGCGAAACGGAAGTAGAGCTTATATAGTTTCTCTCCTTGAAAATTTATTTTATATGTAATAGATCTGCCAGACTGTTAGAATTATGGTGCCTGTCTAAACTGTGTACATGTAGTTATCTATACAGCTTGCAGTAAATGTACTTGCTTGGCTAAGAGAACAATGGGTTTACTGGCTAGTGATCTGTCGTTGTTGTTGTTATTATTATTATACCAGATTTGTATAGCACTCTTTTCCTACAGAAATTATACGTTCAAAAGTGCTTAATATTAATTTAGCTTAGAAGACATTTTTACAACATACATTACAATAGTAAACAGACAACAATTTGGTAGGAATAAAAAACAAATATAACAATGTAAAATGTATATTAAACTTATTAGTAAAAATATATAAAAGAATAAAGGTTAAGAATCATAATACATAATGCTATAGATACGTCGTTAGATGGAACACACCAAACTAAAATCTACTTCCAAGAGGTGTATCACAGAGTGTAGCCGGTCCAATGATTGGGATGATCCCTATGCTACCTACGAGGCACCCGCTACACATGTGGCACTCTCCTCGGAATATACTCCATTTGACTGTTACACCAATACTATTCTCACATGTTCTAAATGTTTCCTGTCATTCTCAATTTACTCTGAAGGCATCAGTTCAAGGAGTAGCAGTCTCGACCTATCGGCCGAAGACTTTGTCCTGGAACAGGCAATGCTGAGTGTGCTGATGCAATAAAGTCAGGAGCAATACAGAACATTTCTATATCCCATGAAATACTGATTGATCATGCCATTGGCGGAAGGAATGATGAATAAAGAGTGAGAGGAGCAATAAGTGCCGACATTTATGCTAATCCAACATTTTGTTCAAAAAAGACCAAAGCTAGTTGTAGATAGCAATAATGCAGATATATCTGAACATGTATAGAAATCTGACCAAAATACTGACAACGCCTACCAGGGCCAGCAATATGCCTTGCTAGGGTCGTTGGTTAGAGACTCACTTAATGAATGGTTTATAAATAACGAGTTGTCAAATCCTCAGAAGCTATGTGTATTGTCTCTAATTTATAAAAACATGATCCAACAAACGTAGAAAACTGACGTCCTATTACATTGTTTACTGTTGATTATAAAACTGCGGCAAGAGTTCTAACCAATAGAGTACAAAAAGTAATTCATAACATTATAAACACACACCAGCAATGGTATATTAAGAATAGATTTATCGGATACAATTTAAGGCAAATACAAAACATAATAGACTATACAGAACATTTACAAATTGATGGGGCTCTTTTATTCTTAGATTTTCGTAAAGCCTTCGATACGGTCGAACGGCATTTTCGGTTCGCTGTTCTGGAATATATTGGTTTTAAGCCTAGTTTTATAACTTGGATAAAAACTCTATATAACAATTGTAAATCGTGTATTTTAAATAACGGTTGGAAATCAGAAACATTTAAGCTAAAACGAGGAATTCATCAAGGATGTCCGATTTCAGCTCTCCAATTCATACTTGTAGCAGAGCTCTTAATATTAGGAACTCTGAGGAAATCAAAGGGATTATTGTTAACACAGACACAGGTAAACGATCATTAATAAAGATACAACACTATTTTTAGGTAAAAAGGTAGAAATAAATAAAGCTTTAGATCTAATTTTAGAATTTGGGAACTACTCGGGGTTAAGACTCTTCAAAGCAAAAACGGAAGGTATGTGGATTGGCAAAACTAAAACAAGCTAGAAACAAAGAGGTGGCATGATAAACAAGTTAAAGCTTTAGGTATTTATATTGGACCCGATAAAGAAATATGCGCAATGCTTAATTGGCAGGGAAATTATCCAAGTGCAACACGTTAATTGAAAGGTGGAATAAACGTAATCTATCTATGTTTGGCAAGGTTCAAATAATAAAATCTCTGATAATCCCTAAATTTACATATGCAATCCATTATCTGGTTGTACCAAAACAAGATATAAACAAATTGATATTTAACTTTCTATGGAATGGCAAAAGAGAAAAAATAAACATAACTACTCTTATTGGAAATAGGAACAATGGAGATATAGACATGATTGATTTAGAAGCATATACAACTTCAATACATATTAAATGGGTAAAAGCGTTATTAAACAAATCTAAACGAAAGCTATACTAAATTATTATTATAAACACGATGGTGCCAATTTCTTGCATTCTTTTATGAATGCAGACAGTATCAAAAGTCTTAATACAAACCAGAGTCTATCAGAGTTTTATAACAACTTTCTTGACTTATGGACCTCCTTGAATTGAATAATAAAACTCAAATAAAATGTAACACTTTTGATGAAATTAGAAAATAAATAACATGGGGAAACAGATTCATAAAATAAACGGGAAAGAGTCTAATATTCACCTACTGGATTAATTCAAACATTATTTTTATAAATGATTTAATAGACGAGAATGGAGAATTAAAAGAGACAGTGACAAGGCAGAACTTAATAAACAGATTAAATTGGATAGCTGAATTCTCCCAGCTTTAATACAATCCGTAAAACATGGCAAGAAATAATTATGTAAAAATGTCTCGATTAACTTATGTAAACACTGAATTAGATATAAATATTAATAATAAATGTCTTCATAAAATGAAAAATAAAGATATTTATCACTACCTGGTGTCTAAATCGTTCACCAACCATATATACTACTGGGTGCACCATTGTAATGAAGAAATCCATTGGGAACATTTCTACAAAATGATACATAAACTACAAGATAATAAAATTAAAGAATATAAATATAAACTAGTTAATAAGATATTCCCACCAACAGAGATAAGATTTAAATGGAGGATGCCTAGGTCACCTAATTGTCATATTTGCAAAACAATTGAAACATCTAATCATGTATTTACTGAATGTCCAGCTACAAACGTCGTATTTACTGAATGTCCAGCTACAAAAGTCGTATTGCTTTACCGTTCTATATAGGACAGTTCAAACCTTTTCCGCTAAATATCGGATTAACTCGTTGCATGCTGGGTAAGAAAATGGCTACAAATAGTTCAAATAATTGTTAAATAAATGTTCTTTTCTTAGTTGTAACTGGAATGTCTGCGGAAATGTCATGGCATTTCATTATGACACAATTCTAATGAAATTCTACTACACAATTTTAATGAAATTCCGGTATTTTATTTAAACCGCTAGCGTAAAATGGATGAAGTACATACGATTTTTAAGACCTGTGGAATAAAAACAAATCTAAGACGTTTGAAATATATAGTATGTTAATTGGCTATAACATTTACTAACCGAAATATTATTTTATGAACACCATACTGTCATTGCTAGGTTACACAATATACAAGGCTTATTTTGTAAGTGATAGTAAGAGAGAAAGGGAATTTGATATATATCAATTATTCAAATTTAAAATAATGTACGAATATATATTGCATCAAAATATAAATAACATGTTTGTAAATCAGACATACAGATATTGTAATTATGCTATAATATCATGTTATCAATAACATCTACATTCTTATTAAATACATGTATTACTGATTACATGTAGGTACTGCATGTGAAATAGCTCATGCAGCAATTGTTTTGTTGTTGTTTTTTCAATCACATTTACATTCATAGTTATTATTATAAGTTATGTATTGCATATTTTGTTGAAAACTGCTTAACACTTTGTACATATGGATATAAAAATATAAAAGAAAAATTAACGACGCCATCGAGCTTCACCAAAAAACAAAAAATATGCCTTGCAGTTGATAACAAGAGTAAGAACATAAAGCTAAGAAAGCAAAAGAGAGATAATTGCCCCTTGAGGCAACCTCACTCCAAACGAGAAATTACAGACTGCATTTAGAAATGAAGAAAATGTAGAAGTAGTTAAAGAGGTATTGCATGATTGTGGGAATGATGAAAATGCCGAGGGCTTTAATGTGGATAGTTAAAGAGGTATTGCATGATTGTGGGAATGATGAAAATGCCGAGGGCTTTAATGTGGATGATGCATTTGAAATAGAAGGAAGTCACCTTTCTGTGTCAGATTGCATCGTTGAAATGTATGGTAGAGAGAGACATATTGATGCGGATTTTGAAGAAACAGAAAAACAAGAAGTTGTAGCAGCAGAGAAGTTAACTGATGTATGCATACATATACTTGTGTCAGATAATGTAGATAAACAAACTAAGGTTACTTAGATGCTGACCGTGGTTTCCATTTCAAATACCACAGATATATCTTGTGTAGAAAATATTAAAGACTTAAAATGTGATAGTGCAATAGGAAATAATGATGATCTTCATCAAAATTACACTGATACTCATCGCAATAGTGATCATTTTCATCAAAGCAATGTATATATTGTAGAGACATATGATGCCACTGATCAAAAGCTGACATACAATACAGATAAAGTAAATGTAACCGAAGTCGGTGTCGCAAATGTTATGACTTCACAGGAATTACATCATGTGGTCTGTGAGGAAACAAACCCATGTTTGTATGAGGATACAGAGCCAGCGCATATGTCATTGTCTGAATCCATGGGTTGGTCTGTGGAGACGGTCAATGTTGATCACTCAACAATAAACTGTAGCAGTCCTCACACCATTCCTAATGTTAATTCCAAAGCCGATGAACTGACAGTCAATCTTGTACTTGCTCACAATAAGTTGTACAAAGCCGATGGACTGACAGTTAAACTTGCACTTGGTCACAATAAGTTGTACAAAGCATATAGACTGACTGTTAAACTTGCACTTGGTCACAATAAGTTGTCCAAAGCCGATAGACTGACTGTTAAACTTGCACTTGGTCACAATAAGTTGTACAAAGCCGATAGACTGACAGTCAATCTTGTACTTGGTCACAATAAGTTGTACACATCCTATATATACTGACTGTTAAACTTGTACTTGGTCACAATAAGTTGTACAACGCCTATATATACTGACTGTTAAACTTGCACTTGGTCACACTAAGTTGTACAAAGCCGATAGACTGACAGTTAAACTTGCACTTGGTCACAATAAGTTGTACAAAGCCTATATATACTGACTGTTAAACTTGCACTTGGTCACAATAAGTTGTACAAAGCCGATAGACTGACAGTTAAACTTGTACTTGCTCACTATAAGTTGTACAAAGCCGATAGACTGACAGTCAAACTTGTACTTGGTCACAATAAGTTATACAAAGCCTATATATACTGACTGTTAAACTTGCACTTGGTCACAATACGTTGTACAAAGCCGATAGACTGACAGTTAAACTTGTACTTGGTCACAATAAGTTGTACAAAGCCTATATATACTGACTGTTAAACTTGTACTTGCTCACAATAAGTTGTACAAAGCCGATAGACTGACAGTCAAACTTGTACTTGGTCACAATAAGTTGTACACAGCCGATGGACTGACAGTCAAACTTGTACTTGGTCACAATAAGTTGTACAAAACCTATAGATTGACAGTTAAACTTGTACTTGCTCACAATAAGTTGTACAAAGCCTATAGACTGACAGTTAAACTTGTACTTGGTCACAATAAGTTGTACAAGGCATATATACTGACAGTTAAGCGTGTACTTGCTCACAATAAGTTGTACAAGGCATATATACTGACAGTTAAGCGTGTACTTGCTCACAATAAGTTGTACAATGCATATATACTGACAGTCAAACTTGTACAGTGGAACCTCCACTAAAGGTCACCTCCGGTGAGCGGTCATGTACATATCCTATATACTGACAGTCAATATTGTACTTGGTCACAATAAATTGTACAAAGCCTATAGACTGACAGTCAAACTTGTACTTGCTCACAATAAATTGTACAAAGCATATAGACTGATAGTCAAACTTGTACTTGCTCACAATAAGTCGTCCAAAGCCGATAGACTGACAGTTAAACTTGTACTTGCTCACAATAAGTTGTACAAAGCCGATAGACTGACAGTTAAACTTGTACTTGCTCACAATAAGTCGTCCAAAGCCGATAGACTGACAGTCAAATTTTTACTTGCTCACAATAAGTTGTCCAAAGCCGATAGACTGACAGTTAAACGTGTACTTGCTCACAATAAGTTGTACAAGGCATATAGACTGACAGTTAAGCGTGTACTTGCTCACAATAAGTTGTACAAGGCATATAGACTGACAGTTAAGCGTGTACTTGCTCACAATAAGTTGTACAAGGCATATATATATATGCTGACAGTTAAGCGTGTACTTGCTCACAATAAGTTGTACAAGGCATATATACTGACAGTTAAGCGTGTACTTGCTCACAATAAGTTGTACAAGGCATATATACTGACAGTTAAGCGTGTACTTGCTCACAATAAGTTGTACAATGCATATATACTGACAGTCAAACTTGTACAGTGGAACCTCTACTAACGGTCACCTCCGGTGAGCGGTCATGTACATATCCTATATACTGACAGTCAATATTGTACTTGGTCACAATAAATTGTACAAAGCCTATAGACTGACAGTCAAACTTGTACTTGCTCACAATAAATTGTACAAAGCCTATAGACTGACAGTCAAACTTGTACTTGCTCACAATAAGTCGTCCAAAGCCGATAGACTGACAGTTAAACTTGTACTTGCTCACACTAAGTTGTACAAAGCCGATAGACTGACAGTCAAACTTGTACTTGCTCACAATAAGTCGTCCAAAGCCGATAGACTGACAGTTAAACTTGTACTTGCTCACAATACGTTGTCCAAAGCCGATAGACTGACAGTTAAACTTGTACTTGCTCACAATAAGTCGTCCAAAGCCGATAGACTGACAGTCAAACTTGTACTTGCTCACACTAAGTTGTCCAAAGCCGATAGACTGACAGTTAAACGTGTACTTGCTCACAATAAGTTGTACAAGGCATATAGACTGACAGTTAAGCGTGTACTTGCTCACAATAAGTTGTACAAGCCATATATACTGACAGTTAAGCGTGTACTTGATCACAATAAGTTGTACAAGGCATCTATACTGACAGTTAAGCGTGTACTTGCTCACAATAAGTTGTGCATGGCATATAGACTGACAGTTAAACTTGTACTTGCTCACAAAAAGTTGTACAATCCGATATACTGACAGTTAAACTGGTACCTTTTTCATACTTTATTTATTTTACAACGATTGCAAAGCAAATTTTAACAACTTATATTAATCACTCCTGTTGGCTTGGATGAAAGCGTATATGTGGTAATTCATATGGGTAGACTGACAGTTAAACTTTTACTTGCTCACAATAAGTTGTACATATCCTATATACTGACAGTCAAACTTGTACATTCTCACAATAAGTTGTACAATGCCTATAGACTGACAGTCAAACTTGTACATTCTCACAATAAGTTGTACAAAGCCGATAGACGGACAGTCAATATTGTACTTGCTCACAATAAGTTGTACAAAGCCTATAGACTGACAGTTAAGCGTGTACTTGCTCACACTAAATTGTACAAAGCCTATAGACTGACAGTTAAACTTGTACTTGGTCACAATAAATTGTACAAAGCCTATAGACTGACAGTTAAGCGTGTACTTGCTCACAATAAGTTGTCCAAAGCCGATATACTGACAGTTAAACTAGATATTTGCTGTTGTTTCGATCTGGCCAAGATTCTAACTCTAATCTCAATCTCGATGTAAAGCTATCTGATTGGTTGAGCTGAGTGCAACTCTCATATTTCACCAATCAAATGTCTTGAGCTCGAATTCGACATCTGAGAAACGTTTTATAATCTTGGTTCCTGGTTTCGACTTTTGTTGCTGCTGTTGTTGTATTGTTTAATCTTTGTGTAACCTTTAGATTTCATTTCAATTCACTTGTATTTATTGTGTATATAAATATATATTGAAATTTATGTTATATAATGTTGAATACATATGTGTATATATGTGTGTATATATTTGTGTATATATTTGTGTATATATATGTGTATATATTTGTGTATATATTTGTGTATAATATTATATTGTAGCAGACAATAAATCAGTAATGTGTTTTACTTATTTGTAACTGTAAACTCAAATATGTCATGGAATTATATTAGAATTGTATCATTATGACATGTTTCACGACTATTTTCAATGCTAGCTTGCAATTAATTAATTAGCATGGGTGCCTGGCTACAGCTGCTCTCATTGTCTTTGTTCAATCTTGTATTTCAAGTAAGCCTTGGTGCCTGGCTTCAGCTGCTCTCATTGTCTTTGTTCAATCTTGTATTTCAAGTAAGCCTTGGTGCCTGGCTTCAGCTGCTCTCATTGTCTTTGTTCAATCTTGTATTTCAAGTAAGCCTTGGTGCCTGGCTTCAGCTGCTCTCATTGTCTTTGTTCAATCTTGTATTTCAAGTAAGCCTTGGTGCCTGGCTTCAGCTGCTCTCATTGTCTTTGTTCAATCTTGTATTTCAAGTAAGCCTTGGTGCCTGGCTTCAGCTGCTCTCATTGTCTTTGTTCAATCTTGTATTTCAAGTAAGCCTTGGTGCCTGGCTTCAGCTGCTCTCATTGTCTTTGTTCAATCTTGTATTTCAAGTAAGCCTTGGTGCCTGGCTTCAGCTGTTCTCATTGTCTTTGTTCAATCTTGTATTTCAAGTAAGCCTTGGTGCCTGGCTTCAGCTGTTCTCACTGTCTTTGTTCAATCTTGTATTTCAAGTAAGCCTTGGTGCCTGGCTTCAGCTGTTCTCATTGTCTTTGTTCAATCTTGTATTTCAAGTTAGCCTTGGTGCCTGGCTTCAGCTGTTCTCATTGTCTTTGTTCAATCTTGTATTTCAAGTTAGCCTTGGTGCCTGGCTTAAGCTGTTCTCACTGTCTTTGTTCAATCTTGTATTTCAAGTAAGCCTTGGTGCCTGGTTTCAGCTGTTCGCACTGTCTTTGTTCAATCTTGTATTTCAAGTAAGCCTTGGTGCCTGGCTTCAGCTGTTCTCATTGTCTTTGTTCAATCTTGTATTTCAAGTTAGCCTTGGTGCCTGGCTTCAGCTGTTCTCATTGTCTTTGTTCAATCTTGTATTTCAAGTTAGCCTTGGTGCCTGGCTTCAGCTGCTCTCATTGTCTTTGTTCAATCTTGTATTTCAAGTAAGCCTTGGTGCCTGGCTTCAGCTGCTCTCATTGTCTTTGTTCAATCTTGTATTTCAAGTAAGCCTTGGTGCCTGGCTTCAGCTGCTCTCATTGTCTTTGTTCAATCTTGTATTTCAAGTAAGCCTTGGTGCCTGGCTTCAGCTGCTCTCATTGTCTTTGTTCAATCTTGTATTTCAAGTAAGCCTTGGTGCCTGGCTTCAGCTGTTCTCAATGTCTTTGTTTAATCTTGTATTTCAAGTAAGCCTTGGTGCCTGGCTTCAGCTGTTCTCACTGTCTTTGTTCAATCTTGTATTTCAAGTAAGCCTTGGTGCCTGGCTTCAGCTGTTCTCATTGTCTTTGTTCAATCTTGTATTTCAAGTTAGCATTGGTGCCTGGCTTCAGCTGTTCTCATTGTCTTTGTTCAATCTTGTATTTCAAGTTAGCCTTGGTGCCTGGCTTAAGCTGTTCTCACTGTCTTTGTTCAATCTTGTATTTCAAGTAAGCCTTGGTGCCTGGTTTCAGCTGTTCGCACTGTCTTTGTTCAATCTTGTATTTCAAGTAAGCCTTGGTGCCTGGCTTCAGCTGTTCTCATTGTCTTTGTTCAATCTTGTATTTCAAGTTAGCCTTGGTGCCTGGCTTCAGCTGCTCTCATTGTCTTTGTTCAATCTTGTATTTCAAGTAAGCCTTGGTGCCTGGCTTCAGCTGCTCTCATTGTCTTTGTTCAATCTTGTATTTCAAGTAAGCCTTGGTGCCTGGCTTCAGCTGCTCTCATTGTCTTTGTTCAATCTTGTATTTCAAGTAAGCCTTGGTGCCTGGCTTCAACTGTTCTCATTGTCTTTGTTCAATCTTGTATTTCAAGTTAGCATTGGTGCCTGGCTTCAGCTGTTCTCATTGTCTTTGTTCAATCTTGTATTTCAAGTTAGCCTTGGTGCCTGGCTTAAGCTGTTCTCACTGTCTTTGTTCAATCTTGTATTTCAAGTAAGCCTTGGTGCCTGGTTTCAGCTGTTCGCACTGTCTTTGTTCAATCTTGTATTTCAAGTAAGCCTTGGTGCCTGGCTTCAGCTGTTCTCATTGTCTTTGTTCAATCTTATATTTCAAGTTAGCCTTGGTGCCTGGCTTCAGCTGTTCTTATTGTCTTTGTTCAATCTTGTATTTCAAGTTAGCCTTGGTGCCTGGCTTCAGCTGTTCTTATTGTCTTTGTTCAATCTTGTATTTCAAGTTAGCATTGGTGCCTGGCTTCAGCTGTTCTTATTGTCTTTGTTCAATCTTGTATTTCAAGTTAGCCTTGGTGCCTGGCTTAAGCTGTTCTCACTGTCTTTGTTCAATCTTGTATTTCAAGTAAGCCTTGGTGCCTGGTTTCAGCTGTTCTCATTGTCTTTGTTCAATCTTGTATTTCAAGTTAGCATTGGTGCCTGGCTTCAGCTGTTCTCATTGTCTTTGTTCAATCTTGTATTTCAGGATATTCTCAGGACTTCACGGAGAGTATGAGAAAATTGAAGGATGTAAGTACTAGGTGTATATAAGATAATTGATCGCGTAAGATGTAAATCCAGGACCATGAATATGTACCTTTATATAATTCAGGATTTCTAATATTTTCAAAATCAAAACCGCCACAATACCACAGCAATCCCATGACCTTTCAACACATGTGCATGCATCCTCACCCCAGTGTGATCAACCTTGTCAAATCCATAACAATAATATCTGTTTGTTTCGATTGGCATATACCTATTGTGTGAAGGAGATAGCTGAGATTCACAAATATGCTTCGATCCGAGGCCGTGCTGCTCGAATTGGCTTATCGAAATGAGTGATAATGTTGAAGACCGAAATATGCACAAATATTTAGATGAGAGAAATTGGCCTGTAGTTAACTTACTGACCTTGGACTTTGGGCCTTGTTATAGACAGGGCCACTGCACGACTGCATTTCTCTGATGGAACACTGCCTGATTCTAAGGATAAGATAAATGGTGGTGAGGATGGGAGCAATCTCTTGGTGTAGCTCTTTAAGGATCTTGTGAGATATCTCAACCGGACCTGAGGCGTTATTTTGAGATATCCCCTGGATTAGCTTGTCAACACCAACGACTGATATTGAGATCAATGGCATATTGGGTGCTGACTCTATAGATGAAACAACGTGTTCGAGCAGCTGCTTCAAGCTTAATTGTTTGGTTTTGGAGAACACTGATTCAAATTGTTTATTCAAGAGATGTTTGCTTGGGTAACAGGGTCAGTGTAAGTGGTATCATCGTGCATTATGGGTTCTTTAGGCGTGCTACACCACCACAGTCTTCTGTTTTCGTATGTTTTACAAGTGATTAGAACTTTGTATTGTTGCCTGGTTGTGAATTGCCCATGAATATGACGGATTCGAAATATTACAGTCTCTCGCACATTTCCATAGCCATCATCATCATTATCATCGTCGTCGTCTCATCATCATCATCAGCAGCAGCAGCAGCAGCAGCAGCAGCATCATCAACATTAACATCATTAACAGCATCAGTTACTGTCAGAATAGAGTTCCTGTTGACGAGCATCTAACATCACTTCCATTATTCTGTACTATATTACAATATTCCCAGTGTGGTTGGTATTACATCACTTCAATTATGCTATACTCTATTACAATACTTCCAGTGCGGTTGATATTACGTCACTTCCATTATTCTATACTCTATTACAATACTTCCAGTGTGGTTGGTATTGCATCACTTCCATTATGCTATGCTCTATTACAATACTTCCAGTGTGGTTGGTATTGCATCACTTCCATTATGCTGTACTCTATTACAATACTTCCAGTGTGGTTGGTATTACATCTCTTCCATTATACTGTACTCTATTACAATACTTCCAGTGTGGTTGGTATTACATCTCTTCCATTATGCTGTACTCTATTACAATACTTCCAGTGTGGTTGGTATTGCATCACATCCATTATCCTGTACTCTATTACAATGCTTCCATTCGGATTGGTATTGCATCTCTTTCATTATGCTGTATTCTATTACAATACTTCCATTCGGGTTGGTATTGCATCACTTCCAGTATTCTGTACTCTATTACAATACTTCCATTCGGGTTGGTATTGTATCACTTTCATTTTGCTGTACTCTATTACAATCCTTCCAGTGTGGTTGATATTACATCACTTCCATTATTCTGTACTCTATTACAATACTTCCAGTGTGGTTGGTATTGCATCACATCCATTATCCTATACTCTATTACAATACTTCCATTCGGGTTGGTATTGCATCTCTTTCATTATGCTGTACTCTATTACAATACTTACAGTGTGGCTGGTATTGCATCACTTCCATTATTCTGTACTCTATTACAATACTTCCAGTGTGGTTGGTATTGCATCACATCCATTATGCCGTACTCTATTACAATACTTCCAGTGTGGTTGGTATTACATCTCTTCCATTATGCTGTACTCTATTACAATACTTCCAGTGTGGTTGGTATTGCATCACATCCATTATCCTGTACTCTATTACAATGCTTCCATTCGGATTGGTATTGCATCTCTTTCATTATGCTGTATTCTATTACAATACTTCCATTCGGGTTGGTATTGCATCACTTCCAGTATTCTGTACTCTATTACAATACTTCCATTCGGGTTGGTATTGTATCACTTTCATTTTGCTGTACTCTATTACAATCCTTCCAGTGTGGTTGATATTACATCACTTCCATTATTCTGTACTCTATTACAATACTTACAGTGTGGCTGGTATTGCATCACTTCCATTATTCTGTACTCTATTACAATACTTCCAGTGTGGTTGGTATTGCATCACATCCATTATGCCGTACTCTATTACAATGCTTCCCGTGTGGTTGGTATTACATCACTTCCATTATTCTGTACTCTATTACAATGCTTCCAGTGTGGTTGGTATTGCATCACTTCCATTATTCTGTACTCTATTACAATACTTCCAGTGTGGTTGGTATTACATCACATCCATTATGCCGTACTCTATTACAATACTTCCCGTGTGGTTGGTATTGCGTGACTTCCATTATTCTGTACTCTATTACAATACTTCCAGTGCGGTTGGTATTACATCACTTCCAATATTCTGTATTCTATTATAAATACTTCCAGTGTGGTTGGTATTGGGGACCGCTGAGTTTGGAAGAAACAGCACGCACACTAGCAAATCAACCTGATGGCGCGTTTCTCATGCGAGACAGTTCAAACGAAAACTACATTCTTAGTTTGTCATATAAACACCACGGTAAAATCAGTCACTCCAGAATTGGATACAGTGAAGGTATATTATATATAAAGACAAGACATCCGTCTATCCTCTTTTTGAAGTTAAAACACTATCGTGACGTCATACCTTTGTAGTTGTAGTCCATTATTAGTAATATTAGACTGCTTTCAAAAGGCCAGAATATTATATTAAATCCTATGCTTACATGTACGAAGTTAACAATTTTAATACTAATAGTATGATCGTGTTATATAAATGTATATATTAAGTACGATTTATGCCTTAAATCGGATTCAATATTATGCATATTGGATCGTTTTCGGCTTATATCTTATACATACAATACATATCTCTTTGTGTGTTTTGCGTTTATTTATCGCCGCTACCGGTTGCCCATATGAGCGACGCCTCCTGAAGAGATTAGTCATTTTAGATTTTGGAGGATAGTGCAATGACACAGACAGAGACCCATTCCAGAGTCTCCTCTGGTTCTGTTACGTGTACGGTGTACAACCGGTAGCAACGATAAATAAACGTAAAACACACAAACGCAGTGGCTGGTCTATGAATCCTGTTCCAAGTGCAACTCGCGATATTGCTTTCAATGTTCTGTGAAATATAATATTATTATAGTTGAATATATAATGGAAGTCGCGATAACGCAGTGTTCGCTTCATGCGCGAAAGGTCCGGAGTTCGAGCCCCGCTGGAGCCGTTACGATTGTGCCCTTAGGCAAGGCATTTAAATTCCACGTTGCCACGTGGCGATGGATTTCATCAGGAATGAGGTCTCGAGCGTGATTAATATAAGTTGTAAGAACTTGTTTCGCAATCGAGCTAAAATAAATTTGTATAAACTAATATATACTACAATGTACACATTCAGGAAAATTCGATTTTGAGTTCGAAGATATACATGGAAATTCCTCGATATACGAGTTCATTCAGGGCGTTTTGGAACACTCGAGAAGCGGAAGGTATCTGCATTTTGAGAACCCCAATCGGCCAGGTATACCCATTTGTATACAGCTGCTGAAGCCAGTTTCAAGGTATAAGAGCATTGTATTTAGGGCAGATGTATGTATGCCAACTATTGCACTCAATTAATTACCTTTCCCGGACGTTATGTTTTCACCCCGATGTGTTTCTTTGTCTGTCTGTTCGCAGGATTACGATCGATCTTCATTACATTTTTGGGAAGGTCCACCATGGATCTAGGATCAATTCATTAACTTTTGACGTTGATCTGGATCCAGATCACTGTGTGGTGCGGGTATGTGTGCTACTGAATGCCCTCTAGTTGTATCACTGTGTGGTGGGGGTATGTGCTCTACTGAATGCCCTCTAGTTGTATCACTGTGTGGTGGGGGTATGTGCTCTACTGAATGTCCTCTAGTTGTATCACTGTGTGGTGGGGGTATGTGCTCCACTGAATGCCCTCTAGTTGTATCACTGTGTGGTGGGGCTATGTGCTCTACTGAATGCCCTCTAGTTGTATCACTGTGTGGTGGGGCTATGTGCTCTACTGAATGCCCTCTAGTTGTATCACTGTGTGGTGGGGGTATGTGCTCTACTGAATGTCCTCTAGTTGTATCAATGCGTGGCGGGGGTATGTGCTATACTGAATGTCCTCTAGTTGTATCACTGTGTGGTGGGGGTATGTGTACTGAACCTCAGGTGGTGGCGGGTTGTGTGCTACTGAATGCCCTCTAGTTGTATCACTGCGTGGTGGGGGTATGTGCTCTACTGAATGCCTCTAGTTGTATCACTGCGTGGTGGGGGTATGTGCTCTACTGAATGCCCTTAGTTGTATCACTGTGTGGTGCGGGTATGTGTTCTACTGAATGCCCTCTAGTTGTATCACTGTGTGGTGGGGGTATGTGCTCTACTGAATGCCCTCTAGTTGTATCACTGTGTGGTGGGGTATGTGCTCTACTGAATGTCCTCTAGTTGTATCACTGCTGGTGGGGGTATGTGCTCTACTGAATGTCCTCTAGTTGTATCACTGTGTGGTGGGGGTATGTGCTCTACTGAATGCCCTCTAGCTGTATCACTGTGTGGTGCGGGATGTGCTCTACTGAATGCCCTCTAGTTGTATCACTGTGTGGTGCGGGTATGTGTGCTACTGAATGCCCTCTAGTTGTATCACTGTGTGGTGGGGGTATGTGCGCTACTGAATGTCCTCTAGTTGTATCACTGTGTGGTGGGGGTATGTGCTCTACTGAATGTCCTCTAGCTGTATCACTGTGTGGTGGGGGTATGTGCTCTACTGAATGCCCTCTAGTTGTATCACTGTGTGGCGGGGGTATGTGCTCTACTGAATGCCCTCTAGTTGTATCACTGTGTGGCGGGGGTATGTGCTCTACTGAATGTCCTCTAGTTGTATCACTGTGTGGTGCGGGTATGTGTGCTACTGAATGCCCTCTAGTTGTATCACTGTGTGGTGGGGTATGTGCTCTACTGAATGCCCTCTAGTTGTATCACTGTGTGGTGGGGGTATGTGCTCTACTGAATGTCCTCTAGTTGTATCACTGTGTGTGGGGGTATGTGCTCTACTGAATGCCCTCTAGTTGTATCACTGTGTGGTGGGGGATGTGCTCTACTGAATGCCTTCTAGCTGTATCACTGTGTGGTGGGGGTATGTGCTCTACTGAATGTCCTCTAGTTGTATCACTGTGTGGTGGGGGTATGTGCTCTACTGAATGTCCTCTAGTTGTATCACTGTGTGGTGGGGGTATGTGCTCTACTGAATGCCCTCTAGTTGTATCACTGTGTGGTAGGGGTATGTGCTCTACTGAATGCCCTCTAGTTGTATCACTGTGTGGTGGGGGTATGTGCTCTACTGAATGTCATCTAGTTGTATCACTGCGTGGTGGGGGTATGTGCTCTACTGAATGTCCTCTAGTTGTATCACTGTGTGGCGGTGGTATGTGCTCTACTGAATGTCCTCTAGTTGTATCACTGCGTGGTGGGGGTATGTGCTCTACTGAATGTCCTCTAGTTGTATCACTGTGTGGTGGGTGTATGTGCTCCACTGAATGTCCTCTAGTTGTATCACTGTGTGGTGGGGGTATGTGCTCTACTGAATGTCCTCTAGTTGTATCACTATGTGGTGGGGGTATATGCTCTACTGAATGCCCTCTAGTTGTATCAATGCGTGGCGGGGGTATGTGCTCTACTGAATGTCCTCTAGTTGTATCACTGCGTGGTGGGGGTATGTGCTCTACTGAATTTCCTCTAGTTGTATCACTGTGTGGCGGGGGTATGTGTTCTACTGAATGCCCTCTAGTTGTATCACTGCGTGGTGGGGGTATGTGTTCTACTGAATGTCCTCTAGATGTATCACTGTGTGGTGGGGGTATGTGCTCTACTGAATGCCCTCTAGTTGTATCACTGTGTGGTGGGGGTATGTGCTCTACTGAATGCCCTCGAGTTGTATCACTGTGTGGTGGGGGTATGCGTTCTACTGAATGTCCTCTAGTTGTATCACTGTGGTGGGGGGTATGTGTTCTACTGAATGTCCTTTAGTTGTATCACTTTGTGGCGGGGGTAAGTGCTCTACTGAATGCCCTCTAGTGTATCACTGTGTGGTGGGGGTATGTGTTCTACTGAATGCCCTCTAGTTGTATCACTGTGTTGTGGGGGTATGTGCTCTACTGAATGTCCTCTAGTTGTATCATTGTGTGGTGGGGGTATGTGCTCTACTGAATGCCCTCTAGTTGTATCACTGTGTGGCGGGGGTATGTGCTCTACTGAATGTCCTCTAGTTGTAGCACTATGTGGTGGGGGGTATGCGTTCTACTGAATGCCCTCGAGTTGTATCACTGTGTGGTGGGGGTATGCTTTCTACTGAATGCCCTCTAGTTGTATCACTGTGTGGCGGGGGTATGTGCTCTACGGAATGTCCTCTAGTTGTATCACTCTGTGGCTTGGGTATGTGTTCTACTGAATGCCCTCGAGTTGTATCACTGTGTGGTGGGGGTATGCTTTCTACTGAATGCCCTCTAGTTGTATCACTGTGTGGCGGGGGTATGTGCTCTACGGAATGTCCTCTAGTTGTATCACTCTGTGGCTTGGGTATGTGTTCTACTGAATGCCCTCTAGTTGTATCACTGTGTGGCGGGGGTATGTGCTCTACTGAATGCCCTCTAGTTGTATCACTGTGTGGCGGGGGTATGTGCTCTACTGAATGCCCCATAGTTGTATCACTGCGTGGTAGGAGTATGTGCACTACTGAATGTCCTCTAGTTGTATCACTGCGTGGTGGGGGTATGTGCTCTACTGGATGCCCTCTAGTTGTTTCACTGTGTGGTGGGGGTATGTGCTCTACTGGATGCCCTCTAGTTGTATCACTGCGTGGTGGGGATATGTGCTCTACTGAATGTCCTCTAGTTGTATCACTGTGTGGTGGGGGTATGTGCTCTACTGAATGTCCTCTAGTTGTATCACTGCATGGTGGGGGTATGTGTTCTACTGAATGCCCTCTAGTTGTATCACTGCGTGGCGGGGGTATGTGCTCTACGGAATGTCCTCTAGTTGTATCAATACGTGGTTGGGGTATGTGTTCTACTGAATGCCCTCCAGTTGTATCACTGTGTGGTGGGGATATGTGCTCTACTGAATTCCCTCTAGTTGTATCACTGTGTGGCGGGGGTATGTGCTCTACGGAATGTCCTCTAGTTGTATCAATACGTGGTTGGGGTATGTGTTCTACTGAATGCCCTCTAGTTGTATCACTGTGTGGTATTGTAGGTGTCAAGCCTATATGGTTTATCAACATATTCCTTAGAAAATGTTTTAAAAAATAGGTTTTGAACCTGCACCCAAGCGTCCAGACACCAAGCGTCTGTGGTCTACATATCCTAATTATGAATTAGTGTTTGCACACACATTTAATAGTGGATACAGGTTATATTTGGCGGTTCCAAATGTTGGCGGTTTTCAAAAACAGATTTATTGGCGGAGATTAATGTTGGCGTATTCTTCATGTTCCGCCAACATTAATAAAAACACAATAATAACGATCACAAAATAGCAACGTATACGTTTATTTATCGTCGCTACCGGTTGCCCATATGAGCGACGCTTCCTGAAGAATTCGTCATTTTAGATTTTGGAGGATAGTGCAATGATACAGACAGAGACCCAATCCAGAGTCTCCTCTGGTTCTTTTACGTGCACAGTGTAAAGCACCGACACAATACCTCGATTTAACGTCCCATCTGAAAGAATGTTAATTTTATTTGAGTCAGACAGGTGATCGAACCTGCAATTCCTGGATGACCAGTCCAGCGTGTTACCACTGGACTAAAGATCAGTCTGTATCAAATTTTGTCTCGGCAGTGCCGCTAAATTTAATATGTTTGTTGTGTAATTTTCATGTCGTGAGAATTACTTATTAGATACTAGTATATGTCAATGTACCTTTATAGCAGACAGTGGAAAATATAGGACACTTGAAAATCGCGAAAATACGTATATATAAGTATAAATATATACGTTCATTTATTAGTTCTGAATTCTATCTACTGTTAACCAACACTTTCAGGTTTACACAGATGCGATCTCTTCAGCATATGTGTCGGTTTCAGATTCTACATCTAGTTCGCCGAGATCACATCGACCACCTCCCTTTACCAACCAAAATAAAGCAATATCTGAAGGAAGTTCAGTATTACGTGGAGTACTTAGACGATTAGTCGGTTAATTGTTAGTGGATTTTATAAAGAGAAATGGTGAACCAATCTGTGATGTTAGTGGAGTTATAAAGAGAAATTGTGTACCAGTCTGTGATGTTAATGAATTTTATAAAGAGAAATGGTGAACCAGTTTGTGATGTTAGTGGAGTTTATAAAGAGAAATGGTGAACCAATCTGTGCTGTTAGTGGACTTTATAATGATAAATTGTGAACCAGTCTGTGATGTTAGTGAATTTATAAAGAGAAATTGTGAACCAGTCTGAGATGTTAATGGATTTTATAAAGAGAAATGGTGAACCAGTCTGTGATGTTAGTGGAGTTATAAAGAGAAATTGTAAACCAGTCTGTGATGTTATTGGACTTTATAAAGAGAAATGGTGAACCAGTCTGTGATGTTAGTGGACTTTATAAAGAGAAATGGTGAACCAGTCTGTGATGTTAGTGGACTTTATAAAGAGAAATGGTGAACCAATCTGTGATGTTAGTGGACTTTATAAAGAGAAATGGTGAACAAATCTGTGATGTTAGTGGACTTTATAAAGAGAAATGGTGAACCAATCTGTGATGTTAGTGGACTTTATAAAGAGAAATGGTGAACAAATCTGTGATGTTAGTGGACTTTATAAAGAGAAATGGTGAATAAGTCTGTGATGTTGGTGGATTTTATAAAGCTAAGCTGTGTGTTCCGCATTGCTTTCAAAGATTAGTTCATCCACGGGTATACATGTGTCTTTCAAAATAAGAGATTACATTTTATTTATTTTACAACGATTACGACACAAGCTTTAACAACTTGTATTAATCACTCTCGTTGGCGTGGATGAGAGCGTAAAGGAAACCGATGTACCCGGATAAAACCAACATATCCGATATGGCGACCACCGACCGCCGTACCATCTTATACTTCCCAGCCCGAGGATCTAACCAAGGTTACATTTGTGAGAAGTGAGCACGTTTACCACTGTGTTAATTGGACAGCATTTGAAAATAAAACAACATAGTGTGAATTTGCCACCTCAGGTGGTACCAATATCTTGTCTGGCGCATGGACAAGTTGTCTCACCAAGTGTAAGTTGCCTCAGCAGCCTGTCATTGTGTCCGTTCTTGTAATGCTGCAGTATGTTTAGTTTAAACAATATTTTATTTCAATGAATATACATAGTATAATAATCACAATAAGAAAATACATGTAGGATTGAGGAGAAAGCAACTTGCTTATATGGTTACCTCTTTCCTACAGTATGTTTGTGTACATTGTCTGACATTGACCGTCCTGTTGGCGGTATTTATATACCATTTGCATGTGTGGAGGTAGCCTGGGTTCCAGCCTGTCGATTTTTCATTTTTTAACTTCTGGCAAAATGACGTTTGCGAGACCATTTGTAGGGTAGTCAGTATAGATTTGCCTGGTTTCCAGTGTCGATTTTTCACTAATTTACTTATGGCAAAATTGATATGATCAGAAACTCAATACGGCCCAATTAATAGTATCCCTGTTAAAATATATGTATTTGACTGACCATGCACAAGATATCGACGCCTGCTCCAGGGCTAGTGTGGAGTATGTGTCTGTCAGTTTGATATGTATATGTGTGTGTGTGTGTGTGCGTGCGCGCGTGCGTGGTGCGTGCGTGCGTGCGTTGGCAATCTGTGTAAGTATATGCATGTGTAAATGTTTTGTCTTCGGAAGTCTTTGTACATATAAATTCCCTTTCCTGTGTTTATTGCCTGTATTTCACCATCTTTGCGGCAGTATCTTCCGTGAATTCAGGAACAGAGCACAGACGTCTGGAGTGTGGATAAATGATTCGGGGAAACAATTATTGTTTTTTAAGAACACCAAGATAAATCATTATATGCTTGACAATATGCATATATGTTTTAGGGCCATATATATATATGGCTTTGATAGTGACGGTGTGTCATTATTATTAAACTGATTTGTGTACATGGCCTTGGTAGTGATGGGGTGTCATTTTAAAACTTTCTTGGATATGACCTTAAACATGTATATGTATAGTGTCAAGCATATAGTGTATCATAGTGTTCTTAAGAAAGGTTTTTTGGCTTTGAACCAGAAATCATTTATCCAGACGCCAGTGGAACAGAGATGAGTTTTTTTTGCTGTTTTGTTTCGTTAATAAATCAGTAACCTCGTCCTGTCAAATCCTACGAAAAAGGTTTAATATTTTACATATTGAATTTACAGTATGCTGCATTATATTGTGTATCATATATATACGCGCCGCTCGGGTCAATTATCTTGCACGAGTGAAGACCGGCTATTTGTCTGGTCAGCTCACACGAGAGATCACTAAAGGCGAGAACGTACCGTGCTGTTTCATCTTGTAACCATCCACAACTGAAACCAGAAAAATCAACAGATTGTTGGTTAGTTATATATATGTAACTTCGTAAGTTCTGTTCAGTACAACTAGTGTAATTGCTATCATGTATACTATAATATTATAAGCTCTCTCCTCTCTCTCTCTCTCTCTCTCTCTCTCTCTCTTTCTCTCTCTCTCTCTATATATATATATCTCTATCTCTTCTCTCTCTCTCTCTCTCTCTCTCTCACCTCTCCCTCCCCTCTCTTCTTCTCTCTCTATATATATATATACTCAATTCCAAAATAAAGTGAGCACTTTGTTTTCTGTGATTTCTCATCGCCTATTTAACCGAAAGCCTATAAATGTGGTACCAAACTTTAGATCAGACCCCGTAGAATATGGCAGACATATCAGATTTTATGTCACGGTCAGTTTAAGTAGCTTTTTTATGCGAGAAAAGAGACGGTGCTAAAATCAAAGTTGCAAAAGTACTCAAAGCATCAGGTCACATTCAATAATGCATTTAAAGTTGTTTTAATCGCAGTTCTGGTGTTTTTTTCTCGATCAGTATCTTGTGTGCGCACCTCTGCTGTTGATGCAGGCGGCAATTCGACTTCGCATAGACCGCACGTAACGTCTGATTACTGCGTCAGGGATGTTATCCCACTCTTGCACGAGGGCGTTTGCCAAGTCCCTCAGATTGTGGATATTTCCTCGGGATCGCACCCTTCTGCCAAGGTAATCCCAGATATGCTCGATTGGGTTCATATCCGGGGATATAGCAGGCCAGGGAAGCACGTCAACGTTGTTCCTGTTGAGAAACTGTCGACTGACTCGTGCCACATGGGGACGGGCGTTATCGTGCATTAGCATAGCAGGCCCATGTCGTTGCAGAAATGGAACTGCTTCAGGCTCCAAAACCTGGTCGACGTAGCCTTGCGCGTTAAGATTGCCGCGTATTACAACCAGATTTGTCTTTCGTCTTCCCATAATCCCTCCCCAAACCATTACGCTCCCGCCCCCGAATATATTCCTCTCCACGATACAACAGTTGGCGAAACGTTCCCCCTTCTCCTAAAAACACGCGTGCGACCGTCATGGTGACTCAGATTGAATCTGGACTCATCTGAGAAAAGCACTCGAGCCCACTGTTGTCGCCCCCAGCGGAAATGACGTCTCGCCCACTGCAACCGAGCAGCCCGATGACGTGCTGTCATGATCTGTCCCACATAGGGTCTCCTAGCTCGGATGGGGGCCCGGGCCTGTCTAAGACGGCGCAATACAGTCTGGCTGCTGATACCATACTGTCTCGCGGTACTAGACGCTGTTTGGAAACGACGTCGTAGGTGCGTCAACGTAATAAACCGGTCCGTTTGCCGATTCGTTACTCTTGGTCTACCGGTTCTTCGGCGATCTGCTACACCACCTGTTTGTTGGAACCGTTGGCGCAAGCGAATAATAGTGTTTCTGTGGCACCATAACGCCCTACTCACGTCAGTGACGTTGTCACCACGGGCAAGCATTGTTAATGCTTGGATACGTTGATTTTCGCTCAATCTAGGCATGTTCGTTGTGTACCAATGTGAACTCAAATGTGATTTAACCGTTATGTAAGACATAAGGATTACACTAATACAAGTTTCCGGTGATATGTATATTTTCCTCAGGCTGCACGTGCAAATCATGCGAAATCAAGTCTCACAGACTAGACTGACATTTTTGCATACCACGTGGTAGATTATGCAATTGATCGATGACAAATATACTTGAGGTATACTATGCAAAATTTCTAACCGATACGTCTTCTAAATAGTGAACTATTCTAAATTCAATAGTGCACACTTTATTTTGGAATTGAGTATATATATACCATACCTACAGACGGATCTGTAGTCCAGTGGTAACACGATGGACTGGTAATCAGGGATCGCAGGTTCGATCCCCCGTCTGACCATAATAAAATTAACAGTTTTTCAGATGGGACGTTAAACCGAGGTCTTGTGTCGGTGCTTTACACCGTGCACGTAAAAGAACCAGAGGAGATTCTAGAATGGGTCTCTGTCTGTATCATGCACTACCCTCCAAAATCTAAAATGACCAATCTCTTCAGGAGGCGTCACTCCTATGGGCAACCGGTAGCGACGATAAATAAACGTAAAAAACACACTACATGCGTAATAATTGTCAAAAACGGTCTGCCTAATCAACTTTGCTTTATTAGCCAGTGCCTAATAAACGTTTCGTGACGTCATATGTTCACAGATGGTGTGATAAACATCCGGTCATGAATATTCGGTAATCTTTCATCTACAAAAAATATTTTTTATCAGAAGATAGGATAAATAGAATGCTAGGTTACTGTCTGATACATTGTATATTATTAGACTCGTCTCCGAAACAATACAAGACTTCTCCAACTCGCCTAATAAAATTAAAAGTTATAAATGTGTGACCTAATACACGCAAATACGATTTGGACGCCATCTTGACCCAGTTTCGCGTGAACCGGTAATTAAACGCATGCGCACATAGGACACCAGTGTACGGAGAACGTCGTTTGTTATTAAATCTCCGTTATAACAGTTAAACACATTTTAGCAATATTCTGCTTAATGCCACTTTGTTGAGTTGATTAGTGATTGTATTTGACTGTATTTTGTTGACAACGGTAAGTTAACGGCAGTCATGGGGATGGAGAAGACAGTACATTCAGAGACCGACCAAATCCGACTTGCGTATCGCTACCAGGCAAAAAGTCCCGTTGGCATAGCTCTCTTCTCGACTTGTGTGGAAGGGTGGCTGGGTGTTAGAATCCCCATTAGAATGGCTGGTTGGAAAACTTCCTCGTTAAGAATGCCATATGTGGGAAAACGTTGTGTTTTACTTTTATTTATCGTCGCTGTCGGTTACCCATATGAGCGCCGCCTCCTGTAGAGATTAGTCACTTTAAATGTTTGGAGGATTGTGAAATGATACAGACAGAGACCCAATCCAGAGTCTCTTCCTGTTCTTTAACGTGCACGGTATAAAGCACCGACACAAGACCTCGGTTATCTATATATGTATTAGGGTCACACTGGGGATCGAACCTGCGAGGGATCGAATCTGCGATCCCTGGATTCGCAGTCCAATGTGTTAACCACTGGACTACTGGCCAATATGCATATACATGTATACATTTTCGTATGAGGGTTGCCAACAAATGATATGCAGCTGGCTGACATGCGCACTCGGGGTTATGGGCATGCGCATTCGTAGTGTTAGGCAGCGTTCGTCGCGAGAAAAGGTGTGTGTTACAGTTTACGCTGTTCCAATGCTGTTCTATTTACCTGTTCCGGCAAACGGTACGCCTTGAATCGCCTTCGGCCTCCACCCACTTTAACCACGCCTAATCCCCGGTGGCCATTATTAACCCGCGATTCATTCCTTAACCCTTTCCATCATAGAAGCACCTCTTGACGCCATTACCAATACGACATACATTGACAATGTAGTAGCCAAACCAATGTTCAAAATAAAGACCAGAATCTCATGTAGTCCCAGTAATATCTATGGAGGTGAGATAGATATGGCGACTACTTATCCACTTCATGATAGCTATACAGCTGTCGTATGTATGGAGATATAATAGTATATTAACCTAATTCTCTATGAAGGAAAGGGTTAACACAAATATTGAAAAAAAGCGAATGTCTTCCGCTAAGCTATCTATACCTTTCTGTGCATGCTCAGACATTAACCTCACTTTAACTCCAGACTATTTGCAATTATGTTAGGGCTATCTGTCTGTTCAACTGGCACGATGGACCAGTAAAGGCGAGAACATACCGTGCCGGACACGTAGTCCAGTGGTTAACACGATGGACTTATAATCCAGGCATCGCAAGTTCGATCCCCCGTCTGACCATACTAAAATTAACAGTCTTTCAGGTGTGACTTTAAACTGAGTTCTTGTGTCGGTGCTTTACATCGTGCACGTACAAGAACCAGAGGATATTCTGGAATAAATCTATGTCTGTATCATTGCATTATCCTTCAAAAATCTGAAATGACTAATCTATTCAGGAGGCGTCGCGCATATGGGCAACCGGTAGTGACGATAAATAAACGTAAAACACATATATACTGTGCCGTTAACAGATTCATATTGTAACCACCCGCAACTGAAATAAGAAACATCCACCGAATTCTTAGTTATATGCAAGTAAATTCTGTTTCATACAACCAGTTTAATTGTCTCAATACTATTCTTTTGTTTCAGTGTGCAAACTATATCTTACACACCCTATGTTAGCGTATTGACCGTTACAACTCTAACTAACAATCTTCACAATTTCAACATAGATCTCAAAACACTCCTTTCTGGCAATCTGGCCCTATCCGATCAGGAAAGCACTTTTATATTCACAAATGTTCATACCTTCACATATCTGATAGCAAGAGATTTGAATAATATTATTAGTAATGATTATTTTTACATGAGACCACAGGATAGAGGTACGAGACCTTTGGTGGCATATGGATAAAATGTCAAGTTCCTGTGATGAGACATACATTCTCTTACCTTCGTATCACCCTCTTCTCATTGTCCTTCTTATTTCTTTTGCTCGCTCGCTCTCTCTCTCTCTCTCTCACTCACTCACTCACTCACTCACTCACTCACTCACTCACTCACTCACTCACTCACTCACTCACTCACTCACTCACTCACGCTCTCTCTCTCACTCACTCATTCACTCTCTCATTCTCTCACTCACGCTCTCTCTCACTCATTCTCACTCATTCACTCACTCACTCACGCTCTCTCTCACTCACTCATTCACTCTCTCATTCACTCACTCTCTCTTCACTCACTCTCTCTCTCTCTCACTCACCCTCATCTCTCTCACTCACTCATTCACTCACTCATTCACTCTCTCTCTCTCTCTCACTCACTCTCTCACTCTCTCTCTCTCTCTCTCTCTCTAACTCACTCTCTCATTCACTCACTCTCTCACTCACTCTCTCTCTCTCTCTAACTCACTCACTCATTCATTCACTCACTCACTCACAATCCATTACATTATGATACTCTAAGTCTTTATTAATGTTTAATATGTAGGTTATTTCGCATGTATTCATGTTTCACCTTTCATTCTATTTCGTAATATTTTCAGATCCATTTGTCGAACTTTACCAACTTTATAAATCAATTGCAAAATCTCAGCGTAATATACTAATGGAAAAAAGAAACTGTGCATCAGCTGCAGGCATGGCATTTTCTAATGACAAAACATAAGAACATGAGTTTTGGTATACTGTTTAATCACTGTTACCTGATGACATGATAATCTCGAAATCTGTATGATTTGACACTCGGCACCGTGGCACGTCCTTGAAGAGATGTAGGTTAAAGAGTCAGTTCACAAACTCAGTATTGTATGTGTCCACCATTTGCGTTGATGCAGGCTTGACAACAACGACGCATAGATGACACTAAGCGAGTGAAGAATGCTTGTGGAATGTTGTTCCATATCCCAACCAACAATTGTCCCAAAGCAGCTAACGTCAATGGCTGATTCTGGGCCTGACATAGACGTCGCCCCATTTAATCCCATTCGTGCTCGATAGGAGACAGGTCTGGAGAAACAGATGGCCAGGGAAGGACCGCTATGTTGTGCTGTCTCAAGAAGTCCGTCACAACACGAGCCACGTGTGGACGGGCATTATCTTGCTGAAACGTGACGTTACGTCCTTGTCCTTGAATGAACGGTTGCACATGCGGTCGAATGATTTCTTCCCTGTATCGCAGGCCTGTTAGATTGCCATTCACAATGACTAGTTGGGTCCGCCCATGAGATGTGATACCTCCCCATACCATAACGCTGTCACCACCAAACGCTCGACGTTGAACTACGCACGGGTCAGCTTACCGTTCACCAGGTGAAATCTCGACTCATCAGTGAACAGAACACCGTCCCAATCGTGTCAATTGCAAAATCTCAGCGTAATACATACAAACGTTACTGATCCTGTTTCCGATTTTGTTATTTGTAATGTTATGCATTGTTCACGCCGTATATTGTGAAATAACATATTTTAAACTATTGGCGTATACGCTCTATTGTAGCATATTACGTGTTTGAAATAAACTTAGATGCCCTTCTATTCTAATGCAAATACCTGATCATATAGCTTAACAGATAGATATAGATAGACATATCTAATCCTGCTATGCGCCAACTGGGCAAGCACTGGGCAATGCATGCGAACGTCTATATTTATACTGGTCAACTGGGCAAGCACTGGGCAATGCATGCGAACGTCTATATTTATACTGGACGTTTTGAAATCGAAACTGAATGCAGGAACTTAATTTGTACAGGGAAATAACTTGGATTTAAACATTATTTATTTTTCAGTATTTGTACATGTAATCAAAAAATGAACATTTTACAGTTTATAGGTCTTCTAAATATATTGACAGGGGCGTAGCTTGGCTGAAATCGATGTATAGGCCAACTTAAAACGTAAGACGGGAGGTGGGGTCCGGGGGTCGTCCCCAGAAAAACTATTTATAGCGTATATAATTTACAACAACAACATGAACGGATTTATACTGTAATAGACACTATTTATGCAGGTAAAACAAGACAGGTATCGTCAATCGCTCTGATTTCGTACCTCGCCCGTTTCTTGATCTTTGTTTATTCACAGAAACTTGAAATGTTATCCCTAAGCCACCAAAGGTCTCGTACCTCTATCCTAGGACACACACCCCCCCTCTATTAAAAAGAGAGTGGGGTGTCCTAGGATAGAGGTACGAGACCTTTTGTGGCTTATGGATACAATTTCAAGTATACTGTTCAAGTAAGTTTATTTACGTGACTTTATTTACTTCCTTAAAGCGAATGACATCACCGCTCAGTCTCTAAGTGACATGTGCTGTGTTTAAAGGGTTCACTATAACTGTTCAAAGAGAAAATAGGTATTCGAAAAAACAGGTAAATATGCACATTTTATCTCGAAAATATTTAAATGTTGATGTTTTCATTAATCCATTAATCCCATTTATGACTGTTTTGGCACTTTACAATAATGTTGGTTATAATTATGTTGATATATAACAATAATGTTGGTTATAATTATGTTGATATGTAACTATAATGTTGGTTATAAATATGTTGATATGTAACTATAATGTTGGTTATAAATATGTTGATATGTAATTATAATGTTGGTTATAAATATGTTGATATGTAACTATAATGTTGGTTATAATTGTGTTGATATGTAATTATAATGTTGGTTATAATTGTGTTGATATATAACTATAATGTTGGTTATAATTGTGTTGATATGTAATTATAATGTTGGTTATAATTGTGTTGATATATAACTATAATGTTGGTTATAATTGTGTTGATATGTAATTATAATGTTGGTTATAAATATGTTGATATATAACTATAATGTTGGTTATAAATATGTTGATATGTAACTATAATGTCCTTCTCCCTCGTATACCTTGCACTTCTCCCTTGTATACCTTACACTTCTCCCTTGTATACCTTGCACTTCTCCCTCGTATACCTTACACTTCTCCCTTGCATAGTTTGCAATTCTCCCTTGTATATCTTGCACTTCTCCCTTGTATACTGTGGCAACTGGCCTGCATATTATTTACAATCATGTTAGAACTGATTGGGTGGGGAAATCTTTAATTTTGTTTACCGAGATTTGGGATTTGATATTTGGCAAATTGATTAAAAATTGTTCGTAGAAAGTTACCTGGTGACTCCTTTCATGTCTTAGCTTAAGTGCTAGCGGCCACGAATACATTGACTGTATAATCGTTTTAACTGGTAATGTTTACTTGTATCAGGAAGCTATGTGTGCATTGTGCGAGACTGGGAGTGACGTCACGCATTCAAAGTATCGTGTGATGCTTTGCTTATTTCCATTCAAAAGTGACAGCTACCGATATTTAGAGCATAATCTTAATTCACGTATATGCACACATGGCCGCACCTAGGTTATTTAATTACAAATTGTATTTATATTGTATTTGTATGTGTTTAGTATAAGTTTACACATTTTTATTGACAAACATTTTGTATTTGTCAATATTCCGCTTGAGCGTGGCGTAATTCCAGGGCAATTCCGCCATAGTACGCTAGGAGTCGTTACGCCCGGCGAGTTTTACGCCATGTTACGCCAGGTGGATGACGCCGGGTGGATTTCACGTCAGATTACGTCGTTTCACGCTATTTTACGCCAGGTCTGGCAGAATTCGTCTAATAGTATATAAGGACCGATTTTTCAGTATGAGAACAGAACAGACTTTCACCGAGAACAGACTTTCACCGAGAACGGTATCTCACATTGAATTTACTATAGGAACATAATTTATTGGTTAATGAGTTTTGATTGATTTAAAAAGATAACATTAAAGGCGTATAGCACAATAATTGATAATCGTCAAAAAAAATTTAAACTTAGCATATATTTAGATTAGACATTTCCATGTATTAAATATTTTAAAACTAGTGGGTCCCCGTGCTCGTTTTTGAGTTATGAGCAATTGAAGAGTAGTACCGTGTACACATTATTGGTCCAAATTTTGACGTCAAAAATGAGCATACAAATTCATTTAAACATACATAAAAACACTAGAAAATGAGTTTAGTTCCATTTAATATTGCATATATTTGATGCAAACTAGCAGATGTTCATGTATATCAATAAAACTTTATAATTCTATGTGAAATATTTTTCATTTTGACCATTTTTTATTGTTTACGTCTCGGATATTTTTGCAGTTTGGCTTTGCGAAAAGTAAGAAAATGTGTCATAATTATTTTTTCAATCGTCAGAATGTTTTTAAATTTTCTGTGTAGTATATCTACAATATACTGATAAATATGAAAGCATAAAAACATACCACACCGTGCTTGTTTTTGAGCTAAATGAGAATAATCGTTACCATTTCAGTGTCAAAATAGGATATTTCCACAATTAGAGACTAATATTTGTGGTATTTCGTATTTATCATTTTATCTCAATTGCATTCTATTGTATTAGACTTACAACACAAACTGCAGCATTTATCATCGCCGTTTAAAGTGTCCGAAATTACAATGGGATGTGTCCCGTCCAAATTGATGTCAGTTTTATTATCAGGCAGTACGTGTTCAAATGCAATTTGTTTCTTTCTTACAGATGACTTGGCTCCAGATAAAAACTTTCCTGTTCGATTGCGTTTATAAAAGACCATTATGAATATTAACACGCGTACTAATTTATTGAAATATAAAACTAACACAAAAAGTGATATTATTTTTTTCTGTAGAGGTGAGCCGTGAAATGTACCAACGGTAATAATCGCGATGCGTAGAAAGCTGCGCACGAACAATTGTGATATACGCCTTTAAATTAATACACAATTGAATAAACAAGGTTATTTGATTACCATTACAATACATCGTATAATTAATGACATGCATAGTTTTAAGTTGTAGCTGCTTAGATACATGTACTTTAGAGAAATTGCATATAGGCAGCATATGAATAGGTCTATATTACGCATGGACTTGTCTCATAAAAATAAAACACTGTATAATAGAAACGTTGATACTCGTTGTGATTCATTAACCCCCACTCTGTGTGGCACTTCTAACGCTACCACGAATATCGGATAAGAGAGGCGCCACAATACCTTACACTTCTCCCTTGTATACCTTACACTTCTCCCTCGTATACGTTGCACTTCTTCCTTGTATACCTTACACTTCTCCCTTGTATATCTTGCACTTCTCCCTTGTATACCTTGCACTTCTCCCATGTGATCCCCTGTCGTACGCTTCTCATTTGTTTACCTTGTACTTCTCGCTTGTATACCTTGCACTTCTCCCGTGTATACCTTGCACTCCTTCCTTGTATCCCTTGTGATTCTCGCACATATACCATGTCTCCCCTGACCCCCCCCCCCACTGTATACATTCCGCTTCACATTAGTATGAAGTTCTAGTTTTAGCCTTGAAGGGTCATCTTGTGGTTAGGCCTACATGTAACTCTATGCTTGACGTATTATTTCAGGACTTTGCTGTAACACAAATGCACAGATGGCAGCTAACAATCAGCATTCGGCAACTTTACCCGCTAGTCTACGTCACAGCGTGCAACAGACTGACGAAAATGAAAATTTCATCGCAAAACTGAAGAAAAAGCTTACACTGAAAAAAAGGAAGTATCAGGTTGAGGTCAACACTGGGGCATGCGCAAACGTGTCCGGTGTGTCGTTTAAAATAATAGAACGTGATTTTGATCCAAACTGTGAAAGAGGTGATGATGTGAAATCAAGAGTTATTGCTTCTCAGATAGATGGAGAGGACGACTTCCAACTAGATGGTGATCAAGGCTATCAGGAGTCTGTCAATGGTGTGAAACGTGAAGAACATGCGACAATCACTCATGATGTGGAAACACGAATCAGTGACCAGTGTTATGCTGACAATATAACTAATACAGTCGGTGTGAATGTTCAAGCAGGTTTCACGCCAGAGAACTCACAAGATGTCGACACTGTCGGTGAGTATAATGATTCTGAAATAAGGTTGGTCCCAAAATCTGAGAGTTTGACACTTGACGACCCTGAAACTGGTCAAGGCCGGGATATGTTGCTATGGTGACATCAGAGAGTATTATTATTTTCAGTATTTGTACATGTAATCAAAAAATGAACATTTTACAGTTTATAGTTCTTCTAAAGATATTGACAGGGGCGTAGCGTAGTGATGATAGGTTACAGTGGTATACAAGTCAGCGACCTTAACCACTCAACCACGGAGCCGAAACGGAAGCAGAGCTTATATAGTTTCTCTCCTTGAAAATTTATTTTATATGTAATAGATCTGCCAGATTGTTAGAATTATGTTGCCTGTCGAAACTGTGTACATGTAGTTATCTATACAGCTTGCAGTAAATGTACTTGCTTGGCTAAGAGAACAATGGGTTTACTGTCTAGTGATCTGTCGTTGTTGTTATTATTATTATACCAGATTTGTATAGCACTCTTTTCCTACAGAAAGTATACGTTCAAAAGTGCTTGACATTAATTTAGCTTAGAAGACATTTTTACAACATACATTACAATAGTAAACAGACAACAATTTGGTAGGAATAAAAAACAAATATAACAATGTAAAATGTATATCAAACTTATTAGTAAAAATACATAAAAGAATAAAGGCTAAGAATCATAATACATAATGCTATAGATACATCGTTAGATGGAACACACCAAACTAAAATCTACTTCCAAGAGGTGTATCACAGAGTGTAGCCGGTCCAGTGATTGGGTCGATCCCTATGCTACCTACGAGGCCCCCCACACCTGTGGCACTCTCCTCGGAATAGACTCCATTTGACTGTTACACCAATACTATTCTCACATGTTCTAAATGTTTCGTGTCATTCTCCATTTACTGAAGGCACCAGTTCAAGGAGTAGCAGTCTCGACCTATCGGCCGAAGACTTTGTCCTGAAACAGGCAATGCTGAGTGTGCTGATGCAATAAAGTCAGGAGCAATACAGAACATTTCTATATCCCATGAAATACTGATTAATCATGCCATTGGCGGAAGGAATGATGAATAAAGAGTGAGAGGAGCAATAAGTGCCGACATTTATGCTAATCCAACATTTTGTTCAAAAAAGACCAAAGCTAGTTGTAGATAGCAATAACGCAGATATATCTGAACATGTATAGAAATCTGACCAAAATACTGACAACGCCCACCAGGGCCAGCAATATGCCTTGCTAGGGTCGTTGGTTAGAGACTCACTTAATGAATGGTTTATAAATAACGAGTTGTCAAATCCTCAGAAGCTATGTGTAGTGTCTCTAATTTATAAAAACATGATCCAACAAACGTAGAAAACTGGCGTCCTATTACATTGTTTACTGTTGATTATAAAACTGCGGCAAGAGTTCTAACCAATAGAGTACAAAAAGTAATTCATAACATTATAAACACACACCAGCAATGGTATATTAAGAATAGATTTATCGGATACAATTTAAGGCAAATACAAAACATAATAGACTATACAGAACATTTACAAATTGATGGGGCTCTTTTATTCTTAGATTTTCGTAACGCCTTCGATACGGTCGAACGGCATTTTCAGTTCGCTGTTCTGGAATATATTGGTTTTAAGCCTAGTTTTATAACTTGGATAAAAACTTTATATAACAATTGTAAATCGTGTATTTTAAATAACGGTTGGAAATCAGAAACATTTAAGCTAAAACGAGGAATTCATCAAGGATGTCCGATTTCAGCTCTCCAATTTATACTTGTAGCAGAGCTCTTAATATTAGGAACTCTGAGGAAATCAAAGGGATTATTGTTAACACAGACACAGGTAAACGATCATTAATAAAGATACAACACTATTCTTAGGTAAAAAGGTAGAAATAAATAAAGCTTTAGATCTAATTTTAGAATTTGGGAACTACTCGGGGTTAAGACTCTTTAAAGCAAAAACGGAAGGTATGTGGATTGGCAAAACTAAAACAAGCTAGAAACAAAGAGGTGGCATGATAAACAAGTTAAAGCTTTAGGTATTTATATTGGACCCGATAAAGAAATATGCGCAATGCTTAATTGGCAGGGAAATTATCCAAGTGCAACACGTTAATTGAAAGGTGGAATAAACGTAATCTATCTATGTTTGGCAAGGTTCAAATAATAAAATCTCTGATAATCCCTAAATTTACATATGCAATCCATTATCTGGTTGTACCAAAACAAGATATAAACAAATTGATATTTAACTTTCCATAGAATGGCAAAAGAGAAAAAATAAACATAACTACTCTTATTGGAAATAGGAACAATGGAGATATAGACATGATTGATTTAGAAGCATATACAACTTCAATACATATTAAATGGGTAAAAGCGTTATTAAACGAATCTAAACGAAAGCTATACTAAATTATTATCATAAACACGATGGTGCCAATTTCTTGCATTCTTTTATGAATGCAGACAGTATCAAAAGTCTTAATACAAACCAGAGTCTATCAGAGTTTTACAACAACTTTCTTGACTTATGGACCTCCTTGAATTGAATAATAAAACTCAAATAAAATGTAACACTTTTGATGAAATTAGAAAATAAATAACATGGGGAAACAGATTCATAAAATAAACGGGAAAGAGTCTAATATTCACCTACTGGATTAATTCAAACATTATTTTTATAAATGATTTAATAGACGAGAATGGAGAATTAAAAGAGACAGTGACAAGGCAGAACTTAATAAACAGATTAAATTGGATAGCTGAATTCTCCCAGCTTTAATACAATCCGTAAAACATGGCAAGCAATACTTATGTAAAAATGTCTCGATTAACTTATGTAAACACTGAATTAGATATAAATATTAATAATAAATGTCTTCATAAAATGAAATATAAAGATATTTATCACTACCTGGTGTCTAAATCGTTCACCAACCATATATACTACTGGGTGCACCATTGTAATGAAGAAATCCATTGGGAACATTTCTACAAAATGATACATAAACTACAAGATAATAAAATTAGAGAATATAAATATAAACTAGTTAATAAGATATTCCCATCAAGAGAGATAGGATTTAAATGGAGAATGCCTAGGTCACCTAATTGTCATATTTGCAATACAATTGAAACATCTAATCATGTATTTACTGAATGTCCAGCTACAAACTTCGTATTTACTGAATGTCCAGCTACAAACTTCGTATTGGTTTACCGTTCTATATAGGACAGTTCAAACATTTCCCGCTAAATATCGGATTAACTCGTTGCATGCTGGGTAAGAAAATGGCTACAAATAGTTCAAATAATTGTTAAATAAATGTTCTTTTCTTAGTTGTAACTGGAATGTCTGCGGAAATGTCATGGCATTTCATTATGACACAATTCTAATGAAATTCTACGACACAATTTTAATGAAATTCCGGTATTTTATTTAAACCGCTAGTGTAAAAGGGATGAAGTACATACGATTTTTAAGACCTGTGGAATAAAAACAAATCTAAGACGTTTGAAATATATAGTATGTTACAGTACTATAACATTTACTAACCGAACTATTATTTTATGAACACCATACTGTCATTGCTAGGTTACACAATATACAAGGCTTATTTTGAAAGTGATAGTAAGAGAGAAAGGGAATTTGATATATATATCAATTATTCAAATTTAAAATAATGTACGAATATATATTGCATCAAAATATAAATAACATGTTTGTAAATCAAACATACAGATATTGTAATTATGCTATAATATCATGTTATCAATCGCATCTACATTCTTATTAAATACATGTATTACTGATTACATGTAGGTACTGCATGTGAAATAGCTCATGCAGCAATTGTGTTGTTGTTGTTTTTTCAATCACATTTACATTCATAGTTATTATTATAAGTTATGTATTGCATATTTTGTTGAAAACTGCTTAAGACTTTGTACATATGGATATAAAAATATAAAAGAAAAATTAACGACGCCATCGAGCTTCACCAAATAACAAACAATATGCCTTGCAGTTGATAACAAGAGTAAGAACATAAAGCTAAGAAAGCAAAAGAGAGATAATTGCCCCTTGAGGCAACCCCACTCCAAACGAGAAATTACAGACTGCATTTAGAAATGAAGAAAATGTAGAAGTAGTTAAAGAGGTATTGCATGATTGTGGGAATGATGAAAATGCCGAGGGCTTTAATGTGGATGATGCATTTGAAATAGAAGGAAGTCACCTTTCTGTGTCAGATTGCATCGTTGAAATGTATGGTAGAGAGAGTCATATTGATGCGGATTTTGAAGAAACAGAAAAACAAGAAGTTGTAGCAGCAGAGAAGTTAACTGATGTATGCATACATATACTTGTGTCAGATAATGTAGATAAACAAACTAAGGTTACTTAGATGCTGACCGTGGTTTCCATTTCAAATACCACAGATATATCTTGTGTAGAAAATATTAAAGACTTAAAATGTGATAGTGTAATAGGAAATAATGATGATCTTCATCAAAATTACACTGATTCTCATCGCAATAGTGATCATTTTCATCAAAGCAATGTATATATTGTAGAGACATATGATGCTACTGACCAAAAGCTGACAGACAATACAGATAAAGTAAATGTAACCGAAGTCGGTGTCGCAAATGGTATGACTTCACAGGAATTACATCATGTGGTCTGTGAGGAAAGACACCCATGTTTGTATGAGGATACAGAGCCAACGCATATGTCATTGTCTGAAGCCATGGGTTGGTCTGTGGACACGTTCAATGTTGATCACTCAACAATAAACTGTAGCAGTCCTCAAACCATTCCTGATGTTAATTCCACACCTGAATCAACTATTACACCACCACCCAGGCCACCGCCTTTATCTCAGCAAACAGAACGAAATGAAGCAGTCACATCCATTGATGAAGATAGCAGTAGCGAATCAGATGTGCCTGACGAGTGTGTACCGGCGATTCCACACAGAGATAGACCAGTAAAACATCCAGGTAATGTACACGTACAGTATAGGCAGAGTTGTTCTTCCAGTTATGGACACCTGCCACTGTGATTTTACTTATTGCAAAATTGTGTACAGGTGATGTAGTCACTTGATACATCAACAGTGTTTGTTACTAAATACTATTTTAATCAATAGACTAATCCTAGTAAGGTTAATTAATGTATATGTCATACCACACTGATTACAATGGTCGTGGGTGCTTGTAATGAACGCCGAGTAAACAAAGTGAGTGTATCCACTGTGCTTATTTATCGTCGATACCGGTTGCCCATATGAGCGACGCCTTCTTAAGAGATTAGTCATTTTAGATTTTTGGAGGATAGTGCAATGATACAGACAGAGACCCATTCCAGAGTCTCCTCTGGGTCTTTTACGTGCACGGAGTAAAGCACCGACACGTGACTTCTGTTTAATGCCCCATCTGGAAGACTGTTAATTTTATTAGGATCAGACTGGGGATCTAACCTACGCTCCCTGTATTACCAGTCTAACGTGTTAACCACTGGACTATAAATCCCATCAGTTAGACTACAGATTCCATTAGTTGGACTACATATCACATTATTTGGACTACATATCCCGTTATTTGGACTACAGATCCCATTAGTTGGACTACATATCCCATTATTTGGACTACATTAGTTGGACTTCATATCCCATTAGTTGGACTACATATCCCATTATTTGGACTATATATCCCATTAGTTGGACTACAGATCCCATTAGTTGGACTACATATCCCATTATTTGGATTACAGATGCCAATATCCACCCAATAAACATTTGTTCTCACTATTTAGACATATAGACTGACAGTCAAACTTGTACTTGCTCACAATCAGTTGTACATATCCTATATACTGGCAGTTAAACTTGTACTTGCTCACAATAAGATGTACATATCCTATATACTGGCAGTCAAACTTGTACATGCTCACAAAAAGTTGTACAATCCGATATACTGACAGTTAAACTGGTACCTTTTTCATACTTTATTTATTTTACAACGATTGCAAAGCAAGTTTTAACAACTTATATTAATCACTCTCGTTGGCTCGGATGAAAAGCGTATATGTGGTCATTCATGTGGGTAGACTGACAGTTAAACTTGTACTTGCTCACAATAAGTTGTACATATCCTATATACTGACAGTCAAATTTGTACATGCTCACAATAACTTGTACAAAGCCGATGGACTGACAGTCAAACTTGTACTTGCTCACAATAAGTTGTACAAAGCCGATATACTGACAGTTAAACTTGTACTTGCTCACACTAAGTTGTACAAACCGATATACTGACAGTTAAACTGGTACGTTTTAATACTTTATTTATTTTACAACGATTGCGAAGCAAATTTTAACAACTTATATTAATCACTCTCGTTGGCTCGGATGAAAGCGTATATACTGACAGTCAAACTTGTACATGCTCAAAATAAGTTGTACAAAGCCGATAGACTGACAGTCAAACCTGTACTTGCTCACAATAAATTGTACAAAGCTGATATACTGACAGTTAAAATTGTACTTGGTCACAATAAGTTGTACAAAGCGTATAGACTGACAGTTAAGCGTGTACTTGCACATAATAAGTGATACAAAGCCGATATACTGACAGTTAAACTTGTACTTTGTCACTATAAGTTGTACAAAGCCTATAGACTGACAGTTAAACTTGTACTTGGTCACAATAAGTTGTACAAAGCCGATAGACTGACAGTTAAACTTGTACTTGCTCACAATAAGTTGTACAAAGCTGATATACTGACAGTCAAACTTGTACTTGCTCACAATAAGTTGTCCAAAGCTGATAGACGGACAGTCAATATTGTACTTGCTCACAATAAGTTGTACAAAGCCGATAGACTGACAGTTAAACTTGTACTTGGTCACCATAAATTGTACAAAGCCGATATACTGACAGTTAAACGTGTACTTGGTCACAATAGGTTGTACACAGCCGATAGACTGACAGTTAAACTTGTACTTGGTCACAATAAGTTGTCCAAAGCCGATAGACTGACAGTTAAACGTGTACTTGGTCACAATAGGTTGCACAAAGCCGATATACTGACAGTGAAACGTGTACTTGCTCACAATAAGTTGTACAAAGCCGATATACTGACAGTTAAACTTGCTATTTGCTGCTGTTTCGATCTGGCCAAGATTCTAAAATTTCCTATAATCTCAATCTCGATTTAAAGCTATCTGATTGGTTGAGCTGAGTGCAACTCTCATATTCCACTAATCAAATTTCTTGAGCTCGAGTTCGACATCTGAGAAACGTTTTATAATATTGGTTCCTGGTTTCGACTGTTGTTGCTGTTGTTGTTGTCTTGTTTAATCTTTGTGTAACCTTTAGATTTCATTTCAATCCACTTGTATTTATTGTGTATATAAATATATGTTGAAATTTATGTTATATAATGTTGAATACATATGTGTATATATTTGTGTATATATTTGTGTATATATTTGTGTATAATATTATATTGTAGCAGACAATAAATCAGTAAAGTGTTTTACTTATTTGTGACTGTAAACTCAAATATGTCATGGAATTACATTAGAATTGTATCATTGTGACATGTTTCACGACTATTTTCAATGCTAGCTTGCAATTAATTAGCCTTGGTGCCTGGCTTCAGCTGCTCTCATTGTCTTTGTTCAATCTTGTATTTCAAGTAAGCCTTGGTGCCTGGCTTAAGCTGTTCTTATTTTATTATATTATTAATCTTGTATTTCAGGATATTCTCAGGACTTCACGGAGAGTATGAGACAATTGAAGGATGTAAGTACTAGGTGTATATAAGATAATAGATCGCCTAAGATGTAAATCCAGGACCATGAATATGTACCTTTATATAATTCAGGATTTCTAATATTTTCAAAATCATAACCGCCACAATACCTCATCAATCCCATGACCTTTCAACACATGTGCATGCATCCTCACCCCATTGTGATCAACCTTGTCAAACGGTTCATTGAAATCCATAACAATAACATCTGTTTGTTTCAATTGGCATATACCTCTTGTGTGAAGGAGATAGCTGAGATTCACAAATATGCTTCGACCCGAGGCCGTGCTGCTGGAATTGACTTCGAAATGAGTGATAATATGCACAAATAGTTAGATGAGAGAAATTGGCCTGTAGTTAACTTACTGACCTTGGAATTTGGACCTTGTTATAGACAGGGCTACTGCACGACTGCATTTCTCAATATGATGGAACACTGCCTGATTCTAAGGATAAGATAAATGGTGGTGAGGATGGGAGCAATCTCTTGGTGTAGCTCTTTAAGGATCATATGAGATATTTCAACAGGACCTGAGGCGTTATTTTGAGATATTCCCTGGATTAGCTTGTCAACACCAACGACTGATATTGAGATCAATGGCATATTGGGTGCTGACTCTGTTGAAGTAACAACCTGTTCGCGCAGCTGCTTCAAGCTTAATTGTTTGGTTTTGGAGAACACTGATTCAAATTGTTTATTCAAGAGATGTTTGCTTGGGTAACAGGGTCAGTGTAAATGGTATCATCGTGCGTTATGGGTTCTTTAGGCGTGCTACACCACCACAGTCTTCTGTTTTCGTATGTTTTACAAGTGATTAGAACTTTGTATTGTTGCCTGGTTGTGAATTGCCCATGAATATGACGGATTCGAAATATTACAGTCTCTCGCACATTTCCATAACCATCATCATCATTATCATCGTCGTCGTATCATCATCAACAGCAGCAGCAGCATCATCATCATCAACATTAACATCATTAACAGCATCAGTTACTGTCAGAATAGAGTTCCTGTTGACGAGCGTCTAACATCACTTCCATTATTCTGTACTCTATTACAATATTCCCAGTGTGGTTGGTATTACATCACTTCCATTATGCTGTACTCTATTACAATATTCCAGTGTAGTTAGTATTACGTCACTTTCATTATGCTGTACTCTATTACAATACTTCCAATGTGGCTGGTATTGCATCACTTCCATTATACTATACTCTATTACAATACTTCCAGTGTGGTTGGTATTGCATCACTTCCATTATGCTATACTCTATTAAAATACTTCCAGTGCGGTTGATATTATGTCATTTCCATTATTCTGTACTCTATTACAATACTTCCAGTGTGGTTGGTATTGCATCACTTCCATTATGCTGTACTCTATTACAATACTTCCAGTGCGGTTGGTATTGCATCACTTCCATTATGCTATGCTCTATTACAATACTTCCAGTGCGGTTGATATTATGACACTTCCATTATTCTGTACTCTATTACAATACTTCCAGTGTGGTTGGTATTGCATCACTTCCATTATGCTATGCTCTATTACAATACTTCCATTGTGGTTAGTATTGCATCACTTCCATTATGCTATGCTCTATTACAATACTTCCAGTGCGGTTGATATTATGTCACTTCCATTATGCTGTACTCTATTACAATACTTCCAGTGTGGTTAGGGTATTGCATCACTTCCATTATTCTGTACTCTATTACAATACTTCCAATGTGGCTGGTATTACATCACTTCCATTATGCTGTACTCTATTACAATACTTCCAGTGTGGTTAGTATTACGTCACTTCCATTATGCTGTACTCTATTACAATACTTCCAGTGTGGTTGGTATTGCATCACTTCCATTATGCTATACTCTATTACAATACTTCCAGTGCGGTTGATATTATGTCACTTCCATTATTCTGTACTCTATTACAATACTTCCAGTGTGGTTGGTATTACATCACTTCCGTTATGCTATACTCTATTACAATACTTCTAGTGCGGTTGATATTATGTCACTTCCATTATTCTGTGCTCTATTACAATACTTCCAGTGTGGTTGGTATTACATCACTTCCATTATGCTATACTCTATTACAATACTTCCAGTGCGGTTGATATTATGTCACTTCCATTATGCTGTACTCTATTACAATACTTCCAGTGTGGTTGGTATTGCATCACTTCCATTATGCTGTACTCTATTACAATACTTCCCGTGTGGTTGGTATTGCATCACTTCCATTATGCTGTACTCTATTACAATAGTTCCAGTGTGGTTGGTATTGCATCACTTCCATTATGCTGTACTCTATTACAATACTTCCCGTGTGGTTGGTATTGCATCACTTCCATTCTGCTGTACTCTATTACAATACTTCCATTGTGGTTAGTATTGCATCACTTCCATTATGCTGTACTCTATTACAATACTTCCAGTGTGGTTGGTATTGCATCACTTCCATTATGCTGTACTCTATTACAATACTTCCAGTGTGGTTGGTATTGCATCACTTCCATTATGCTGTACTCTATTACAATACTTCCAGTGTGGTTGGTATTGCATCACTTCCATTATTCTGTACTCTATTACAATACTTCCGTGTGTTGGTATTGCATCACTTCCATTATGCTGTACTCTATTACAATACTTCCAGTGTGGTTGGTATTGCATCACTTCCATTATGCTGTACTCTATTACAATACTTCCAGTGTGGTTGGTATTGCATCACTTCCATTATTCTGTACTCTATTACAATACTTCCAGTGTGGTTGGTATTGCATCACTTCCATTATGCTGTCTCTATTACAATACTTCCAGTGTGGTTGGTATTGCATCACTTCCATTATGCTGTACTCTATTACAATACTTCCAGTGTGGTTGGTATTGCATCACTTCCATTATGCTGTACTCTATTACAATACTTCCAGTGTGGTTGGTATTGCATCACTTCCATTATGCTGTACTCTATTACAATATTCCAGTGTGGTTGGTATTACATCACTTCCATTATGCTGTACTCTATTACAATACTTCCAGTGTGGTTGGTATTGCATCACTTCCATTATGCTGTACTCTATTACAATACTTCCAGTGTGGTTGGTATTGCATCACTTCCATTATGCTGTACTCTATTACAATACTTCCAGTGTGGTTGATATTGCATCACTTCCATTATTCTGTACTCTATTACAATACTTCCAGTGTGGTTGGTATTGCATCACTTCCATTATGCTGTACTCTATTACAATACTTCAGTGGGTTTATTTCCTCCTTATCTGTCTCTATTACAATACTTCCAGTGTGGTTGGTATTGCATCACTTCCATTATGCTATACTCTATTACAATACTTCCAGTGGGTTGTATTTGTCACTTCCATTATCTGTACTCTATTACAATACTTCCAGTGTGGTTGGTATTGCATCACTTCCATTATGCTGTACTCTATTACAATACTTCCAGTGTGGTTGGTATTGCATCACTTCCATTATGCTGTACTCTATTACAATACTTCCAGTGTGGTTGGTATTGCATCACTTCCATTATGCTGTACTCTATTACAATACTTCCAGTGTGGTTGGTATTGCATCACTTCCATTATTCTGTACTCTATTACAATACTTCCATTGTGGTTAGTATTGCATCACTTCCATTATGCTGTACTCTATTACAATACTTCCAGTGTGGTTGTTATTGCATCACTTCCATTATGCTGTACTCTATTACAATAGTTCCAGTGTGGTTGGTATTGCATCACTTCCATTATGCTGTACTCTATTACAATACTTCCAGTGTGGTTGGTATTGCATCACTTCCATTATGCTGTACTCTATTACAATACTTCCAGTGTGGTTGGTATTGCATCACTTCCATTATGCTGTACTCTATTACAATACTTCCCGTGTGGTTGGTATTGCATCACTTCCATTATGCTGTACTCTATTACAATACTTCCATTGTGGTTAGTATTGCATCACTTCCATGATGCTGTACTCTATTACAATACTTCCAGTGTGGTTGGTATTGCATCAATTCCATGATGCTGTACTCTATTACAATAGTTCCAGTGTGGTTGGTATTGCATCACTTCCATTATGCTGTACTCTATTACAATACTTCCAGTGTGGTTGGTATTGCATCACTTCCATTATGCTGTACTCTATTACAATACTTCCAGTGTGGTTGGTATTGCATCACTTCCATTATGCTGTACTCTATTACAATACTTCCAGTGTGGTTGGTATTGGATCACTTCCATTATGCTGTACTCTATTACAATAGTTCCAGTGTGGTTGGTGTTACATCACATCCATTATTCTGTACTCTATTACAATACTTCCAGTGTGGTTGGGTATTACATCACTTCCATTATTCTGTACTCTATTATAATACTTCCAGTGTGGTTGTTATTGCATCACTTCCATTATACTGTACTCTATTACAATACTTCCGGTGTGGTTGGTATTGCATCACTTCCATTTTGCTGTACTCTATTACAATACTTCCAGTGTGGTTAGTATTGCGTCACTTCCATTATGCTGTACTCTATTACAATACTTCCAGTGTGGTTGGTATTGCATCACTTCCATTATTCTGTACTCTATTACAATACTTCCAGTGTGGTTGGTATTGCATCACTTCCATTATGCTGTACTCTATTACAATACTTCCAGTGTGGTTGGTATTGCATCACTTCCATTATCTGTGCTCTATTACAATACTTCCAGTGTGGTTGGTATTGCATCACTTCCATTATGCTGTACTCTATTACAATACTTCCAGTGTGGTTGGTATTGCATCACTTCCATTCTGCTGTACTCTATTACAATACTTCCATTGTGGTTAGTATTGCATCACTTCCATTATGCTGTACTCTATTACAATACTTCCAGTGTGGTTGGTATTGCATCACTTCCATGATGCTGTACTCTATTACAATACTTCCAGTGTGGTTGGTATTGCATCACTTCCATTATGCTGTACTCTATTACAATACTTCCAGTGTGGTTGGTATTGCATCACTTCCATTATGCTGTACTCTATTACAATAGTTCCAGTGTGGTTGGTATTGCATCACTTCCATTATGATGTACTCTATTATAATAGTTCCAGTGTGGTTGGTATTGGATCACTTCCATTATGCTGTACTCTATTACAATAGTTCCAGTGTGGTTGGTGTTACATCACATCCATTATTCTGTACTCTATTATAATACTTCCAGTGTGGTTGTTATTGCATCACTTCCATTATGATGTACTCTATTATAATAGTTCCAGTGTGGTTGGTATTGGATCACTTCCATTATGCTGTACTCTATTACAATAGTTCCAGTGTGGTTAGGGTATTACATCACGTCCATTATTCTGTACTCTATTATAATACTTCCAGTGTGGTTGTTATTGCATCACTTCCATTTTGCTGTACTCTATTACAATACTTCCAGTGTGGTTAGTATTACGTCACTTCCATTATGCTGTACTCTATTACAATACTTCCAGTATGGTTGGTATTGCATCACTCCCATTATTCTGTACTCTATTACAATACTATTGCATCACTTCCATTATTCTGTACTATATTACAATACTTCCATTGTTGTTGGTATTGCATCACTTCCATTATACTGTACTCTATTACAATACTTCCAGTGTGGTTGGTATTGCATCATTGCCATTATTATGTGCTCTATTACAATACTTCCAGTGTGGTTAGTATTACGTCACTTCCATTATGCTGTACTCTATTATAATACTTCCAGTGAGGTTGGTATTGCATCACTTCCATTATTCTGTACTATATTACAATACTTCCATTGTGGTTGGTATTGCATCATTTCCGTTATTCTGTGCTCTATTACAATACTTCCAGTGTGGTTAGTATTACGTCACTTCCATTATGCTGTACTCTATTACAATACTTCCATTGTGGTTGGTATTATGACACTTCCATTATTCTGTACTCTATTACAATACTTCCAGTGTGGTTGGTATTGCATCACTTCCATTATGCTATGCTCCATTACAATACTTCCATTGTGGTTAGTATTGCATCACTTCCATTATGCTATGCTCTATTACAATACTTCCAGTGCGGTTGATAGTATGTCACTTCCATTATGCTGTACTCTATTACAATACTTCCAGTGTGGTTAGGGTATTGCATCACTTCCATTATTCTGTACTCTATTACTATACTTCCAATGTGGCTGGTATTACATCACTTCCATTATGCTGTACTCTATTACAATACTTCCAGTGTGGTTAGTATTACGTCACTTCCATTATGCTGTACTCTATTACAATACTTTCAGTGTGGTTGGTATTGCATCACTTCCATTATGCTATACTCTATTACAATACTTCCAGTGCGGTTGATATTATGTCACTTCCATTATTCTGTACTCTATTACAATACTTCCAGTGTGGTTGGTATTACATCACTTCCATTATGCTGTACTCTATTACAATACTTCCAGTGCGGTTGATATTATGTCACTTCCATTATTCTGTGCTCTATTACAATACTTCCAGTGTGGTTGGTATTACATCACTTCCATTATGCTATACTCTATTACAATACTTCCAGTGCGGTTGATATTATGTCACTTCCATTATGCTGTACTCTATTACAATACTTCCAGTGTGGTTGGTATTGCATCACTTCCATTATGCTGTACTCTATTACAATACTTCCCGTGTGGTTGGTATTGCATCACTTCCATTGTGCTGTACTCTATTACAATAGTTCCAGTGTGGTTGGTATTGCATCACTTCCATTATGTTGTACTCTATTACAATACTTCCCGTGTGGTTGGTATTGCATCACTTCCATTCTGCTGTACTCTATTACAATACTTCCATTGTGGTTAGTATTGCATCACTTCCATGATGCTGTACTCTATTACAATACTTCCAGTGTGGTTGGTATTGCATCACTTCCATTATGCCATTTTGGGGCCCCTATCCGGGTAACCCCATTTATTTCTATATACATGTACATTCACATATTATGGAAACACTTTTCATGAATCGAATTGTATACAATTATCTATATGTATAAAGAAATATAGTTTTTTGTTTAGAGTGTTGTGTCCCTTGATGATGAATGCATAACATAATTATTAGCTAAGTTTATTTGAATAAATGTGTGAATCTGGGTATATCAGCTGAATGTTAAGGTATGGAGATAGGTGTAATGAGTGATGGATCGTTTCTACTTGCTATCTTTTTTTATAGGATAAAAGTTTGTTAATTATTTACCTGGGAATTTTGGGCTACGGGGTTCTTTTTAATATCAGTTGAATTTATTGTTTGTGCCGTATTGGTACAAAATTAATTGGTATTCATGTATATTTTCTTAGCTTGTCGGAAAGAATTTTGACCATTTCAAATTGTGTCTATCTATTTTTCCTGAATACATTGCAATATCCTTTTCTATTTCGATCCTTTGATGCAAATAATGTTTGAATGATTCAAACTTTGGTAAGATTTTGTTATACTTCATTCTGGAGATGAAGTATTTGCACAATATTATTAGAAAATTAACTGTGTTATTGTTTTCATACCCGAAACAGATGTCTTTAAAATTTAAGGAAATGTTTATATCAATGGTTCGTAGGTGATTTCGAATGTTTGTCCATAGGTCCTGTATGACTGGACATTCCCAAAACAGATGCTCAATACTTTCTATGGACATATTACAAAAGTCACATAAGGAGGTTTCAGTTAATTTACACATATAGAGATACTTGTTTGTTGGAATTAGTCTCATTAGAAATTTATATTGATAATTTCTCAGTTTGGTGTCAATCGTTGCGTTATATGCCATACAGTAATTTATTTTCCATTTGAGATTTTCATCACTAAACACATTTGACCATTTTTGCTCAGATGTTCTATGTTCTATTTTCCTTGAGTTTACTTGTGTCTGATATAATAATTTATTGGGTTTCATTAGACTTTTTTATTCTTTCTAACATAGATTCTGGTCTTAGCATGGTAATAATTTGTTGATTTACTTTTTGTTTGCATTTGTTAGGAATGCTATTGACCAAAGAGTGATATTTTAAAAAGTCATTATTGTGTAGATTATATATTTGCTGTACGTTTTCAAAAGTGTAAAAATTGTTATTTCTAAAATCATACAGATTATCAACATATTTTATGCCGTTATTGTACCATTCTTGAATAAAAGCTGGTTTTCCAGATATTGTGATGTCAGAGTTATTCCAAATAATGGGACGAAAAACATTTTCATTATCATGTTCATACATAAGCTTTATTTTAAACCAGGAATTCAAGACATCTTTTAGAAATGGTTGTTTTTGACACATTCTATTTATGTCGTTTGGTGATAAATTACATTCAAATAATAGATTTCCACCAAACTGTTTAAATATTTTATCATAAAAGCATTTCCAAGCACCTGTGCTATTATTGGTTATCCTTTTTATCCAGCTTGCCTTAATTGAGTACAGAAATGAGTGTATATCTGTTAATTTTATTCCTCCATGTTCATAGTTTTGTATAAGTATACTGCGTTTTATTTTATCTGGTTTACCATCCCAAATGAAGTTAAATATTGCATGATTTATATTTTTTAGCACTTTTTCTGATGGGTTAGGTAAAACCATAAATAGATACACCAATTTTGGAAGAGCAAATACTATAACCTTACCTAGAAGTGTTAGTTTACGGTGTTGCCATTGTTTAAGACAGTTATAAAAATCATTCAGTTTTGGTTCTAAGTTTAGATGCAAGGTCAGTTCATTATTGTTACTAAAAATTATGCCAAGAGTTTTTGTTTTTTCAGAAGTCCATAGAAATTCTTTATGGTCACAGTAGGATATATTTGTATTTCGCAACGATCCAATTCTTAATATTACTGATTTAGATACATTTAATTTTAGACCAGATATGGTTCCAAATTGAGTGATTACATCTAGTAAACGTTCAAAAGATGTTTTTTCCCCATTTAATAAGTAAGATGCATCATCAGCAAATAAAGTTTGTTTTATTTCTCTGTTATTTATGGTGATTCCCTTTATATCATTATCAATAGTAATTTGGTGTGACAAAAGTTCCATACAGATAATAAATAGATATGATGATAATGGGCAGCCTTGTCTTACGCCTCTTTGTATAGGTAAAGCTTCTGTTAAATAACCATTGCTAATGATTATACTGTTTATATTATTGTAAAACATTTTTATCCAAGAGATGAAGGAGTCTCCAAAATTAAAATGATTTAGACATTTGTAGAGGAAATTATGATTTAAACTGTCGAATGCTTTTTCGTAGTCTGAAAAGAATACGAGACCCGGAAGGTTTTGTTCATTGAGATACTCTATTGTCTCAAAGATTAAGCGAACATTCTCTCCAATATATCGTCCCTTCATAAAACCAGTTTGACTGTTACTTATTAATATGGGCAAGACTTTTTTAATTCGATTCGCAATGGCTTTTGTTGCAATTTTATAATCAATATTGAGTAGACTTATAGGCCGCCAGTTTGATAAAATATCTAACTGTTTGCCATATTTCGGTAGTAAAGTAATAATGCCTTGTTTCTGGAGATCTGTTAATTCACCCTTAGTATATGAGTAATTTATTGATTTTAAATAGTATAGTTTGATATCTTGCCAAAACGTTTTATAAAACTCAGTTGTTAGTCCGTCCGAGCCTGGACTTTTATTGTTTTTCATATCAAGCAAAGATTGCCAGCACTCATATTCAGTTAACAACCCGTCACATTGTGCGGACTGCTCACATGTAAGTTTATTGATAGACCCAGCGAAAAAATCAATAATGGGGCTACCGATCTCCTGTTTTTTGTATAGTGCTTTGTAGAACTTTACCAATTCATTTAAGATTTCATTTTGATTTGTGATTTCTTTACTCTCCGATACCAATTTCTGTATGTTCTTTCTTTCCACATGTCGCTTTTCTAAATTTGCAAAGTATTTTGTGTTTTTTTCAGAGCCTTCAACTTTTATTGCTTTTGCTCTTAGAATTAAACCATTTATTTGTCCTTCATATATTTTGCTCAACTCATGCTGTTTATTTTTCAAATCTATCTTGCATTGATTATCATTGCTATCTGTGTTTATTAAATTATTTTCAAGGGTATTTATGTCTTTTATTAGCTCTTTTTCCTTTTTAGCATTTGTTTTTTTCTTAAATGAAGAATATTTTATAGTTGCATTTCTTATGCTCCCTTTTATTATTTCCCAAAGAGTGTTTGGGTTGGCATCTTTATTGAGATTAGCTATGTTATTAATACATTCTTTTACCGTTTTTTGATAGGTGTCATCATGTAAAATACTATTGTTAATTTTAAAATAACCAGGTCCTCTTGGCTGGATACAAAGATTGATCTTAAACATAACTATAGAATGATCTGTTTTATATGCTGGCTGGATTTCACAAGTTGTTATTAAGTTATATAGATATTGGATGACAAGAAAATAATCAAGTCTGCTAAAGATGGGTGGGTTTGTATTTGAGTGCCAAGTGTATTGTATGTTTGTTGGGTTATTTTGTCTCCATATGTCTATTAAGTTAAATTGGTTTATCATATCGTATAATTTTTTTCTGCATTTAACATGTGTATGTTTTTGGCCATTTTTCTTATCAATATCAACATTTAGGACAGTGTTAAAGTCTCCACCTATAATCAAGTTTTTATCGTCATTCTCACGCATATATGTTTCAAGTATGGAGAAGAAATTGCTATCATCAGTATTAGGTCCATATATATTAACGAGAGTGAGTTCTTGTTCATTTACTATTATATCTAGGGTGATAAGGCGCCCTTTGACAACTTCAGTAAAATGTGAAGTTTTGTAAGATGTGTTCATGTTTAAAAGAATAGCCACTCCGGCACTATTTGAATTGATTCCACTGAAAAAGGATTCACCATTCCAGTCAGATTTCCATTTATCAGTGTAGTGCATTGTCGAATGTGTTTCTTGCAAAAAACAAATGTTGTATCTCTTTAGTTTCAACCATTCAAAGACTTCAATGCGTTTTTTATCGTTCCCAATGCCCCGTACGTTAATCGAGCATATTATAGATTCCATTGAAACAAAATAAGGATACAAACATAGAAAGATAAGTAGAAACGATCGTGCTGTGTAACTTTATGTATTGTCATAATGATATTTGATAAGAGGTCATGGGTTGTATATTATTTACTTATGCCTATCTTGGTGAGGACATATTTGTTTATGTAATATGCAATTTAGAGAATAAGGCAGGTTTGGGAAGAGATTTCTGTTGTCTTTGCTCCACATATCAAAGATAAGACTGGATTTGTGTATGAATACTTATTGACCAGAAAAAAGAGAACATATAGAAAAACAAAAACTAAAGGACGAATAGCTGTGTACACTCGTCGTGGCATGAATTTAAACATATTAAACGTTAAGCCCATACATACGTATGTTTGAATGCATGTATTGACTATTTTAAAAATAAGTAATGACACTGTTACATAAAGACAGTGTTTCAAGTTTAACTTAGTTTTATGCATTGGATGATTAGAGCTTATAAGTACTGTTTGATGATATTATTTTTCAATAACATATTCTTCGGATTATAAGGACGGTTTCAAAGGCCCGTGCATAAATAAACTGGTGTTTTTGAGATTGATGTTTTTAAATTACCTCCCTTTATATATATTTATTTACAAAATCACATATAATTTTGTATTTTGTGGTTTGTTAAGGTTAACACTAGGACAAATCTGTAATTGATTAATTTTTTTTTTTTTTGTCCATTTAAATGACAAAGCATAAAGAGGCTTTAAGTATTAGTTGTAAGAGCTCATTGTCTATTGCAACAATAATGTTATTGAAACAGGAACAAGAAAAACCATCAAAAACAGTGTACATCCAACTTTACATATATATAGATATATAGCAATTTTAAATATATAAGTTCTTATTTGCAGCAAGGCAGCCATTAATAACTACCTAAACATCCTTGTGCTATGGTGGTAAACTACCGTATTTGGCATGCTCTGGAAAAAATAAATGCTAGAACTACATTTCGTACATTGAGCAAACACGGGAGATTTACCAGAATACATCATAATGGATCTCCTTTCCGTGGAATTTGTATATTGGCATTTGAAGATGCATGCAAGAAGACATTTTGAGGAGGTATCCCAGTCTTGTCTATCTTGTACGAAAAACGAAACTCTACAAGGTCGGTGATGGGGATGTATCTCGAATAATTGATTGTATGCTATCCAAAACATGGTAGTCAACCTTGAGCTATAAAAATGCGAAAGGCCAAGGTCGACAATGGGTTTCAGCATATCAAATTATATTGACATCATATACATATGCATTTATCATATACGTATACATCTTATTCATAGATATGTATGTATATTTCATATTCACACAGTCGTGCACATATACTTTCCTATACTTCATATATATATATAGTTCAACCGTAAGGTGTGTAGGAACAGGTAGAAGTTCAACATCCATAGTTATGCACAATTCCAGATCAATGTTAACTATATCTAATAAGTAATAAATATTACATCACGTCCATTATTCTGTACTCTATTATAATACTTCCAGTGTGGTTGGTATTGCATCACTTCCATTATGCTGTACTCTATTACAATACTTCCAGTGTGGTTGGTATTGCATCACATCCATTATGCTGTACTATATTACAATACTTCCCGTGTGGTTGGTATTGCATCACTTCCATTACGCTGTACTCTATTACAATAGTTCCAGTGTGGTTGGTATTGCATCACTTCCATTATGCTGTACTCTATTACAATACTTCCCGTGTGGTTGGTATTGTATCACTTCCATTCTGCTGTACTCTATTACAATACTTCCATTGTGGTTAGTATTGCATCACTTCCATGATGCTGTACTCTATTACAATACTTCCAGTGTGGTTGGTATTGCATCACTTCCATTATGCTGTACTCTATTACAATAGTTTCAGTGTGGTTGGTATTGCATCACTTCCATTATGCTGTACTCTATTACAATAGTTCCAGTGTGGTTGGTATTGGATCACTTCCATTATGCTGTACTCTATTACAATAGTTCCAGTGTGGTTGGTATTACATCACATCCATTATTCTGTACTCTATTACAATACTTCCATTGTGGTTAGGGTATTACATCACGTCCATTATTCTGTACTCTATTATAATACTTCCAGTGTGATTGTTATTGCATCACTTCCATTATACTGTACTCTATTACAATACTTCCAGTGTGGTTGGTATTGCATCACTTCCATTATGCTGTACTCTATTACAATACTTCCAGTGTGGTTGGTATTGCATCACTCCCATTATTCTGTACTCTATTACAATACTTCCAGTGTGGTTGGTATTGCATCACTTCCATTATTCTGTACTATATTACAATACTTCCATTGTGGTTGGTATTGTATCACTTCCATTATACTGTACTCTATTACAATACTTCCAGTGTGGTTGGTATTGCATCACTTCCATTATTCTGTGCTCTATTACAATACTTCCAGTGTGGTTGGTATTGCATAACTTCCATTATTCTGTACTATATTACAATACTTCCAGTGTGTTTGGTATTGCATCACTTCCATTATGCTGTACTCTATTACAATACTTCCAGTGTGGTTGGTATTGCATCACTTCCATTATTCTGTACTCTATTATAATACTTCCATTGTGGTTGGTATTGCATCACTTCAACTATGCTGTACTCTATTACAATACTTCCAGTGTGGCTGGTATTGTATCACTTCCATTATGCTATATTCTATTACAATACTTCCAGTGTGGTTGGTATTGCATCACTTGCATTATTCTGTACTCTATTACAATACTTCCAGTGTGGTTGGTATTGCATCGCTTCCATTATGCTGTACTCTATTACAATACTTCCAGTGTGGTTTGTATTGCATCGCTTCCATTATGCTGTACTCTATTACAATACGTCCAGTGTGGTTGGTATTACGCCACTTCCATTATTCTGTACTCTATTACAATACTTCCAGTGTGCTTTGTATTGCATCACTTCCATTATGCTGTACTCTATTACAATACTTCCAGTGTGGCTGGTATTGCATCACTTCCATTATGCTATACTCTATTACAATACTTCCAGTGTGGTTGGTATTGCATCACTTCCATTATTCTGTACTCTATTACAATACTTCCAGTGTGGTTGGTATTGCATCACTTCCATTATGCTATACTCTATTACAATACTTCCAGTGTGGTTGGTATTGCATCACTTGCATTACACTGTGCTCTATTACAATACTTCCAGTGTGGTTGGTATTGCATCGCTTCCATTATGCTGTATTCTATTACAATACTTCCAGTGTGGTTTGTATTGCATCGCTTCCATTATGCTATTACAATACTTCCAGTGTGGTTGGTATTACGCCACTTCCATTATTCTGTACTCTATTACAATACTTTCAGTGTTCTTTGTATTGCATCGCTTCCATTATGCTGTACTCCATTAAAATACTTCCAGTGTGGTTGGTATTGCATCACTTCCATTATGCTGTACTCTATTACAGTACTTCCAGTGTGGCTGGTATTGCATCACTTCCATTATGCTATACTCTATTACAATACTTCCAGTTTGGTTGGTATTGCATCACTTCCATAATGCTATACTCTATTACAATACTTCCAGTGTGGTTCGTATTGCATCGCTTCCATTATGCTGTACTCTATTACAATACGTCCAGTGTGGTTGGTATTACCCCACTTCCATTATTCTGTACTCTATTACAATACTTCCAGTGTGCTATGTATTGCATCACTTCCATTATGCTGTACTCTATTACAATACTTCCAGTGTGGCTGGTATTGCATCACTTCCATTATGCTATACTCTATTACAATACTTCCAGTGTGGTTGGTATTACATCACATCCATTATTCTGTACTCTATTACAATACTTCCAGTGTGGTTAGGGTATTACATCACGTCCATTATTCTGTACTCTATTATAATACTTCCAGTGTGATTGTTATTGCATCACTTCCATTATACTGTACTCTATTACAATACTTCCAGTGTGGTTGGTATTACATCACATCCATTATTCTGTACTCTATTACAATACTTCCAGTGTGGTTGGGTATTACATCACGTCCATTATTCTGTACTCTATTATAATACTTCCAGTGTGATTGTTATTGCATCACTTCCATTATACTGTACTCTATTACAATACTTCCAGTGTGGTTGGTATTGCATCACTTCCATTATTCTGTACTCTATTACAATACTTCCAGTGTGGTTGGTATTACATCACTTCCATTATTCTGTACTCTATTACAATACTTCCAGTGTGGTTGTTATTGCATCACTTCCATTATACTGTACTCTATTACAATACTTCCAGTGTGGTTGGTATTGCATCACTTCCATTATGCTGTACTCTATTACAATACTTCCAGTGTGGTTGGTATTGCATCACTTCCATTATTCTGTACTCTATTACAATACTTCCAGTGTGGTTTGTATTGCATCACTTCCATTATGCTGTACTCTATTACAATACTTCCAGTGTGGTTGGTATTGTATCACTTCCATTATGCTGTACTCTATTACAATACTTCCAGTGTGGTTGGTATTGCATCACTTGCATTATTCTGTACTCTATTACAATACTTCCAGTGTGGTTGGTATTGCATCGCTTCCATTATGCTGTACTCTATTACAATACTTCCAGTGTGGTTTGTATTGCATCGCTTCCATTATGCTGTACTCTATTACAATACTTCCAGTGTGGTTGGTATTACGCCACTTCCATTATTCTGTACTCTATTACAATACTTCCAGTGTGGTTTGTATTGCATCACTTCCATTATGCTGTACTCTATTACAATACTTCCAGTGTGGCTGGTATTGCATCACTTCCATTATGCTATACTCTATTACAATACTTCCAGTGTGGTTGGTATTGCATCACTTCCATTATTCTGTACTCTATTACAATACTTCCAGTGTGGTTGGTATTGCATCACTTCCATTATGCTGTACTCTATTACAATACTTCCAGTGTGGTTGGTATTGCATCACTTCCATTATACTGTGCTCTATTACAATACTTCCAGTGTGGTTGGTATTGCATCGCTTCCATTATGCTGTACTCTATTACAATACTTCCAGTGTGGTTTGTATTGCATCGCTTCCATTATGCTATTACAATACTTCCAGTGTGGTTGGTATTACGCCACTTCCATTATTCTGTACTCTATTACAATACTTTCAGTGTTCTTTGTATTGCATCGCTTCCATTATGCTGTACTCCATTAAAATACTTCCAGTGTGGTTGGTATTGCATCACTTCCATTATGCTGTACTCTATTACAGTACTTCCAGTGTGGCTGGTATTGCATCACTTCCATTATGCTATACTCTATTACAATACTTCCAGTTTGGTTGGTATTGCATCACTTCCATAATGCTATACTCTATTACAATACTTCCAGTGTGGTTCGTATTGCATCGCTTCCATTATGCTGTACTCTATTACAATACGTCCAGTGTGGTTAGTATTACCCCACTTCCATTATTCTGTACTCTATTACAATACCTCCAGTGTGCTATGTATTGCATCACTTCCATTATGCTGTACTCTATTACAATACTTCCAGTGTGGCTGGTATTGCATCACTTCCATTATGCTATACTCTATTACAATACTTCCAGTGTGGTTGGTATTGCATCACTTGCATTATTCTGTACTATATTACAATACTTCCAGTGTGCTTTGTATTGCATCACTTCCATTATACTGTACTCTATTACAATACTTCCAGTGTGGCTGGTATTGCATCACTTACATTATGCTATACTCTATTACAATACTTCCAGTGTGGTTGGTATTGCATCACTTCCATTATGCTGTACTCTATTACAATACTTCCAGTGTGGTTGGCATTGCATCGCTTCCATTATGCTGTACTCTATTACAATACTTCCAGTGTGGTTTGTATTGCATCGCTTCCATTATGCTGTACTCTATTACAATACGTCCAGTGTGGTTGGTATTACGCCACTTCCATTATTCTGTACTCTATTACAATACTTCCAGTGTGGCTGGTATTGCATCACTTCCATTATGCTATACTCTATTACAATACTTCCAGTGTGGTTGGTATTGCATCACTTGCATTATTCTGTACTCTATTACAATACTTCCAGTGTGGTTGGTATTGCATCACTTCCATAATGCTATACTCTATTACAATACTTCCAGTGTGGTTCGTATTGCATCGCTTCCATTATGCTGTACTCTATTACAATACGTCCAGTGTGGTTGGTATTACGCCACTTCCATTATTCTGTACTCTATCACAATACTTCCAGTGTGCTTTGTATTGCCTCACTTCCATTATGCTGTACTCTATTACAATACTTCCAGTGTGGCTGGTATTGCATCACTTCCATTATGCTATACTCTATTACAATACTTCCAGTGTGGTTGGTATTGCATCACTTGCATTATTCTGTACTCTATTACAATACTTCCAGTGTGGTTGGTATTGCATCACTTCCATTATGCTATACTCTATTACAATACTTCCAGTGTGGTTGGTATTGCATCATTTGCATTACACTGTGCTCTATTACAATACATCCAGTGTGGTTGGTATTGCATCGCTTCCATTATGCTGTATTCTATTACAATACTTCCAGTGTGGTTTGTATTGCATCGCTTCCATTATGCTATTACAATACTTCCAGTGTGGTTGGTATTACGCCACTTCCATTATTCTGTACTCTATTACAATACTTCCAGTGATTTTGTATTGCATCGCTTCCATTATGCTGTACTCCATTAAAATACTTCCAGTGTGGTTGGTATTGCATCACTTCCATTATGCTGTACTCTATTACAATACTTCCAGTGTGGCTGGTATTGCATCACTACCATTATGCTATACTCTATTACAATACTTCCAGTGTGGTTGGTATTGCATCACTTGCATTATTCTGTACTCTATTACAATACTTCCAGTGTGGTTGGTATTGCATCACTTCCATTATGCTATGCTCTATTACAATACTTCCAGTGTGGTTCGTATTGCATCACTTGCATTATACTGTGCTCTATTACAATACTTCCAGTGTGGTTGGTATTGCATCGCTTCCATTATGCTGTACTCTATTACAATACTTCCAGTGTGGTTTGTATTGCTTCGCTTCCATTATGCTGTACTCTATTACAATACATCCAGTGTGGTTGGTATTACGCCACTTCCATTATTCTGTACTCTATTACAATACTTCCAGTGTGCTTTGTATTGCATCACTTCCATTATACTGTACTCTATTACAATACTTCCATTGTGGTTGGTATTGCATCACTTCCATTATGCTGTACTCTATTACAATACTTCCAGTGTGGTTTGTATTGTATCACTTCCATTATGCTATACTCTATTACAATACATCCAGTGTGGTTGGTATTGCATCAATTCCATTATACTATACTCTATTACAATACATCCAGTGTGGTTTGTATTGCATCACTTCCATTATACTATACTCTATTACAATACCTCCAGTGTGGTTGGTATTGCATCACTTCCATTATGCTGTACTCTATTACAATACTTCCAGTGTGGTTGGTATTGCATCACTTCCATTATGCTGTACTATATTACAATACATCCAGTGTGGTTTGTATTGCATCACTTCCATTATACTGTACTCTATTACAATACATCCAGTGTGGGTTGTATTGCATCACTTCCATTATATTACACTATATTACAATACTTCCAGTGTGGTTGGTATTACATCACTTCCATTATTCTGTGGTCTATTACAATACTTCCAGTGTGGTTGGTATTACATCGCTTCAATTATACTATACTCTATTACAATACTTCCAGTGTGGTTGGTATTGCATCACTTCCATTATGCTGTACTCTATTACAATACTTCCAGTGTGGCTGGTATTGCCTCACTTCCATTATGCTATACTCTATTACAATACTTCCAGTGTGGTTGGTATTGCATCACTTGCATTATTCTGTACTTTATTACAATACTTCCAGTGTGGTTAGTATTGCATCACTTCCATTATGCTATACTCTATTACAATACTTCCAGTGTGGTTGGTATTGCATCACTTGCATTACACTGTGCTCTATTACAATACATCCAGTGTGGTTGGTATTGCATCGCTTCCATATGCTGTATTCTATTACAATACTTCCAGTGTGGTTTGTATTGCATCGCTTCCATTATGCTATTGCAATACTTCCAGTGTGGTTGGTATTACGCCACTTCCATTATTCTGTACTCTATTACAATACTTCCAGTGTTCTTTGTATTGCATCGCTTCCATTATGCTGTACTCCATTAAAATACTTCCAGTGTGGTTGGTATTGCATCACTTCCATTATGCTGTACTCTATTACAATACATCCAGTGTGGCTGGTATTGCATCACTTCCATTATGCTATACTCTATTACAATACTTCCAGTGTGGTTGGTATTGCATCACTTGCATTATTCTGTACTCTATTACAATACTTCCAGTGTGGTTGGTATTGCATCACTTCCATTATGCTATACTCTATTACAATACTTCCAGTGTGGTTCGTATTGCATCACTTGCATTATACTGTGCTCTATTACAATACTTCCAGTGTGGTTGGTATTGCATCGCTTCCATTATGCTGTACTCTATTACAATACTTCCAGTGTGGTTGGTATTGCATCACTTCCATTCTGCTGTACTCTATTACAATACTTCCATTGTGGTTAGTATTGCATCACTTCCATGATGCTGTACTCTATTACAATACTTCCAGTGTGGTTGGTATTGCATCACTTCCATGATGCTGTAATCTATTACAATAGTTCCAGTGTGGTTGGTATTGCATCACTTCCATTATGCTGTACTCTATTACAATACTTCCAGTGTGGTTGGTATTGCATCACTTCCATTATGCTGTACTCTATTACAATAGTTCCAGTGTGGTTGGTATTGGATCACGTCCATTATGCTGTACTCTATTACAATAGTTCCAGTGTGGTTGGTATTACATCACATCCATTATTCTGTACTCTACTACAATACTTCCAGTGTGGTTAGGGTATTACATCACGTCCGTTATTCTGTACTCTATTATAATACTTCCAGTGTGGTTGTTATTGCATCACTTCCATTATACTGTACTCTATTACAATACTTCCGGTGTGGTTGGTATTGCCTCACTTCCATTTTGCTGTACTCTATTACAATACTTCCAGTGTGGTTAGTATTACGTCACTTCCATTATGCTGTACTCTATTACAATAATTCCAGTGTGGTTGGTATTGCATCACTCCCATTATTCGGTACTCTATTACAATACTTCCAGTGTGGTTGGTATTGCATCACTTCCATTATTCTGTACTATATTACAATACTTCCATTGTGGTTGGTATTGTATCACTTCCATTATACTGTACTCTATTACAATACTTCCAGTGTGGTTGGTATTGCATCACTTCCATTATTCTGTGCTCTATTACAATACTTCCAGTGTGGTTAGTATTACGTCACTTCCATTATGCTGTACTCTATTATAATACTTCCAGTGTGGTTGGTATTGCATCACTTCCATTATTCTGTACTATATTACAATACTCCCATTGTGGTTGGTATTGCATCACTTCCATTATTCTGTGCTCTATTACAATACTTCCAGTGTGGTTAGTATTACGTCACTTCCATTATACTGTACTCTATTACAATACTTCCATTGTGGTTGGTATTGCATAACTTCCATTATTCTGTACTATATTACAATACTTCCAGTGTGTTTAGTATTGCATCACTTCCATTATGCTGTACTCTATTACAATACTTCCAGTGTGGTTGGTATTGCATCACTTCCATTATTCTGTACTCTATTATAATACTTCCATTGTGGTTGATATTGCATCACTTCAATTATGCTGTACTCTATTACAATACTTCCAGTGTGGCTAGTATTGCATCACTTCCATTATACTATACTCTATTACGATACTTCCAGTGTGGTTGGTATTGCATCACTTGCATTATTCTGTACTCTATTACAATACTTCCAGTGTGGTTGGTATTGCATCACTTCCATTATGCTATACTCTATTACAATACTTCCAGTGTGGTTGGTATTGCATCGCTTCCATTATGCTGTACTCTATTACAATACTTCCAGTGTGGTTTGTATTGCATCGCTTCCATTATGCTGTACTCTATTACAATACTTCCAGTGTGGTTGGTATTACGCCACTTCCATTATTCTGTACTCTATTACAATACTTCCAGTGTGCTTTTTATTGCATCACTTCCATTATGCTGTACTCTATTACAATACTTCCAGTGTGGTTGGTATTGCATCACTTCCATTATGCTATACTCTATTACAATACTTCCAGTGTGGTTGGTATTGCATCACTTCAATTATGATGTACTCTATTACAATACTTCCAGTGTGGCTGGTATTGCATCACTTCCATTATGCTATACTCTATTACGATACTTCCAGTGTGGTTGGTATTGCATTACTTGCATTATTCTGTACTCTATTACAATACTTCCAGTGTGGTTGGTATTGCATCACTTCTATTATGCTATACTCTATTACAATACTTCCAGTGTGGTTGGTATTGCATCGCTTCCATTATGCTGTATTCTATTACAATACTTCCAGTGTGGTTTGTATTGCATCGCTTCCATTATGCTATACTCTATTACAATACTTCCAGTGTGGTTGGTATTACGCCACTTCCATTATTCTGTACTCTATTACAATACTTCCAGTGTGCTTTGTATTGCATCACTTCCATTATGCTGTACTCTATTACAATACTTCCAGTGTGGCTGGTATTGCATCACTTCCATTATGCTATACTCTATTACAATACTTCCAGTGTGGTTGGTATTGCATCACTTGCATCATTCTGTACTCTATTACAATACTTCCAGTGTGGTTGGTATTGCATCACTTCCATTATACTATACTCTATTACAATACTTCCAGTGTGGTTGGTATTGCATCGCTTCCATTATGCTGTATTCTATTACAATACTTCCAGTGTGGTTTGTATTGCATCGCTTCCATTATGCTATTACAATACTTCAAGTGTGGTTGGTATTACGCCACTTCCATTATTCTGTACTCTATTACAATACTTCCAGTGTTCTTTGTATTGCATCGCTTCCATTATGCTGTAATCCATTAAAATACTTCCAGTGTGGTTGGTATTGCATCACTTCCATTATGCTATACTCTATTACAATACTTCCAGTGTGGTTGGTATTGCATCACTTGCATTATTCTGTACTCTATTACAATACTTCTAGTGTGGTTGGTATTGCATCACTTCCATTATGCTATACTCTATTACAATACTTCCAGTGTGGTTTGTATTGCATCACTTGCATTATACTGTGCTCTATTACAATACTTCCAGTGTGGTTGGTATTGCATCGCTTCCATTATGCTGTACTCTATTACAATACTTCCAGTGTGGTTTGTATTGCATCGCTTCCATTATGCTGTACTCTATTACAATACTTCCAGTGTGGTTGGTATTACGCCACTTCCATTAGTCTGTACTCTATTACAATACTTCCAGTGTGCTTTGTATTGCATCACTTCCATTATACTGTACACTATTACAATACTTCCATTGTGGTTGGTATTGCATCACTTCCATTATGCTGTACTCTATTACAATACTTCCAGTGTGGTTTGTATTGCATCACTTCCATTATGCTATACTCTATTACAATACATCCAGTGTGGTTGGTATTGCATCACTTCCATTATACTATACTCTATTACAATACATCCAGTGTGGTTTGTATTGCATCACTTCCATTATACTCTACTCTATTACAATACCTCCAGTGTGGTTGGTATTGCATCACTTCCATTATGCTGTACTCTATTACAATACTTCCAGTGTGGTTGGTATTGCATCACTTCCATTATGCTGTACTATATTACAATACATCCAGTGTGGTTTGTATTGCATCACTTCCATTATACTTACTCTATTACAATACATCCAGTGTGGGTTGTATTGCATCACTTCCATTATACTATACTCTATTACAATACTTCCAGTGTGGTTGGTATTGCATTGCTTCCATTAGTCTGTACTTTATTACAATACTTCCAGTGTGGTTGGTATTGCATCACTTCCATTATGCTGTGCTCTATTACAATACATCCAGTGTGGTTGGTATTGCACCGCTTCCCTTATGCTGTACTCTATTATAATACTTTCAGTGTGGTTTGTATTGCATCGCTTCCATTATACTGTACTCTATTACAATACTTCCGGTATGGTTGGTATTGCATCACTTCCATTATGCTGTTCTCTGTTACAATACTTCCCGTGTGGTTGATATTGCATCGGTTCCATTAGTCTGTACTCTATTACAATACTTCCAGTGTGGTTGTTATTGCATCACTTCCATTATTCTGTGCTCTATTACAATACCTCCAGTGTGGTTAGGGTATTGCATCACTTACATTATTTTGTGCTCTATTACAATACTTCCCGTGTGTTGGTATTGCATCGCTTCCATTATTCTGTACTCTAATACAATACTTCCCCTGTGGTTGGTATTGCAACACTTCCATTATGCTGTGCTCTATTACAATACTTCCAGTGTGGTTAGGGTATTACATCACGTCCATTATTCTGTACTCTATTATAATACTTCCAGTGTGGTTGGTATTGCATCACTTCCATTATACTGTACTCTATTACAATTCTTCCGGTATGGTTGGTATTGCATCACTTCCATTATGCTGTACTCTATTACAATACTTCCAGTGTGGTTAGTATAACGTCACTTCAATTATGCTGTACTCTATTACAATACTTCCAGTGTGGTTGGTATTGCATCACTTCCATTATTCTGTACTATATTACAATACTTCCATTGTGGTTGGTATTGCATCACTTCCATTATACTGTACTCTATTACAATACTTCCAGTGTGGTTGGTATTGCATCTCTTCCATTATTCTCTGCTCTATTAAAATACTTCCAGTGTGGTTAGTATTACGTCACTTCCATTATGCTGTACTCTATTACAATACTTCCAGTGTGGTTGGTATTGCATCAGTTGCATTATTCTGTACTATATTACAAAACTTCCATTGTGGTTGGATTGCATCACTTCCATTATGCTGTCCTCTATTACAATACTTCCAGTGTGGTTAGTATTACGTCACTTCCATTATGCTGTACTCTATTACAATATTTCCATTGTGGTTGGTATTGCATAACTTCCATTATTCTGTACTATATTAAAATACTTCCTGTGTGTTTGGTATTGCATCACTACCATTATGCTGTACTCTATTACAATACTTCCCGTGTGGTTGGTATTGCATCACTTCCATTATACTCTACTCTATTACAATACTTCCAGTGTGATTGGTATTGCATCAGATCCATTATGCTGTACTCTATTACAATACTTCCAGTGTGGTTGGTATTACATCACTTCCATTATTCTGTGGTCTATTACAATATTGCCAGTGTGGTTGGTATTGCATCACTTCCATTATGCTGTACTATATTACAATACTTCCATTGTGGTTGGTATTACATCACTTCCATTATGTTGTACTCTATTATAATACTTCCATTGTGGTTGGTATTGCATCACTTCCATTATTCTGTACTCTATTACAATATTTCCAGTGTGGTTGGTATTGCATCACTTCCATTATTCTGTACTCTATTACAATACTTCCCGTGTGGTTGGTATTGCATCACTTCCATTATGCTGTACTATATTACAATACATCCAGTGTGGTTGGTATTGAATCATTTCCATTATTCTGTACTCTATTACAATACTTCCGGTGTGGTTGGTATTGCATCACTTCCATTATGCTGTTCTCTGTTACAATACTTCCCGTGTGGTTGATATTGCATCGCTTCCATTATTCTGTGCTCTATTACAATACCTCCAGTGGGGTTGGTATTGCATCGGTTCCATTAGTCTGTACTCTATTACAATACTTCCAGTGTGGTTGGTATTGCATCACTTCCATTATGCTGTGCTCTATTACAATACATCCAGTGTGGTTTGTATTGCACCGCTTCCCTTATGCTGTACTCTATTATAATATTTCCAGTGTGGTTTGTATTGCATCGCTTCCATTATGCTGTACTCTATTACAATACTTCCCATGTGGTTGGTATTGCATCACTTCCATTATACTCTACTCTATTACAATACTTCCAGTGTGGTTTGTATTGCATCGCTTCCATTATGCTGTACTCTATTACAATACTTCCATTGTGGTTGGTATTGCATCACTTCCATTATTCTGTACTCTATTACAATACTTCCAGTGTGGTTAGGGTATTGCATCACTTACATTATTTTGTGCTCTATTACAATACTTCCCGTGTGTTGGTATTGCATCGCTTCCATTATTCTGTACTCTAATACAATACTTCCCGTGTGGTTGGTATTGCATCACTTCCATTATGCTGTGCTCTATTACAATACTTCCAGTGTGGTTAGGGTATTACATCACGTCCATTATTCTGTACTCTATTATAATACTTCCAGTGTGGTTGGTATTGCATCACTTCCATTATACTGAACTCTATTACAATTCTTCTGATGTGGTTGGTATTGCATCACTTCCATTATTCTCTGCTCTATTACAATACTTCCAGTGCGGTTAGTATTACGTCACTTCCATTATGCTGTACTCTATTACAATACTTCCAGTGTGGTTGGTATTGCATCAGTTCCATTATTCTGTACTATATTACAAAACTTCCATTGTGGTTGGATTGCATCACTTCCATTATTCTGTGCTCTATTACAATACTTCCAGTGTGGTTAGTATTACGTCACTTCCATTATGCTGTACTCTATTACAATACTTCCATTGTGGTTGGTATTGCATAACTTCCATTATTCTGTACTATATTACAATACTTCCAGTGTGTTTGGTATTGCATCACTTCCATTATGTGTACTCTATTACAATGCTTCCAGTGTCGCTGGTATTGCATCACTTCCATTATGCTATACTCTATTACAATACTTCCAGTGTGGTTGGTATTGCATCACTTGCATTATTCTGTATTCTATTACAATACTTCCAGTGTGGTTGGTTTTGCATTACTTCCATTATGCTATACTCTATTATAATACTTCCAGTGTGGTTGGTATTGCATCACTTGCAATATACTGTGCTCTATTACAATACTTCCAGTGTGGTTGGTATTGCATCACATCCATTATTATGTACTCTATTACAATACTTCCAGTGTGCTTTGTATTGCATCGCATCCATTATGCTGTACTCCATTACAATACTTCCAGTGTGGTTGGTATTGCATCACATCCATTATACTGTACTCTATTACAATACTTCCAGTGTGATTGGTATTGCATCAGATCCATTATGCTGTACTCTATTACAATACTTCCAGTGTGGTTGGTATTACATCACTTCCATTATTCTGTGGTCTATTACAATATTGCCAGTGTGGTTGGTATTGCATCACTTCCATTATGCTGTACTCTATTACAATACTTCCATTGTGGTTGCTATTACATCACTTCCATTATGTTGTACTCTATTATAATACTTCCATTGTAGTTGGTATTGCATCACTTCCATTATTCTGTACTCTATTACAATATTTCCAGTGTGGTTGGTATTGCATCACTTCCATTATTCTGTACTCTATTACAATACTTTCCGTGTGGTTGGTATTGCATCACTTCCATTATGCTGTACTATATTACAATACATCCAGTGTGGTTGATATTGAATCATTTCCATTATTCTGTACTCTATTACAATACTTCCGGTGTGGTTGGTATTGCATCACTTCCATTATGCTGTTCTCTGTTACAATACTTCCCGTGTGGTTGATATTGCATCGCTTCCATTATTCTGTGCTCTATTACAATACCTCCAGTGGGGTTGGTATTGCATCGGTTCCATTAGTCTGTACTCTATTACAATACTTCCAGTGTGGTTGGTATTGCATCACTTCCATTATGCTGTGCTCTATTACAATACATCCAGTGTGGTTTGTATTGCACCGCTTCCCTTATGCTGTACTCTATTATAATATTTCCAGTGTGGTTTGTATTGCATCGCTTCCATTATGCTGTACTCTATTACAATACTTCCCATGTGGTTGGTATTGCATCACTTCCATTATACTCTACTCTATTACAATACTTCCAGTGTGGTTGGTATTGCATCGCTTCCATTATACTGTACTCTATTACAATACTTCCATTGTGGTTGGTATTGCATCACTTCCATTATTCTGTACTCTATTACAATACTTCCAGTGTGGTTAGGGTATTGCATCACTTACATTATTTTGTGCTCTATTACAATACTTCCCGTGTGTTGGTATTGCATCGCTTCCATTATTCTGTACTCTAATACAATACTTCCCGTGTGGTTGGTATTGCATCACTTCCATTATGCTGTGCTCTATTACAATACTTCCAGTGTGGTTAGGGTATTACATCACGTCCATTATTCTGTACTCTATTATAATACTTCCAGTGTGGTTGGTATTGCATCACTTCCATTATACTGAACTCTATTACAATTCTTCCGATGTGGTTGGTATTGCATCACTTCCATTATGCTCTACTCTATTACAATAATTCCATTGTGGTTGGTATTGCATCACTTCCATTATACTGTACTCTATTACAATACTTCCAGTGTGGTTGGTATTGCATCACTTCCATTATTCTCTGCTCTATTACAATACTTCCAGTGTGGTTAGTATTAGGTCACTTCCATTATGCTGTACTCTATTACAATGCTTCCAGTGTCGCTGGTATTGCATCACTTCCATTATGATATACTCTATTACAATACTTCCAGTGTGGTTGGTATTGCATCACTTGCATTATTCTGTACTCTATTACAATACTTCCAGTGTGGTTGGTTTTGCATTACTTCCATTATGCTATACTCTATTATAATACTTCCAGTGTGGTTGGTATTGCATCACTTGCAATATACTGTGCTCTATTACAATACTTCCAGTGTGGTTGGTATTGCATCGCTTCCATTATGCTGTACTCTATTACAATACTTCCAGTGTGGTTTGTATTGCATCGCTTCCATTATGCTGTACTCTATTACAATACTTACACTGTGGTTGGTATTACGCCACTTCCATTATTATGTACTCTATTACAATACTTCCAGTGTGCTTTGTATTGCATCGCATCCATTATGCTGTACTCCATTACAATACTTCCAGTGTGGTTGGTATTGCATCACATCCATTATGCTGTACTCTATTACAATACTTCCAGTGTGGCTGGTATTGCATCACTTCCATTATGCTATACTCTATTACAATACTTCCAGTGTGGTTGGTATTGCATCACTTGCATTATTCTGTACTCTATTACAATACTTCCAGTGTGGTTGGTATTGCATCACTTCCATTATGCTATACCCTATTACAATACTTCCAGTGTGGTTGTTATTGCATCACTTGCAATATACTGTCCTCTATTACAATACTTCCAGTGTGGTTGGTATTGCATCGCTTCCATTATGCTGTACTCTATTACAAAACTTCCAGTGTGGTTTGTATTGCATCGCTTCCATTATTCTGTGCTCTATTACAATACTTCCAGTGTGGTTAGTATTACGTCACTTCCATTATGCTGTACTCTATTACAATACTTCCATTGTGGTTGGTATTGCATAACTTCCATTATTCTGTACTATATTACAATACTTCCAGTGTGTTTGGTATTGCATCACTTCCATTATGCTGTACTCTATTACCATACTTCCAGTGTGGTTCGTATTGCATCACTTCCATTATACTGTACTCTATTACAATACTTCCATTGTGGTTGGTATTGCATCACTTCCATTATGCTGTACTCTATTACAATACTTCCAGTGTCGCTGGTATTGCATCACTTCCATTATGCTATACTCTATTACAATACTTCCAGTGTGGTTGGTATTGCATCACTTGCATTATTCTGTACTCTATTACAATACTTCCAGTGTGGTTGGTTTTGCATTACTTCCATTATGCTATACTCTATTATAATACTTCCAGTGTGGTTGGTATTGCATCACTTGCAATATACTGTGCTCTATTACAATACTTCCAGTGTGGTTGGTATTGCATCGCTTACATTATGCTGTACTCTATTACAATACTTCCAGTGTGGTTTGTATTGCCTCGCTTCCATTATGCTGTACTCTATTACAATACTTACAGTGTGGTTGTTATTACGCCACTTCCATTATTCTGTACTCTATTACAATACTTCCAGTGTGCTATGTATTGCATCGCATCCATTATGCTGTACTCCATTACAATACTTCCAGTGTGGTTGGTATTGCATCACATCCATTATGCTGTACTCTATTACAATACTTCCAGTGTGGCTGGTATTGCATCACTTCCATTATGCTATACTCTATTACAATACTTCCAGTGTGGTTGGTATTGCATCACTTGCATTATTCTGTACTCTATTACAATACTTCCAGTGTGGTTGGTATTGCATCACTTCCATTATGCTATACACTATTACAATACTTCCAGTGTGGTTGTTATTGCATCACTTGCATTATACTGTCCTCTATTACAATACTTCCAGTGTGGTTTGTATTGCATCACTTCCATTATACTATACTCTATTACAATACATCCAGTGTGGTTTGTATTGCATCACTTCCATTATACTATACTCTATTACCTTACCTTCAGTGTGGTTGGTATTGCATGACTTCCATTATGCTGTACTCTATTACAATACTTCCAGTGTGGTTGGTATTACATCGCTTCCATTAGTCTGTACTCTATTAACATACTTCCAGTGTGGTTGTTATTGCATCACTTCCATTATTCTGTACTCTATTTCAATACATCCAGTGTGGTTGGTATTGCATCACTTCCATTATGCTGTACTCTATTACAATACTTCCATTGTGGTTGGTATTGCATCGCTTCCATTATGCTGTACTATATTACAATACATCCAGTGTGGGTTGTATTGCATCACTTCCATTATACTATACTCTATTACAATACTTCCAGTGTGGTTTGTATTGCATGACTTCTATTATGCTGTACTCTATTACAATACTTCCAGTGTGGTTGGTATTACATCGCTTCCATTAGTCTGTACTCTATTAACATACTTCCAGTGTGGTTGTTATTGCATCACTTCCATTATTCTGTACTCTATTTCAATACATCCAGTGTGGTTGGTATTGCATCACTTCCATTATGCTGTACTCTATTACAATACACCCAGTGTGGTTGGTATTGCATCACTTCCATTATGCTGTAATATATTACAATACATCCAGTGGGGTTGGTATTGAATCACTTCCAGTATTCTGTACTCTATTACAATACTTCCAGTGTGGTTGGTATTGCATCACTTCCATTATGCTGTTCTCTGTTACAATACTTCCCGTGTGGTTGATATTGCATCGCTTCCATTATACTATACTCTATTACAATACATCCAGTGTGGTTCGTATTGCATCACTTCCATTATTCTGTACTCTATTACAATACTTCCAGTGTGGTTGGTATTGCATCACTTCCATTATGCTGTACTCTATTACAATACTTCCAGTGTGGTTGGTATTGCATCACTTACATTATGCTGTACTATATTACAATACATCCAGTGTGGTTTGTATTGCATCACTTCCATTATACTATACTCTATTACAATACATCCAGTATGGTTTGTATTGCATCACTTCCATTATACTATACTCTATTACAATACCTCCAGTGTGGTTGATATTACATCACTTCCATTATTCTGTGGTCTATTACAATACTTCCCGTGTTGTTGGTATTGCATCGCTTCCAATATGCTGTACTCTATTACAATACTTCCATTGTGGTTGGTATTGCATCACTTCCATTAGTCTGTAGTCTATTACAATACATCCAGTGTGGTTGGTATTACATCAATTCCATTATGCTGTGCTCTATTACAATACCTCCAGTGGGGTTGGTATTGCATCACTTCCATTATACTCTACTCTATTACAATACTTCCCGTGTGGTTTTTATTGCATCGCTTCCATTATGCTGTACTCTATTACAATACTTCCAGTGTGGTTAGGGTATTGCATCACTTCCATTATTCTCTACTCTAATACAATACTTCCCGTGTGGTTGGTATTGCATCACTTCCATTATTCTGTACTATATTACAATACTTCCAGTGTGGTTGGTATTGCATCACTTCCATTATTCTGTACTATATTACAATACCTCTAGTGTGGTTGGTATTACGTCACTTCCATTATTCTGTACTCTATTACAATACCTACAGTGTGGTTATTATTGCATCACTTCCATTATTCTGTACTCTATTATAATACTTCCATTGTGGTTGGTATTGCATCACTTCCATTATGCTGTACTCTATTACAATACTTCCCGTGTGGTTGGTATTGCATCACTTCCACTATTCTGTACTCTATTACAATACTTCCAGTGTGGTTGGTATTGCATCACTTCCATTATTCTGTACTATATATTACAATACTTCCAGTGTGGTTGGTATTACGTCAATTCCATTATTCTCTACTCAATTACAATACTTCCAGTGTGGTTGGTATTGCATCACTTCCATTATTCTGTACTATATTACAATACTTCCAGTGTGGTTGGTATTGCATCACTTTCATTATATTATACTCTATTACAATACCTCCAGTGTGGTTGGTATTGTATCACTTCCAGTATGCTGTACTCTATTACAATAATTCCAGTGTGGTTGGTATTGCATCACTTCCATTATACTATGCTCTATTACAATACATCCAGTGTGGTTTGTATTGCATCACTTCCATTATACTATACGCTATTACAATACTTCCAGTGTGGTTGGTATTACATCACTTCCATTATTCTGTGGTCTATTACAATACTTCCAGTGTGGTGGGTATTACATCGCTTCAATTATACTATACTCTATTACAATACTTCCAGTGTGGTTGGTATTGCATCACTTCCTTTATGCTGTACTCTATTACAATACTTCCAGTATGCTTAGTATTGCATCACTTCCATTATGCTGTACTATATTACAATACATCCAGTGTGGTTTGTATTGCATCACTTCCATTATACTATACTCTATTACAATACTTCCAGTGTGGTTGGTATTGCATCACTTCCATTATGCTGTACTATATTACAATACTTCCAGTGTGGTTGGTATTACATCACTTCCATTATTCTGTGGTCTATTACAATACTTGCAGTGTGGTTGGTATTGCATCACTTCCATTATGCTGTACTCTATTACAATACTTCCAGTGTGGTTGGTATTACATCGCTTCAATTATACTATACTCTATTACAATACTTCCAGTGTGGTTGGTATTGCATCACTTCCATTATGCTGTACTCTATTACAATACTTCCAGTGTGGTTGGTATTGCATCACTTCCATTATGCTGTACTATATTACAATACATCCAGTGTGGTTTGTATTGCATCACTTCCATTATACTATACTCTATTACAATACTTCCAGGGTGGTTGGTATTGCATCACTTCCATTATGCTGTACTCTATTACAATACTTCCAGTGTGGTTGGTATTACATCACTTCCATTATTCTGTGGTCTATTACAATACTTCCAGTGTGGTTGGTATTGCATCACTTCCATTATGCTATACTCTATTACAATACTTCCAATGTGGTTGGTATTACATCACTTCCATTATTCTGTGGTATATTACAAAACTTCCCGTGTTGTTGGTATTGCATCGCTTCCATTATGCTGTACTCTATTACAATACTTCCAGTGTGGTTGGTATTGCATCACTTCCATTAGTCTGTAGTCTATTACAATACATCCAGTGTGGTTGGTATTACATCAATTCCATTATGCTGTGCTCTATTACAATACCTCCAGTGGGGTTGGTATTGCATCACTTCCATTATACTCTACTCTATTACAATACTTCCAGTGTGGTTTGTATTGCATCGCTCCCATTATGCTGTACTCTATTACAATACTTCCAGTGTGGTTAGGGTATTGCATCACTTACATTATTCTGTGCTCTATTACAATACTTCCCGTGTGTTGGTATTGCATCGCTTCCATTATTCTGTACTCTAATACAATACTTCCCGTGTGGTTGGTATTGCATCACTTCCATTATGCTGTGCTCTATTACAATACTTCCAGTGTGGTTGGTATTGCATCACTTCCATTATTCTCTACTCTAATACAATATTTCCCGTGTGGTTGGTATTGCATCACTTCCATTTTTCTGTACTCTAATACAATACTTCCCGTGTGGTTGGTATTGCATCACATCCATTATGCTGTACTCTATTACAATACTTCCATTGTGGTTCGTATTGCATCGCTTCCATTATGCTGTACTATATTACAATACATCCAGTGTGGGTTGTATTGCATCACTTCCATTATACTATACTCTATTACAATACTTCCAGTGTGGTTGGTATTGCATGACTTCCATTATGCTGTACTCTATTACAATACTTCCAGTGTGGTTGGTATTACATCGCTTCCATTATTCTGTGCTCTATTACAATACCTCCAGTGGGGTTGGTATTGCATTGCTTCCATTAGTCTGTACTCTATTAACATACTTCCAGTGTGGTTGTTATTGCATCACTTCCATTATGCTGTTCTCTGTTACAATACATCCCGTGTGGTTGATATTGCATCGCTTCCATTATACTATACTCTATTACAATACATCCAGTATGGTTTGTATTGCATCACTTCCATTATACTATACTCTATTACAATACCTCCAGTGTGGTTGGTATTACATCACTTCCATTATTCTGTGGTCTATTACAATACTTCCCGTGTGGTTGGTATTGCATCGCTTCCATTATGCTGTACTCTATTACAATACTTCCATTGTGGTTGGTATTGCATCACTTCCATTATTCTGTAGTCTATTACAATACATCCAGTGTGGTTGGTATTACATCAATTCCATTATGCTGTACTCTATTACAATACCTCCAGTGTGGTTGGTATTGCATCGTTTATTCATCCTTCATTATTTATTACAATACAGTGGGTTGGTATTCTTTTTTTTTTTTTCCGTGTGGTTGGTATTGCATCACTTCCATTATTCTGTACTCTATTACAATACTTCCAGTGTGGTTGGTATTGCATCACTTCCATTATGCTGTACTCTATTACAATACTTCCAGTGTGGTTGGTATACTCACTTCCATTATTCTGTACTCTATTACAATACTACAGTGTGGTTGGTATTGCATCACTTCCATTATTCTGTACTCTATTACAATACTTCCAGTGTGGTTGGTGGTTGGTATTGCATCACTTCCATTATGCTGTACTCTATTACAATACTTCCAGTGTGGTTTGTATTGCATCGCTTCCATTATGCTGTACTCTATTACAATACTTCCAGTGTGGTTGGTATTGCATCACTTCCATTATGCTGTACTCTATTACAATACTTCCCGTGTGGTTGGTATTGCATCACTTCCATTATTCTGTACTCTATTACAATACTTCCAGTGTGGTTGGTATTGCATCACTTCCATTATTCTGTACTATATTACAATACTTCCAGTGTGGTTGGTATTGCATCACTTCCATTATTCTGTACTATATTACAATACTTCCAGTGTGGTTGGTATTACGTCAATTCCATTATTCTGTACTCTATTACAATACTTCCAGTGTGGTTGGTATTGCATCACTTCCATTATTCTGTACTATATTACAATACTTCCAGTGTGGTTGGTATTGCATCACTTCCATTATTCTGTACTCTATTACAATACTTCCAGTGTGGTTGGTATTGCATCACTTCCATTATGCTGTACTCTATTACAATACTTCCAGTGTGGTTGGTATTGCATCACTTCCATTATGCTGTACTTATTACAATTGGGGGTTTGTTTTTGTACTCTATTACAATACTTCCAGTTGTGGTTGTTTGCATCACTTCCATTATCTATACTCTATTACAATACTTCCAGTGTGGTTGGTATTGCATCACTTCCATTATGCTGTACTCTATTACAATACTTCCAGTGTGGTTGGTATTGCATCACTTCCATTATTCTGTTCTATTACAATACTTCCAGTGTGGTTGGTATTGCATCACTTCCATTATGCTGTACTCTATTAAATACTTCCAGTGTGGTTGGTATTCATCGCTTCCATTATCTGTACTCTATTACAATACTTCCAGTGTGGTTGGTATTGCATCACTTCCATTATGCTGTACTCTATTACAATACTTCCAGTGTGTTGGTATTACATCACTTCCATTATGCTGTGCTCTATTACAATACCTCCAGTGGGGTTGGTATTGCATCACTTCCATTATACTCTACTCTATTACAATACTTCCAGTGTGGTTTGTATTGCATCGCTTCCATTATGCTGTACTCTATTACAATACTTCCAGTGTGGTTGGTATTGCATCACTTACATTATTCTGTGCTCTATTACAATACTTCCCGTGTGTTGGTATTGCATTGCTTCCATTTTTCTGTACTCTAATACAATACTTCCCGTGTGGTTGGTATTGCATCACTTCCATTATGCTGTGCTCTATTACAATACTTCCAGTGTGGTTGGTATTGCATCACTTCCATTATTCTCTACTCTAATACAATACTTCCCGTGAGGTTGGTATTGCATCACTTCCATTTTTCTTTACTCTAATACAATACTTCCCGTGTGGTTGGTATTGCATCACATCCATTATGCTGTACTCTATTACAATACTTCCAGTGTGGTTGGTATTGCATCACTTCCATTATTCTGTACTCTATTACCATACCTCCAGTATGGTTGGTATTGCATCATTTCCATTATGCTATACTCTATTACAATACCTCCAGTGTGGTTGGTATTGCATCACTTCCATTATGCTGTACTATATTACAATACTTCCAGTGTGGTTGGTATTGCATCACTTCCATTATGCTGTACTCTATTACAATACTTCCGGTGTGGTAGGTATTGCATCACTTCCATTATTCTGTGCTCTATTACAATACCTACAGTGCGGTTGGTATTGCATTGCTTCCATTAGTCTGTGCTCTATTACAATACTTCCATCGTGGTTGGTTTTGCATCACTTACATTATGCTGTGCTCTATTACAATACATCCAGTGTGGTTGGTATTGCACCGCTTCCCTTATGCTGTACTCTATTATAATACTTCCAGTGTGGTTTGTATTGCATCGCTTCCATTATGCTGTACTCTATTACAATACTTCCCGTGTGGTTGGTATTGCATCACTTCCATTATACTCTACTCTATTACAATACTTCCAGTGTGGTTTGTATTGCATCGCTTCCATTATGCTGTACTCTATTACAATACTTCCATTGTGATTGGTATTGCATCACTTCCATTATTCTGTACTCTATTACAATACTTCCAGTGTGGTTAGGGTATTGCATCACTTACATTATTCTGTGCTCTATTACAATACTTCCCGTGTGTTGGTATTGCATCGCTTCCATTATTCTGTACTCTAATACAATACTTCCCGTGTGGTTGGTATTGCATCACTTCCATTATTCTGTACTCTATTATAATACTTCCATTGTGGTTGGTATTGCATCACTTCCATTATGCTGTACTCTATTACAATACTTCCAGTGTGGTTGGTATTGCATCACTTCCATTATTCTGTACTCTATTACAATACTTCCAGTGTGGTTGGTATTGCATCACTTCCATTATTCTGTACTATATTACAATACTTCCAGTGTGGTTAGTATTGCATCACTTCCATTATTCTGTACTATATTACAATACCTACAGTGTGGTTGGTATTGCATCACTTCCATTATTCTGTACTCTATTATAATACTTCCATTGTGGTTGGTATTGCATCACTTCCATATGCTGTACTCTATTACAATTCTATTACAATACTTCCAGGGTTGGTTTGGTATTGCATCACTTCCATTATGCTGTACTCTATTACAATACTTCCAGTGTGGTTGGTATTGCATCACTTCCATTATTCTGTACTCTATTACAATACTTCCAGTGTGGTTGGTATTGCATCACTTCCATTATGCTGTACTCTATTACAATACTTCCAGTGTGGTTGGTATTGCATCACTTCCATTATTCTGTACTCTATTACAATACTTCCAGTGTGGTTGGTATTGCATCACTTCCATTATGCTGTACTCTATTACAATACTTCGTGTGGGTTTGTTTTGTTTTTTGGTGTTGTTTCAGTGGGTTGGTATTGCATCACTTCCATTATTCTGTACTCTATTACAATACTTCCAGTGTGGTTGGTATTGCATCACTTCCATTATTCTGTACTCTATTACAATACTTCCCGTGTGGTTGGTATTGCATCACTTCCATTATGCTGTACTCTATTACAATACATCCAGTGTGGTTGGTATTGAATCACTTCCATTATTCTGTACTCTATTACAATACTTCCGGTGTGGTTGGTATTGCATCACTTCCATTATGCTGTTCTCTGTTACAATACTTCCCGTGTGGTTGGTATTGCATCGCTTCCATTATTCTGTGCTCTATTACAATACCTCCAGTGGGGTTGGTATTGCATCGCTTCCATTAGTCTGTACTCTATTACAATACTTCCAGTGTGGTTGGTATTGCATCGCTTCCATTATTCTGTGCTCTATTACAATACATCCAGTGTGGTTGGTATTGCACCGCCTCCCTTATGCTGTACTCTATTATAATACTTCCAGTGTGTTTTGTATTGCATCGCTTCCATTATGCTGTACTCTATTACAATACATCCAGTGTGGTTGGTATTGAATCACTTCCATTATTCTGTACTCTATTACAATACTTCCGGTGTGGTTGGTATTGCATCACTTCCATTATGCTGTTCTCTGTTACAATACTTCCCGTGTGGTTGGTATTGCATCGCTTCCATTATTCTGTGCTCTATTACAATACCTCCAGTGGGGTTGGTATTGCATCACTTCCATTAGTCTGTACTCTATTACAATACTTCCAGTGTGGTTGGTATTGCATCACTTCCATTATTCTGTACTCTATTACAATACATCCAGTGTGGTTGGTATTGCACCGCTTCCCTTATGCTGTACTCTATTATAATACTTCCAGTGTGGTTTGTATTGCATCGCTTTCATTATGCTGTACTCTATTACAATACTTCCCGTGTGGTTGGTATTGCATCACTTGCATTATACTGTACTCTATTACAATACTTCCAGTGTGGTTGGTATTGCATCGCTTCCATTATGCTGTACTCTATTACAATACTTCCAGTGTGGTTGGGTATTGCATCACTTCCATTATTCTGTGCTCTATTACAATACTTCCAGTGTGATGGTATTGCATCGCTTCCATTATTCTATACTCTAATACAATACTTCCCGTGTGGTTGGTATTGCATCACTTCCATTATGCTGTGCTCTATTAAAATACTTCCAGTGTGGTTGGTATTGCATCACTTCCATTATGCTGTACTCTATTACAATACTTCCAGTGTGGTTGGTATTGCATCACTTCCATTATGCTGTACTCTATTACAATACTTCCATTGTGGTTGGTATTGCATCACTTCCATTATTCTGTACTCTATTACAATACTTCCAGTGTGGTTGGTATTGCATCACTTCCATTATGCTGTACTCTATTACAATACTTCCAGTGTGGTTGGTATTGCATCACTTCCATTATCTACTCTATTACAATACTTCTCTGTACTCTATTACAATACTTCCATTGTGGTTGGTATTGCATCACTTCCATTATTCTGTACTCTATTACAATACATCCAGTGTGGTTGGTATTACATCACTTCCATTATGCTGTACTCTATTACAATACTTCCCGTGTGGTTGGTATTGCATCACTTCCATTATGCTGTACTATATTACAATACATCCAGTGTGGTTGGTATTGCATCACTTCCATTATTCTGTACTCTATTACAATACTTCCAGTGTGGTTGGTATTGCATAACTTCCATTATGCTGTACTATATTACAATACATCCAGTGTGGTTTGTATTGCATCACTTCCATTATACTCTACTCTATTACAATACTTCCAGGGTGGTTGGTATTGCATCACTTCCATTATGCTGTACTCTATTACAATACTTCCAGTGTGGTTGGTATTGCATCACTTCCATTATGCTGTACTCTATTACAATACTTCCAATGTGGTTGGTATTACATCACTTCCATTATTCTGTGGTCTATTACAATACTTCCCGTGTTGTTGGTATTGCATCGCTTCCATTATGCTGTTCTCTGTTACAATACTTCCCGTGTGGTTGGTATTGTATCGCTTCCATTATTCTGTGCTCTATTACAATACCTACAGTGGGGTTGGTATTGCATCGCTTCCATTAGTCTGTACTCTATTACAATACTTCCAGTGTGGTTGGTATTGCATCGCTTCCATTATTCTGTACTCTATTACAATACATCCAGTGTGATTGGTATTACATCAATAACATTATGCTGTACTCTATTACAATACGTCCCGTGTGGTTGGTATTGCATCACTTCCATTATGCTGTACTATATTACAATACATCCAGTGTGGTTGGTATTGAATCACTTCCATTATTCTGTACTCTATTACAATACTTCCGTGTGGTTGGTATTGCATCACTTCCATTATGCTGTTCTCTGTTACAATACTTCCCGTGTGGTTGGTATTGTATCGCTTCCATTATTCTGTGCTCTATTACAATACCTACAGTGGGGTTGGTATTGCATCGCTTCCATTAGTCTGTACTCTATTACAATACTTCCAGTGTGGTTGGTATTGCATCGCTTCCAATATTCTGTACTCTGTTACAATACATCCAGTGTGGTTGGTATTGCACCGCCACCCTTATGCTGTACTCTATTATAATACTTCCAGTGTGTTTGTATTACATCCTTCCATTAGCTGTAATCTATTACAATACATCCAGTGTGGTTGGTATTGAATCACTTCCATTATTCTGTACTCTATTACAATACTTCCGTGTGGTTGGTATTGCATCACTTCCATTATGCTGTTTCTATTACAATATTTCCCGTGTGGTTGGTATTGCATCGCTTCCATTATTCTGTGCTCTATTACAATACCTCCAGTGGGGTTGGTATTGCATCACTTCCATTATGCTGTACTCTATTACAATACTTCCATTGTGGTTGGTATTGCATCACTTCCATTATTCTGTACTCTATTACAATACTTCCAGTGTGGTTGGTATTGCATCACTTCCATTATTCTCTACTCTAATACAATACTTCCCGTGTGGTTGGTATTGCATCACCTCCATTATTCTGTACTCTATTACAATACTTCCAGTGTGGTTAGTATTGCATCACTTCCATTATGCTCTACTATATTACAATACATCCAGTGTGGTTTGTATTGCATCACTTCCATTATACTATACTCTATTACAATACTTCCAGTGTGGTTGGTATTGCATCACTTCTATTATGCTGTATTCTATTACAATACTTCCAGTGTGGTTGGTATTACATCGCTTCAATTATACTATACTCTATTACAATACTTCCAGTGTGGTTGGTATTGCATCACTTCCATTATGCTGTACTCTATTACAATACTTCCAATGTGGTTGGTATTACATCACTTCCATTATTCTGTGGTCTATTACAATACTTCCCGTGTTGTTGGTATTGCATCGCTTCCATTATGCTGTACTCTATTACAATACTTCCATTGTGGTTGGTATTGCATCACTTCCATTAGTCTGTAGTCTATTACAATACATCCAGTGTGGTTGGTATTACATCAATTCCATTATGCTGTACTCTATTACAATACGTCCCGTGTGGTTGGTATTGCATCACTTCCATTATGCTGTACTATATTACAATACATCCAGTGTGGTTGGTATTGAATCACTTCCATTATTCTGTACTCTATTACAATACTTCCGGTGTGGTTGGTATTGCATCACTTCCATTATGCTGTTCTCTGTTACAATACTTCCCGTGTGGTTGGTATTGCATCGCTTCCATTATTCTGTGCTCTATTACAATACCTCCAGTGGGGTTGGTATTGCATCGCTTCCATTAGTCTGTACTCTATTACAATACTTCCAGTGTGGTTGGTATTGCATCGCTTCCATTATTCTGTGCTCTATTACAATACATCCAGTGTGGTTGGTATTGCACCGCCTCCCTTATGCTGTACTCTATTATAATACTTCCAGTGTGTTTTGTATTGCATCGCTTCCATTATGCTGTACTCTATTACAATACATCCAGTGTGGTTGGTATTGAATCACTTCCATTATTCTGTACTCTATTACAATACTTCCGGTGTGGTTGGTATTGCATCACTTCCATTATGCTGTTCTCTATTACAATACTTCCAGTGTGGTTGGTATTGCATCGCTTCCATTATTCTGTGCTCTATTACAATACCTCCAGTGTGGTTGGTATTGCATCACTTCATTATGCTGTACTCTTACAATACTTCCATGTGGTTGTATTGCATCACTCCATTATTCTGTACTCTATTACAATACTTCCAGTGTGGTTGGTATTGCATCACTTCCATTATTCTGTACTCTAATACAATACTTCCCGTGTGGTTGGTATTGCATCACCTCCATTATTCTGTACTCTATTATAATACTTCCATTGTGGTTGGTATTGCATCACTTCCATTATGTTGTACTCTATTACAATACTTCCAGTGTGGATAGTATTGCATCAATTCCATTATGCTGTACTATATTACAATACATCCAGTGTGGTTTGTATTGCATCACTTCCATTATACTATACTCTATTACAATACTTCCAGTGTGGTTGGTATTGCATCACTTCCATTATGCTGTATTATATTACAATACTTCCAGTGTGGTTGGTATTGCATCACTTCCATTATGCTGTACTCTATTACAATACTTCCAGTGTGGTTGGTATTGCATCACTTCCATTATGCTGAACTATATTACAATACATCCAGTGTGGTTTGTATTGCATCACTTCCATTATACTCTACTCTATTACAATACTTCCAGGGTGGTTGGTATTGCATCACTTCCATTATGCTGTACTCTATTACAATACTTCCAGTGTGGTTGGTATTAAATCACTTCCATTATTCTGTGGTCTATTACAATACTTCCAGTGTGGTTGGTATTGCATCACTTCCATTATGCTGTACTCTATTACAATACTTCCAATGTGGTTGGTATTACATCACTTCCATTATTCTGTGGTCTATTACAATACTTCCCGTGTTGTTGGTATTGCATCGCTTCCATTATGCTGTACTCTATTACAATACATCCAGTGTGGTTGGTATTGAATCACTTCCATTATTCTGTACTCTATTACAATACTTCCGGTGTGGTTCGTATTGCATCACTTCCATTATGCTGTTCTCTGTTACAATACTTCCCGTGTGGTTGGTATTGCATCGCTTCCATTATTCTGTGCTCTATTACAATACCTCCAGTGGGGTTGGTATTGCATCGCTTCCATTAGTCTGTACTCTATTACAATACTTCCAGTGTGGTTGGTATTGCATCGCTTCCATTATTCTGTGCTCTGTTACAATACATCCAGTGTGGTTGGTATTGCACCGCCTCCCTTATGCTGTACTCTATTATAATACTTCCAGTGTGTTTTGTATTGCATCGCTTCCATTATGCTGTACTCTATTACAATACATCCAGTGTGGTTGGTATTGAATCACTTCCATTATTCTGTACTCTATTACAATACTTCCGGTGTGGTTGGTATTGCATCACTTCCATTATGCTGTTCTCTGTTACAATACTTCCGGTGTGGTTGGTATTGCATCGCTTCCATTATTCTGTGCTCTATTACAATACCTCCAGTGGGGTTGGTATTGCATCACTTCCATTAGTCTGTACTCTATTACAATACTTCCAGTGTGGTTGGTATTGCATCACTTCCATTATTCTGTGCTCTATTACAATACATCCAGTGTGGTTGGTATTGCACCGCTTCCCTTATGCTGTACTCTATTATAATACTTCCAGTGTGGATTGTATTGCATCGCTTTCATTATGCTGTACTCTATTACAATACTTCCCGTGTGGTTGGTATTGCATCACTTGCATTATACTCTACTCTATTACAATACTTCCAGTGTGGTTTGTATTGCATCGCTTCCATTATGCTGTACTCTATTACAATACTTCCATTGTGGTTGGTATTGCATCACTTCCATTATTCTGTACTCTATTACAATACTTCCAGTGTGGTTGGTATTGCATCACTTCCATTATTCTGTACTCTATTACAATACTTCCAGTGTGGTTGGTATTGCATCACTTCCATTATTCTGTGCTCTATTACAATACTTCCCGTGTGGTGGTATTGCATCGCTTCCATTATTCTGTACTCTAATACAATACTTCCCGTGTGGTTGGTATTGCATCACTTCCATTATGCTGTACTCTATTACAATACTTCCAGTGTGGTTGGTATTGCATCACTTCCATTATGCTGTACTCTATTACAATACTTCCAGTGTGGTTGGTATTGCATCACTTCCATTATTCTGTACTCTATTACAATACTTCCAGTGTGGTTGGTATTGCATCACTTCCATTATTCTCTACTCTAATACAATACTTCCCGTGTGGTTGGTATTGCATCACCTCCATTATTCTGTACTCTATTACAATACTTCCATTGTGGTTGGTATTGCATCACTTCCATTATGTTGTACTCTATTACAGTACTTCCAGTGTGGTTGGTATTGCATCACTTACATTATTCTGTACTCTATTACAATACTTCCATTGTGGTTGGTATTGCATCACTTCCATTATGCTGTACTCTATTACAATACTTCCCGTGTGGTTGGTATTGCATCACTTCCATTATTCTGTACTATATTACAATACATCCAGTGTGGTTGGTATTGAATCACTTCCATTATTCTGTACTCTATTACAATACTTCCGGTGTGGTTGGTATTGCATCACTTCCATTATGCTGTTCTCTGTTACAATACTTCCCGTGTGGTTGGTATTGCATCGCTTCCATTATTCTGTGCTCTATTACAATACCTCCAGTGGGGTTGGTATTGCATCGCTTCCATTAGTCTGTACTCTATTACAATACTTCCAGTGTGGTTGGTATTGCATCACTTCCATTATGCTGTGCTCTATTACAATACATCCAGTGTGGTTGGTATTGCACCGCTTCCCTTATGCTGTACTCTATTATAATACTTCCAGTGTGGTTTGTATTGCATCGCTTCCATTATGCTGTACTCTATTACAATACTTCCCGTGTGGTTGGTATTGCATCACTTCCATTATTCTGTACTCTAATACAATACTTCCCGTGTGGTTGGTATTGCATCACTTCCATTATTCTGTACTCTAATACAATACTTCCCGTGTGGTTGGTATTGCATCACATCCATTATGCTGTACTCTATTACAATACTTCCAGTGTGGTTGGTATTGCATCACTTCCATTATTCTGTACTATATTACCATACCTCCAGTGTGGTTGGTATTGCATCACTTCCATTATGCTATACTCTATTACAATACCTCCAGTGTGGTTGGTATTGCATCACTTCCATTATGCTGTACTCTATTACAATACTTCCAGTGTGGTTGGTATTGCATCACTTCCATTATGCTGTACTCTATTACAATACTTCCAGTGTGGTTGGTATTGCATCACTTCCATTATGCTGTACTCTATTACAATACTTCAGGTGTGGTTGGTATTGCATCACTTCCATTATGCTGTACTCTATTACAATACTTCCAGTGTGGTTGGTATTGCATCACTTCCATTATGCTGTACTCTATTACAATACTTCCAGTGTGGTTGGTATTGCATCACTTCCATTATTCTGTACTCTATTACAATACTTCCAGTGTGGTTGGTGGTTGGTATTGCATCACTTCCATTATGCTTTACTCTATTACAATACTTCCAGTGTGGTTTGTATTGCATCGCTTCCATTATGCTGTACTCTATTACAATACTTCCATTGTGGTTGGTATTGCATCACTTCCATTATACTGTACTCTATTACAATACTTCCAGTGTGGTTGGTATTGCATCACTTCCATTATGCTGTACTCTATTACAATACTTCCAGTGTGGTTGGTATTACATCACTTCCATTATTCTGTGGTCTATTACAATACTTCCAGTGTGGTTGGTATTGCATCACTTCCATTATGCTGTACTCTATTACAATACTTCCAGTGTGGTTGGTATTACATCGCTTCAATTATACTATACTCTATTACAATACTTCCAGTGTGGTTGGTATTGCATCACTTCCATTATGCTGTACTCTATTACAATACTTCCAGTGTGGTTGGTATTGCATCACTTCCATTATGCTGTACTATATTACAATACATCCAGTGTGGTTTGTATTGCATCACTTCCATTATACTGTACTCTATTACAATACTTCCAGTGTGGTTGGTATTGCATCACTTCCATTATGCTGTACTCTATTACAATACTTCCAGTGTGGTTGGTATTACATCACTTCCATTATTCTGTGGTCTATTACAATACTTCCAGTGTGGTTGGTATTGCATCACTTCCATTATGCTGTACTCTATTACAATACTTCCAATGTGGTTGGTATTACATCACTTCCATTATTCTGTGGTCTATTACAATACTTCCCGTGTTGTTGGTATTGCATCGCTTCCATTATGCTGTACTCTATTACAATACTTCCAGTGGGTTGGTATTGCATCGCTTCCATTATCTTTCTATTACAATACTTCCATTGTGGTTGGTATTGCATCACTTCCATTATTCTGTAGTCTATTACAATACATCCAGTGTGGTTGGTATTACATCACTTCCATTATGCTGTACTCTATTACAATACGTCCCGTGTGGTTGGTATTGCATCACTTCCATTATGCTGTACTATATTACAATACATCCAGTGTGGTTGGTATTGAATCACTTCCATTATTCTGTACTCTATTACAATACTTCCGGTGTGGTTGGTATTGCATCACTTCCATTATGCTGTTCTCTGTTACAATACTTCCCGTGTGGTTGGTATTGCATCGCTTCCATTATTCTGTGCTCTATTACAATACCTCCAGTGGGGTTGGTATTGCATCGCTTCCATTATCTGTACTCTATTACAATACTTCCAGTGTGGTTGGTATTGCATCGCTTCCATTATTCTGTACTCTATTACAATACATCCAGTGTGGTTGGTATTGCATCGCTTCCTTATGCTGTACTCTATTACAATACTCCAGTGTGGTTTGTATTGCATCGCTTCCATTATGCTGTACTCTATTACAATACTTCCAGTGTGGTTGGTATTGCATCACTTCCATTTTCTGTACTCTATTACAATACTTCCAGTGGGTTGGTATTGCATCCTCTTTCTGTCTTTTAATATTCCGTGTGGTTGGTATTGCATCGCTTCCATTATTCTGTACTCTATTACAATACTTCCAGTGTGGTTGGTATTGCATCACTTCCATTATTCTGTACTCTATTACAATACTTCCATTGTGGTTGGTATTGCATCACTTCCATTATTCTGTACTCTATTACAATACTTCCAGTGTGGTTGGTATTGCATCACTTCCATTATTCTGTGCTCTATTACAATACTTCCAGTGTGGTGGTATTGCATCGCTTCCATTATTCTGTACTCTATTACAATACTTCCGTGTGGTTGGTATTGCATCACTTCCATTATGCTGTCTCTATTAAATACTTCCAGTGTGGTTGGTATTGCATCACTTCCATTATGCTGTACTCTATTACAATACTTCCAGTGTGGTTGGTATTGCATCACTTCCATTATGCTGTACTCTATTACAATACTTCCAGTGTGGTTGGTATTGCATCACTTCCATTATTCTGTACTCTATTACAATACTTCCAGTGTGGTTGGTATTGCATCACTTCCATTATTCTCTACTCTAATACAATACTTCCCGTGTGGTTGGTATTGCATCACCTCCATTATTCTGTACTCTATTACAATACTTCCATTGTGGTTGGTATTGCATCACTTCCATTATGTTGTACTCTATTACAATACTTCCAGTGTGGTTGGTATTGCATCACTTACATTATTCTGTACTCTATTACAATACTTCCATTGTGGTTGGTATTGCATCACTTCCATTATGCTGTACTCTATTACAATACTTCCAGTGTGGTTGTATTGCATCACTTCCATTATTCTGTACTCTATTACAATACTTCCAGTGTGGTTGGTATTGCATCACTTCCATTATTCTGTACTCTATTACAATACTTCCGTGTGGTTGGTATTGCATCACTTCCATTATGCTGTACTCTATTACAATACTTCCAGTGTGGTTGGTATTGCATCACTTCCATTATTGTACTCTATTACAATACTTCCAGTGTGGTTGGTATTGCATCACTTCCATTATTCTGTACTCTATTACAATACTTCCTGTGGTTGGTATTGCATCACTTCCATTATGCTGTACTCTATTACAATACTTCCCGTGTGGTTGGTATTGCATCACTTCCATTATTCTGTACTCTATACAATACTTCCCGTGTGGTTGGTATTGCATCACTTCCATTATTCTGTACTCTATTACAATACTTCCAGTGTGGTTGGTATTGCATCACTTCCATTATTCTGTACTATATTACAATACTTCCAGTGTGGTTGGTATTGCATCACTTCCATTATTCTGTACTCTATTACAATACCTCCAGTGTGGTTGGTATTGCATCACTTCCATTATGCTGTACTCTATTACAATACTTCCAGTGTGGTTGGTATTGCATCACTTCCATTATGCTGTACTCTATTACAATACTTCCAGTGTGGTTGGTATTGCATCACTTCCATTATTCTGTACTCTATTACAATACTTCCAGTGTGGTTGGTATTGCATCACTTCCATTATTCTGTACTATATTACAATACTTCCAGTGTGGTTGGTATTACATCACTTCCATTATTCTGTACTCTATTACAATACTTCCAGTGTGGTTGGTATTGCATCACTTCCATTATGCTGTACTCTATTACAATACTTCCAGTGTGGTTGGTATTGCATCACTTCCATTATACTGTACTCTATTACAATACTTCCAGTGTGGTTGGTATTGCATCACTTCCATTATGCTGTACTCTATTACAATACTTCCAGTGTGGTTGGTATTGCATCACTTCCATTATGCTGTACTATATTACAATACTTCCAGTGTGGTTGGTATTGCATCACTTCCATTATGCTATACTCTATTACAATACTTCCAGTGTGGTTGGTATTGCATCACTTCCATTATGCTGTACTCTATTACAATACTTCCAGTGTGGTTGGTATTGCATCA